>JALJCO010006296.1:250000-648073 GCA_023101725.1 Atherinomorus stipes | reverse complement strand
TCCTCCACCTCTCCAATTCTTTTCGAGTGTGAAGAACAGTTCTCCCTTTAATGTTGTTAATAGCCTCCATCAAATTTGATTGCTGGGTGAAATCCTCTTTCAGTACGTGAATTGCACAAGTATGTCGCTGTTGGTTGGTGTACAGGCACCAGCTTCCTCTTGGTTAGCATTAGCATCTTCGCCAGCACCATCCGCCACCATGTTAGCACTCGCACCTGTCATATTCTTTTGTATCATTTTGAGTGTTTGTTGTCCAGTTTTGGTATTTTTTGGAGGCATAATACCTTGTATGTTCTTGCCCAAACCTTAAACCAAATGTATTTGAGTTAACAGCCGATATTGCCAGAATTTTTCAGTTGATTAGCGTGGAGCCAAGCTTACTGTGACTTATCAGTCGCGCACCATAACCGGAAGTCCGTTTTTAGAAGTTTTAAAGTCTGTAAGAAAGTTCTTGAAGAAGTTTTGGGGGTTTTTTTAGACTTTAGAAACAGCGGGCTGATCAGTTAAATATCGGTGGGGTGGCTGATGTCCGATATTTTAAGGTCGATATAGGCCGATACCGATAGGGGGCTGATCATGTCATGCATCCCTAGTATTCACTCTTCCTATCATACCCAGATAGCACACGTACGTCTGGCCGACGTCGGCCCAAGGTTGGACGTCGTCCCTATAATTTAGAACATCTGTCAGACATCGGCCCATGGGTGAATATCTTCAGATTTAATAGTCATTTGTCCCAGCTCATCAAACGTCTCTGGAGCGTCGGCTTCGTGTCGGCCCCAGACCTGCCCACATACGGAAGGAGCCAGAAGGCGGGACCTCTGTCAGTCTGCGGTCCAGGGACGTGGTCGGAGTGAGTTTCAGGTAAGTTACTTGGGACAATTTGCCCCCTCAATAATAGTTATTACGTTTATTATGTGAAGTTAAAGTTTCCGGGGAGTGGCGAAGTACGACCCGGTCCAGATTATTGGCTGTCTGAGAGGCCACCTGGGTGAATGTCGGCGGTGCTGCTACCTGTATACAGATGCCGCTAATTTACAACCGTTGTTAGCATTAACGTTAGCTTAACTAAGACAGGGTGAACGGCAAGGTTGCTCCATTCACCTTCCTACATATTGAGGAGCTGTAACCACATGAAAACCCAATTCTCAGCTCAGATCAAATGTGTAGTTTTATTTGGTTCTCATTTGGTTGACTCGCCCAGCATTTCCTCGGTTATACAGTGATTTACTGAAACCGACGGCAGGCAACAACTAACGAAGACAGTGAGAAACCGCACCGGAGACAGACGGAGCATCTCAGTCCTGGTGCTCCACCTCTGACGGAGGCTCGGCTCTCCTCCACCTGCGGTTGCAGCTCCAAACAGCCGAGTCTCATCTCACTCCTCTTACCCCCACCTGAACACCCATCCTGGACTATAAAATCAGCCTGCTCCGGTATTCACTGTCCTGCTGAAGGCTGCTTCACAGCATTTTAAAAAGTATTTATTTTATTTTAGTTCTTGCTTTTCAGCATTTTAAATAAGTTTCCAAAGTAATTTGCCTATAACTGTTAACAAGAAAGTTAGTCTGGAACCCTGAGCCAGATAAACCTCTTTACAAAAATAAAATGTTCTAAAAGTCTTCATTCCAGCAAAACATTACATTTCTTCATAGGGGTTTTAACATTTTGTCATTAATTTGCTTTTTACCACACAAATGTAAAGGCTACATCTTGAAGAGAAATGTCCCAGATTAAGCTTTGCCTTACTCTTGTTTTTTTTCTTGCAGCATCGGTTCTTAGAAATGAGGTTTTTACACGAACCACACGGGCTGAAGTGGAGACAAGCGATCAGGACCTGGCTCCAGCTGAGCAAGGATGGAGCTGAAGGGAGGAGGATGCAGAGGCCAGACACTTGAGCTGTAAGTCAGTCTGTTCTGACTGGTGCAAATGCATTCATTTTCAATTTGAATTTACAACAGTTGATTATGGTCAAACAATTTAATTAGCTTATAGACACTGAAAACATGAGGATATTTTGCCTCATCACATCTTATTTTACATCAAGCAGCAACAAACATGCTCTGGACTGAGCATGACCAGAGGGGCTGTTCCAGAAAGCGGGTTATATAGTTAACTCGGAGTATGTTAACCCTGGTATGAGGGAAACTCAGTCATCGGTCACCAGAAAGAGCGCTGAAACAAAACTCTTGAGTCAATCACCATGGCAACAAATTCTGTGAATATAACCTGCTCACTGGCAGGTTCTTTAAGAAATCCTGAGTTTCTACCATCTCCACCTGGGGGGTTAGGGTTAGTCCAGGTAGAAGGTTCAACAAACTGAGTCTAAAAAGAAACTCTGGATTAACTTATGCTGAACTGAGCAACTCTGAGTTTTCAGTTCCAGAAAAGCTGCTTTAAGTTGGTTCAATCAACTCTGAGTATGTTTACCCAAAGCTAGTAATCACCTGAAAAGCCAATACAATGAGAGAGAGAGAGAGAAAGAGAGAGATATCGCTGCTGCTGCTAGAGAGCATCATGGAAGAAAGCTGCTGCCTAAGTCAATGTGGAAGTGGGAATCCGCTGGTTCTGCTGGTCGAATATTTAACGTTACATTTGGATTAAAATATTAGTGGATAAAATAGACATTAATTTTTATTCAGATTCTGACCCACTGGGCAAAAACATACACAGAGAAATGTGAAAGTTAAGTTTACAGACATCTTCTAGACGCTAATGTGTTTTACTAGCAGACCATGATTGGACATGTTTTACTTTTCTTCCACACTGGCTGATAAACACGTCTACAGATCCAGAGGAGACCATAGATTTCCACCATCACATTTATGGAATTATAATCTCAGACGTGTGAGGACTTTCCTGATGTTTGTATGCGGCTGGAGGGTTTGAGGAAGTGCAGAACGGTGCCGTTTGATGACATATTGATGAAGAAATTATATAATAAATTTTGAAGTTATGAAAAGTCTCCATCTTAAGTATTTTGTGGGTTAATTCATCATAAATCTTTGGAATCACGTTAGTATGGACAATCCAGTCTGACAGCTGCTGCAGGTGGGTGGAGACTAATAGAAACTAGGGTTTCTGAAAGATAACCTGCCAGATAGCTGGTTGTGTTCACAGAGTCTGTTACCATGGTGATTGACTCAGAGTTTCAGAGACCCCTCTTTCTGGAACCAGTGACTTAGAGTTCACCACATAACTCGCAAATACCCTCCTGGAGCAGCTGTAAGACATGGACTGTCTGTATTATTGTGATTCCAGAGATTTATAAGCTGAATTTTACACAACAATAAAAATGAGAGAGAGGACTTTTCCCAGCTTAAATATTTGATATCTCTATCAATACATCATCAAACGGCACCGTTTTTGCAGTTACTCAGATTCTACAGCCGTACAGATCTGACTTGGCATGAGATGAAGTCACAGCAAGATTTGTTCTGCAGGACTGCTGCGATACTTTTAAATCTTTTGTAAATGGGATTTTTCTTTATAATGTTGGTAACAGAACGTAGAAAGACAATGGTGTGTGGAGTCATCAGGAAAGTCCTCATACACGTCTGAGATTATAATTCCATAAATGTGTGATTGTAGAGATCGCCTGGATCCTAGTAGACGGTGTTCACCAGCCAGCGCAAAATGAAAATAAAAGATGTACAATCATGGTCTGGTAGTACAGTACATTACCTTCTAGAATGTGTCTTTAAACCTGTTTTTTCCATTTATGATTTTCTCCAGTGGGACTGAATCTCAATCAAGTTGAGATTTTATTTTATCCTCTAATACTTCAACCCACATGTTAAGTTAAATATTCAGTTAGTGGACCAGTGGATTCCAGTTTAATCGGGTTAAATATCCAGCAAGTGGACCAGTGGATTCCAGTTTAATCGGGTTAAATATCCAGCAAGTGGACCAGTGGATTCCAGTTTAATCGGGTTAAATATCCAGCAAGTGGACCAGTGGATTCCAGTTTAATCGGGTTAAATATCCAGCAAGTGGACCAGTGGATTCCAGTTTAATCGGGTTAAATATCCAGCAAGTGGACCAGTGGATTCCCACTTTCACACTGACTCAGGCTGCAGTTTTCTTCCATGATATTTCTCTCTACCAACAGCCACGGTGATTCCATTTTTTTTTCTTTTTTTGTAACTAAATACCTCATCATATTGCCCCATGCTTCAATAAAAACGTCTAACCAGGTGAAATGACTAGCTTTGTGTTAGTGGTTGCCATGGGGAATCCAGGTACCCTTGATTATGGCTTTTGTTGTGGTTCTAACTCTGGGTAAAGATACTCCTGCTTGATTGAACCAACTCAAAGCAGCTTTTCTGGAACTGAAAACTCAGTTACTCAGTTCAGAGTAAGTTAACCCAGAGTTTCTGACTAGACTCAGTTTGTTGAAGCTCCTACCTGGAATACCGCTCAGCATTCATTCTGCAGAGCTGTCGAAGTCCACGTACAGAACCTGGATGTCTTTTGAAATATTACATTTGAGTTGAACTATGCATCTCTGATCGGGATGTAAAACAGGAGAAGGGTCAGCTCTTAAACAAAACTGTTAAAACGTAGCCGCGCTGTTTGCTGTGAGCAGCTGGGACGGCTGCAGCTCAGCATGCACAGTAGGGCTGAAAGATATATCGTTATCGTATCTATATCGAGATATGGACATCCAAGATATTAATATAGCAAAAGCAACTATATAAAAGATATAGATTTCCCCTGCGCTTGTCCTGCATATAAAGCTCTGAAGTCACAAATAAAACTGCACTTTCCACCAAAGTGCTTGGTTTTCAACGAACCCGTAGTCATATCGTATCGTATCGATATTGAGATGTCAGGCATGAATATCGAGATATGAAATTTTGTCCATATCGTTCAGCCCTAATGCACAGTGTTGCCTGCTCACAGTGAATGTTTGTTGTTTTTGCTGACAGAGCCAAATGAAATACTGTTGCTGCCTTTCTTCAACATTTTCTTACTCTGTATTGCTATTTAAACTTGTATAAAAGCAATATCTCATACAAAATGACGTGATTGGCACTCAAATCACAGCTATGACAATGCAGTAAAACATCAATCTTTCTCGTGTGATGTTGCTGAAATATGAACATACAGGGATTTGTTACTTTGCTGCTCTACTGTGGCAGCTTTTTTTTTTTCCCACTCATGTATTTATCCTGTATTCACTTTTTCTTCAATTCTGCCAGTGCTTTGTAGATCTTACAGTTGATTTGAGTACTTTTTTCAACTTAGACTTGCTTCCTCAGTAAAGATGACACTTTTCATTATTTTTTTCCCCATTTTAATCAGGTCATAATCTCCAAGCAAAAGGACAAAATAGCTTGATATACTGCGTTTGCATTGGTTAATCAATCATACCAATTTCTATCAGAGGGGGTCTTTGTCTTTGTTTTTTTTTTTTTTTTTTTTAGATTGAGGAATACAAATGTACAAATTAACTAGGGATGCATGATATAATCGGCCCCTATCGGTATCTGCCTATATCAGCCTTAAAACTGAGTATCGGACATCAGCCACCCCACCGATATTAACCAATCAGGTTGTTGTGCTTTTTAGACTATGGAAACAACTTCTTCTTTTTCTTCTTCTTCTTCAACAACTTCTTTTTTACAGACGTAAAAAAGGAATGAATATTACAGAACTTATTTTTTATCTTTAATATTGGTATCTATATCGGTTATCGGCCACATGAGTTTTAAAAAAATCGGCATTTCAGATATCGGCCAAAACTCCAATATCGGGCATCCCTACAATTAAACTGGTTGTGTGCTATGGTAAAGCAAATGTTTTATTAACTGAATTTATTGATGGCTGTTATTTTAGTTTTTCATAAGTTTTTCATAAGCACACACGCAGACACACTAAGTGTTTGCTCTATGACTCCCTCTGCTACTCTGGTCCTGACATCTATTCTTTCTCCTTTCTCGTCTTTTCCTCCTGGATCAGGAAAGCAGCCTTTCTGGAGTTATCATCCTCTGCAGATGACATGAAGAGAAGGACTAATGGATGGGCCTCTTATTTTTATTATATTATTGATGGCTGTTTTATTGATTGAATTTAATGATGGTATTTTTGTTTTTGATGACTATTGTTGTGTATTATCATAACCTGAACCTGATCAGAATTAAAGTTTTTTCACTTGACTTTTGCCTTTAATTGTACATGCACCACACAGGGATTATGATTTATTTCTTTTTCATTACTATGTTGGATTGAACAATATTATAGGCTATCTAGTTTAAAAGGTCCGACCTAAATGAATAAAGGTCGTATTAATGAATTATTTATAAGCTAAATACATGAAACACGCTCCTGCTTTCATTGATCGCCGGGACGTCGGGTAGTGGTCAGTTTTGATCAGAGGCCGACGTCTCGGCGATGTCTTGCCAACGAGCGAACGCTCTCTATGCGACGTCTTTGCGATGTCTCATTAAGGAGCAAACGACGTACATGCGACGTCTCGGCGATGTCTTGCCAATGAGCAAACGCTCCCCATGCGACGTCGTGGCGACAGAAGTCGATGCGTCGGGAAGACGTCGGCTAGACGTACGTGTGCTATCTGGGTACAGTATAACATTTTGGGCTTCACTTCTTTCTGGATCCTCATGGTGTTTCTGAGGTGAATGTGGCAAGGGGGGGGGGGGTATCCCTGGATTCTCCTGGACTCTCCTGACTCTGACCATTGATAGTGGGGTCCATCATCATCATCAGCTGATGGCTTCCTGACATATTCACCTTCTTACACCTCCATTAAAACACCTGTAGAACTTTTTTAGCTTCTAGTTCTACACAGTTCCTCTTCAGACATTACTTTACTCATTCCTTGCACTAAGCTACTAATTGCTACGACAAAGTTACTAATTCCTAGAACTTCTTTACCAATTGACCTTTCGCCAGCCCCGCACTAGAACCGCCACTGACCAATCATATGTTAGCAACAGTAACTATGGAGAGGAGCCTCTGGCAAACTTTTAATTCCCTTGTAAAAATACTGAAGCGGGATTTTCAAGTCTGATGACAGATATCCAGAATGTTTGGGTGAGGTATTTTTTTTACCTTCTCAAAAACCAAAAACACAACTGGAGAGATGTGGAATATGGATTAAATGGTGTGTGGAAGACCTCACTTGCAACAAACTGTTTGTTCCACGGTAAGATGCTCACTAGTATAGTTGTTAGCTACAAGATAGTAGTAGAATATTAATCAAAAGTGACTAATGAGCAAGATAGCTGTGTACCACTAGATGCTAAATACATATAGTGTACCAGATAAACACCAGTAAGTCACGTTGGTGACTTACGAGTGGCATTTCAGTGTCAACAAATGTATCATTTCTCATTTTATTTATATTTTTCTTACACTTATTAATGAAGTTCCAGCTGATCTGTGTTTTTGTGTGGCAAAAGTGCCAAATGATGGTGAAGTCTGCTACACAAAGAAGCTTGGTAGTGTTGAACTTTTATCAACAAACATCCCTCTGGTTTCAGTGAAGAAAGGAACATAAACTTAATATAACATACAAAAGGGCAAACTTTTGTGTAACATGGGAAGTAAAGCTAACCAATGTGGAAAAGAAACAAGGTATCACTAAAAATAAAGGCACAGTGAGCAAAGCAAAACCTGGAAAATTAAAGTTCAATACTGATGAAAGCCATCACTGGTCAGAAATGCAGTTTCCCCACATAGATTATAGTTTTACAAACGTGAGCAATGATGTTTTATTACATTTATCATCATATTCTATTTTTCACTAACTTATTTGTTCTGTAAAATATTTTAATTTTGTTATATTTATATGTTTTATATATTCATGAAAAATATAGATGTATAATTTACTTTTAGCGTTTATTACTAAAGATAACTTGGTAAGTTTA
Organism: Atherinomorus stipes; assembly: GCA_023101725.1. Lineage (NCBI taxonomy): Eukaryota > Metazoa > Chordata > Actinopteri > Atheriniformes > Atherinidae > Atherinomorus > Atherinomorus stipes. The sequence continues at coordinate 640,181 of JALJCO010006296.1, read as the reverse complement.
ATGTGTGTTTGGTCAGAAGCAGGCTAATTCACAAACATAATGTCCTCATCCAGACATAAAAACAGCCTGTGTCTCTAATTAATGGTGCTGTAGAGTTTGATCCAGGGCTGTAACCATTACAACCATCATGATAACCTATGGAACTGATTTCTATTGAGATTGATAAAAGGGCCAACCTTAATGTAGTCAAAACTGTTTACTCGGCTTTCTCTACACTGTTTGTCTTCTGATAGTCTTAGACATCAACATCTCAATGGTCCTCTCTGCTGCTGCTGATGGAGTTAAGAACATTTAGCCTACTTTCAGGAGAGGGTTATTTCAGAGAGTAATAAGGACTGATGGGGAATTTCTAATGTAATGAAGAAAACTAGAGAAGCGGAGTGATATGAAATCCAAAGTAGTCAGAGGTTACAACACTTGTACGAAACAAAAGAGCAGAGTTTTCAACCAAAATACCTAAAATTCAGACATGATTGATTTCCCATACAGGCGGATTAGAGTATGTAAAGACCGGGGTTTGTATATGGATATTCAAAGTGTAAAAAGTCTAAGAGATGAGGACAGAAAACCTACCTTTGGAGGACAACATGAAGTCCTGAGTGCGTCTTGAGCTGTTCAGACTGAGCCACTGTGAGCGGACAAGGTTCACAGTACACAGACAATAAAAGTCTGTCAGCAGGCAGATGAGATGGTGACTCTTTGCTTCACAACCCTCTGGGTTAAACATTTACTTGCTATTAGAGATTGGCTGAGAGCTGAGTTTGGCATGATGAGATGGAGAAGACAAGATCTGACAAAGGAGCTTGTCAAATGTCAGGACAGCCGCCAGCTGCTGTTATATCTCAAATAAGAGCAACAGTTAATGTGTTTATTTGAAGGATAACTTTCTTTATTTCAACCTGGACCTTATTTCTGGGAGTTTATACATGCATTTACTCACCAGTAAAATTTTTGTATCATTTTGACTCCTTCGTATGATATTTCTTTGAGTTGTTTTTTTTAATTCATTCTTTTTCGGACCAAGTTAATGACAGGCAACATATACAGTATATATTCATACACAGGCACGAAAGTATATACATATAAACACATATGCATGTTCGTGGCCAGCCTAAATAATAATTTCTTTTTCAAACACATGCATAACTTTTTTTGTCTGAAAAAAGGGAGTAGGCTGAAGTAAAAAATACTTATCTAGGCCTATCCCCTTGCATTAATTTCTTCCAAAATAATGACTGTTTGACAAATTAAACTCAAAACAAACACCCACACCATATCAAACCACCCTATTAGATTTCCATTTTTTTAAATAAAGAAAAATAAATAAATAAATGAAAAAAATAGGATATCATGAATCACAACAGAGAAAATAGCGACAGAGTAAATGCTCATTCAGTTTCCAAGCTGTACTTATTTAGCACGTCATTTTTGAAAAGCCTTTTAAATCTACTTATTGCATAACATGTTTTCATTTCATCACTAGTTATTCCATTATTTAACTCCTGTGGTTGATAGACAATGATACTTTGTATTTGTTCTTACCAATGGCATCTTTAGCACACATATACAGGGGGGTGGACAATGAAACTGAAACTCCTGTCATTTTAGTGTGGGAGGTTTCATGGCTGAATTGGACCAGCCTGGTGGCCAGTCTTCATTTATCTTCAGCAGAATTAAATGTGCACCTCAGCTCTCCTGTTTCCACCAGAACTGTCCATCGGGAGCTCCACAGGGTAAATATACACGGCCGGGCTGCTAAAGCCAAACCTTTGGTCACTCGTGCCAATGCCAAACGTCAGTTTCAATGGTGCAAGGAGCGCAAATCTTGGGCTGTGGACAATGTGAAACATGTATTGTTCTCTGATGAGTCCACCTTTACTGTTTTCCCCACATCCGGGAGAGTCACAGTGTGGAGAAGCCCCAGAGAAGCGTACCACCCAGATTGTTGCATGGCCAGAGTAAAGCATGGGGGGGGATCAGTGATGGTTTGGGCGGCCATATCATGGCAATCGCTTGGCCCAATACTTTTGCTAGATGGGCGTGTCACTGCCAAGGACTACCAAACCATTCTGGAGGACCATATGCATCCAATGGTTCAAACATTGTATCCTGAAGGCGGTGCAGTGTATCAGGATGATAATGCACCAATACACACAGCAAGACTGGTGAAAGATTGGTTTGATGAGCATGAAAGTGAAGTTGAACATCTCCCATGGCCTGCAAAGTCACCAGATCTAAATATTATTGAGCCACTTTAGGGTGTTTTGGAGGAGCGAGTCAGAAAACGTTTTCCTCCACCAGCATCACGTAGTGACCTGGCCACTATCCTGCAAGAAGAATGGCTTAAAATCCCTCTGACAACTGTTCAGGACTTGTATTTGTCATTTCCAAGACGAATTGCCGCTGTATTGGCCGCAAAAGGAGGCCCCACACCATACTAATAAATCATTGTGGTCTAAAACCAAGTGTTTCAGTTTCATTGTCTAACCCCTGTACCTCGCAGGGCATGTGTGCTTGCCCTCAGCTGAAACAACTCCTGGATACTATGTGGTACTTTTTGATATATTACCTTAAACATAAATTGTAAAATCTTATAATTAACTAAATCTCTAAATTTTAAAGTTTTCGGTTTAATGTAAAGTTGGTTTGTTGGCTTTCGGTAGTCAGCATTACATACTATTCTTATTGCTCGTTTCTGTTTGATGTAACTACACTGCCTGGCCAAAAAGAAGTCGCCACCTGGATTTAACTAAGCAAATAGGTACGAGCCTCCTATTGGATAATTACTGTGTGGGCGATTATCTTTCAGCTGGCAACAAGTTATTTAACCCCAACTGGTGCAATGAGTTGCTTCTCATTTCCTAAACAACCATGTGGAAAGACACATCTGTGGTCGTGGAAAAGATGTTAGTCTATCTGAGAAGGGTCAAATCATTGGCATCAAGAGGTGAAAACATCTAAGGAGATGCAGAAACTACTAAAACTGGGTTCAGAACAGTCCAACGCATTATGAAAAACTGTAAGGATAGTGGACCATCGTCTTCAAGGAAGAAATGTGTCCGGAAAGGCAGATGAAGTGATGCAGCATCATGCCTAGTGCCTACTGTATGAGCCTGTGGGGGCAGTGTGATGATCTGGGGTTGCTGCAGTTGCTCAGGTCCAGGTTCAGCAACAGCATGAGCTCAGATAATGAGGTCAGCTGATACCTGAATATACTGAATGACCAGGTTATTCCATCAATGGATGTTTCTTTCCTGATGGCACGGCCATATTCCAAGATGACCGTGCCAGAATTTATCGGGCTCAGATTGTGAAAGATGGTTCAGGGATCATCAGACATCATTTTCACACATGAATTGGCCACCACAGAGTCCAGACCTGAACCCCATTGAGAATCTTTGGGATGTGCTGTGGTCAGACTCTACAATCATCATCAAGATCTTGGTGAAAAATGGATGCAACAGGATGCAAATAAATCTGGTGACATTGCAGAAGCTTCTGGAAAACACAGCGAATGCTGCCGCAATCAAAGCTAAAGGCGGTCCAACGAAATGTTAAATGTTTGACCTTTTTTTTGTTGGCGACTTTTCTTTGTGCCGGGCAGTGTATATTCTGTATTTGTTTTATAAGTACTTCCCCATACTTCCACACATATAATGGGAGAAACAGGGCAGCCTCTCTATGAGGCATCATCTGCAGCAAAACTTCATTTCACCAATACTTTAAGTAGAATGAACAAACTAACAAGTACTTTGTGTTACAGTTGCTGCACTTACAGGCCTTTAAAGGGACTAAAAGTGATTTTTCACCACTATGTGCAGCTCTATCAAGGTTTGCAATCCCCAATTACAGTGATTGCCTCAAAGTGTTGCTCAACAAAATTTTAGCTTCAGAGACCCATCATGCTTGTTTTATTTTTATTTTTTGTGTTTTTAATATTTTTGTTGAACCACAATTCAAAATCAATGTCATGGAGATGGAGGAGGATGAGGATGCTAAGCAGACATTGAATTCCTGCGGAAGAGATGAAGGAAATCCTTGGCCAGATCTCAGTCAGCTCTTTCTGCTCAAACGCAAACAAGACAATAACTTTATCATGCAAACACTGAAAAATTTGTCCAATGCTGGTTTTCAGTGAATAGATACATTATTTCATCTCTTGAATAAGCCATCAGTGTGCTCGTTTGTTCATTAAGACAAGTGCATTTATTATTTATGTTGCTATAGAAAGCAAAAGCGCAGTTTATTAATGAGGATTTGCTCAACATTTTCACCATCTTGGATATTTTTATTTGGTTTTATTTCTCTTTTTTATTGTACTGTTGTAAAAGTTTCTCAAAAACAGTGTTGGATTGGATTTATGACTTGTCCTTTTTTACAGCAAGTAACTGGTAACTAAGTAACTTTTACTCAGAGTAAATTTTAAAATTTTAAAGTACTTTTTTTTACTTTTACTCAAGTACATCTTTTGATGAGTACTTGTACTTGAATAGAATTTAAGCAAAGTAAAGATACTTTTACTGCATTACAATGTTTCAGTACTTTTTCCACCTCGGACGGCAGTGCACCTGGTACTGTCGTATCCCCGCTCTGAGACCGACTCTCAAGATTCAGTCCTACACTTCGCTAAAACTGTGACACTTGATCAGGAACTTTAAAGTGCAGCTTTTAGCAAATAATTTTTTTTACTCATAAGTCAACTCTTCAGACTGTTCTTAAGAATAATTTCAAGAAGTTTGATGAATACAGCCCCAGATTTACCAGTGTGAGGATTCAAGCTCTCTTGTAAACTCCAGCTCTTGCCATCCTTTTCCCTGTGGTGTTGGAGCTCTCTGCTGGTCTTCCACATCAATTATACTGGAAAGATTTTAAACTTTTGGTTCATCAATTGCTCGATTTAGCTGGTTTCCATTACACTTTTTCTAAAAATAAAAATCAATATTTCTTAAAGGGATACCGTGTAACTTTTGACCCAAACATTAGCCTGATGTTAGTAATAATAGATGATTTCTGGGGTCAATATACAGCACTTGATGCATGTCGGCGCTCCAATGGGGCTGCCATCCTCACAAACCAGACATTGTAACTTTGCAGGAGTGGATCTGTCTCTTATTAGATCATGTGACCTGGGGCTTTGCTTTATGGCACAATGACTTTACTATCAGCTGATCAAAGTGGTCTGCAAACGTGATTCCAAAATACAGATAGAGACCGTTTCATTTTGTGACAGTTGTGTGACCTGTGGGAAGTTACAAGTTTAGTGTCCCTAGTGGCCAAAAGTTACACAATATAACTTTAAATTTAGAAAAAAGTACAATTATGATATGCAGGTGTTTCTATTGGATGGTTAAGCCGTAATTCTGGTAAAATCCCGTCCTGCGAGACCCCACTTTGAGGAGGATGAAGATCTCCTGCTGCTCCTCATCAGGAGATGAAAGCAGCGGATGATGATTCAGAGGTGAAGCCCGTATGTACGGCGCCTCTGATCACATCAGCAGGGAAAACGCTCGTGGCGACTTCCAGGACAGACGCCCGAAGCATTTTAATTAAAAACCCCTCCTCAGGATGAACTTCTGGAGTGTGGATGTCATTTCTGGATCTTTATTCCACTTTCATCCGGCACCAGTTCCTGACTGATGTGGTGATGCAGCTGCTGATACGAAGGCGCAGTGATATGATGTTATCCATGGTCACATTTTATTAAATCCTGGTGACGTATAATTAACATGTGGGAACGAAATAACCGAGTCGTGGAGTTACAAATGTGTGGAAATGACAAACAGGCTGTGGCCAAAACATGAAGAACTTAAACCATCTGTATAATGTCCTAAATGAACCCAGCTTGCTGAGTTACGGCGATTTGGGGATTTTTCATATATGTGACTGATAAAACTTCCCCCATCACTCCGATTTCACAGTTAAATGCTTGTAAATGATCATATTCATCATAATTAAGAAGGAATAACTGGATTTTAACCCCCTACATCAGGCCTGATGCTGTGTAATGAAAAGCGTGTTTTCATTACACTTGTGCGAAGAACTGCTTTATCGAAACGTCTGAATTTACCTCTAAGCGTAAAAAAATTTTTTGCGGTATTTGAGGGTTTTTTTTTTTCTAAATGTAGGTGTTTCCATTAGCGTTTTTTAATTGCGATATTTCGGAAACCCAGCTATTTTCTCTTAAGCCAAATGCTTTTAGGATACCCCCCTGTCTCATTCATCTCCACAGAGCCAGTGAAAGCCTAGAGACCGTGGACATCTGAGCCTGCTGTGTTCTTACCCAGTTCGGAGTTGCCAGAGCTGCTGTGGGTCCAGTCTACTGACCCACTGCACTAACCAGTAACTTATTAGATGTTTTAACCCTGAGAAATAAAAACATCCTCCTAAATTGTGTATAATTTGAGTAAAATAACTGTTTGTCTTACTTAAAAGAAAATGACTGAAGTCTTTCTGATCTGAACATACAGATATTACATTTCACCAAATCTTCCACAGCATGATTATTCACGCCACTATGAATGACCAAAAATCAGTCGGTACACTGAACAGAGAGGAGCCCATCAAACATCTGAGAAATCATCAGTTGCACTGATCAGTTTGTTCATCTGCTTTCATATAATGACAGCATGCTGCCATTGGGGGGGCCTCCATGGTACAGTTGTCCAATAAACTGGTCTGATAAACCGACATAGCTCCTTTTGTGTCAGTGCTGCGAAAAATTTGCTCTCATCTTCAATCCAACATTTTAATCGGACATCAAGTTGAAACAAAGAGGATTGAAATCTTTTTAATGTAATTAAAGGTTGACACAGATCAAAACAAATGACCTTACTAATGGCTGGCTGAGAAATTACTCCTATGTTCCTTAGAGGAGTAACAAACATTAAATGGTTCTATATTTATATGCATAAGACCCTGAAAACTCTCATTATAACCTGGCAGACAAGAACGCTGACTATGATCCCTCTATAGGGATGCATTTCTCTGCTGCAGCCAGGCTGTTTGTCCTCTTATTCCACTTCCCACAACCAGGTTATCCACAAGTCTCCTTAAAGGTAGAGGTTATCTGGTAATGGTGCACTTCAGTCTTTATTTAGCGGCCAGGTGATGAAGCTGTTAAGATATGAGGCACTTTGTTGCATGCCATGCTCTCTCTCTGTCCTACTTTTGAATAAAGTCCACTAGTAACAAACAATATTAAACACAAACACACACAAAAACACCCTTTTACACAAGTTTCTAACAGTAAAATCTGGTTTCTGGGAAGTTTAATCCATTACAGCCTAATTCCTGTTGTATGTGGTGAGGGAATATTCAGTCTCTAGATTGAGGAAGTGGTGAAACAATGTCAGGAAGTCTTTAAACTGTTTTAAAATGTTGCCTGTATATAGAACAGGGTACCATAAGCAATCCTGGAGCATATCCAGGACTTCCAGTTCATACTGGATGCAGACCTCATACTTGTGTGGATAAAGTCATCTCTTTGTTCATCTCTTGTGATTTTGTTACTTGCTTTACCCTCTAGATGGGGGTAAACTGTCTTTCTCCAACATCTGTAAGGTCTGCTGAACTCCTTTCTCCACCCTACGAAAGTGCAACCTCTTCCAGAAGCTGGGCTGCTGCTGACGCCCCCACTCCAGGTCCCGGAGAAAAACCTGCACAGAGGAACGTTGCATGACGACAGACAGATGATGTAACGCGTTTCCCTCTGTTACCCTCAGAAGGAGATTTTTCACAGATATATTCCATATTGCAAAGACTGTTGTGAAGGAAAGTCCAGTTCTTTAGTGGTTCCCAAACTTTTTAAGCCACGACCCCCAAGATTACATACATTCGTGTCCGCGACCCCCCGGCATAAGTTAGCATAAGTAATGACTTAAAAGGCATTAATGTTGTTTCCTGTGGAACAGTCATAGCTTCACCTGGATACACTCACAGATGAAAATATCTTCATGTCTGGGAGAATTTTGGCCACTGACAGCTACCATACATTCACAGCAGTGCTTGGAATATGAATTCATTGCTATACCCATCTTTACCACTAGATGTCAGCAATTCTTACACACTGTAACTTTAATGTGAGGCTGGAAATTGTCCAAATCTTCATATATAAGAAATCAATCTTTTCTGTGTAAGATGGGACCAAATGTGGAGTTTTAGAATGGCAGCTGTCGTAACTTTGTTTCTGGACACTCAATGATAAAAAAAAGTTCTACATGTAAGACTTGAAAAGTATCAATAAGGAGAATTAATGTTTCTGGTGGATTCTGCTGTGACGAGGCACCTACATGCCCAAAATCAGCTTCTGTTTTTTTTTTTTTTTTTAACATGGTATTAGTAATAACTTAGTTATTTATGCAATACAGGGGGTGCAGAATTATTAAGCAAGTTGTATTTTTGAGGATTAATTTGATTATTGAACAACCGCCATGTTCTGAATGAACCCAAAAGATTCAATAATATCAAAGCTGAATATTTTTGGAAGTTAGAGTGGGGCTTTTTTTTTTTTTTTTATAGTTTGAGCTATTTTAGGAGGATAACAGTAAAACAGTAATTCTCCTTATTGATAGTTTTCATGTCTTACATGTATTACTGTTTACCTGTAATTAATAAATGAATGTGTCAATTTCACAGATTAATCTCTTTGCAATAATGTGTTAATATTGATAGCCCCAAAAATCCCAAATCTTTTTTATCTTTTTTTTTTTATAATGATCTGGTGACCCCCTGAAATCATCCTGTGACCCACATGGGGGTCCTGACCCCAACTTTATGAACCGCTGCTTTAATTAACAATCAGAAAAATCCCAGGATCTTGCTGTCAGAAGCAGTATCTGGATGTTTTTTTATCAATATCAGTCCCCGTCCCAGACAGTCGTTCAGGTTTTCCACAGATGCTCCCAGCTGCTGTAAAGTAGCTTTGCTGTGGATAATCAGTCTGTTTCATGCTGCCTAGCTGCAGTTTGCAATGACAGTGGTCTTACCACTAAACCAGTTTTTTAGTACATTAAATATACAGTAAAACTCAACAAAATGTCTCAACAAAAGCTCGGAACTTATCAGCTTTCACTTTAGCTTATTTTTCTACATTAACTTAATCTGTCATGGTATCAGTGTTATCAGTTGTTATAAGTCCAGCTGTTGTGTACAAGTTACAGCTTCCAGGACTGAGGTGTGTCCAGTGTCACGCCCTGTAAACTAAGCTAGCTCAGCTTAAACCCGCATTCAGACACAACATGCTGACTTGCGTTTAAAGTGGCGTGGCATGTGCCAGTGTTGCCAGATCGCGTGGCAGAAACAAGCAACCATGCTCATGAAAACTGTCATGAAACAAGTGACCCATCTGAAGAAAGAGAATAAATAAACTGAGAAATGAAGCTCAACCAGCTCACCTCATTTTCTATTTCTAACATTTCATGAAACCTGTGACCAATTTAGCAGTTTTCTCATTTAAATTCTGGTAGTCAGTATCAACACCTGCAAATTTCTTTTTTTCTTTTCTGGTTTGGTTGTTTTTAATCTTTATTTTCTTAATTCCTATTTTTCACTGCTGTGTGCTGTTTTCCCTTCTTTTTGCTTTGGCAACTTTTTTTTATTGTTACTCTTGTAGGATAAATAAAGGTATCGCATCTCTTATCCTACATGAATTAAAAACTACTTTTGTTGTCACCACTGAAATCCTGAAGAAACTAGCCATACACAGTCCGTAGCAGCATTTTGATCTGACAGTTTGGGTGGGGTGGGGTGGGGGTGGTAAAGGACTGGTTGTGCAGTGTTGCAATGCATCCTGATGTGGACAAATTGGAAATTTTGCTTTAGACTCATGATTGTGAAAGAGAGGGGGATGGAGCTTCCTATACTGGGAAACAAGCCAAACCCCCACCAACCAGCCAGCATTTGTGAGCAAATTCTGAAGAAAATGAACCCAAAGTTGCTTTAAATAAAGAGACCAGGCAGTACTGGCTGGTTGCTGTAGTACTGTACATCAACATGCACACAGCTGCACATGATGCTCACAGCTGGAGCCTCCAGCTTTGAACTGCTTGGTGCTAAATTTGTCTTGTTTTGTTTGGTATTTTAGAAACGTAGAATGCAAAGAACCTTTTCCCTGTTCCTGTTGTCTGAAATGACACCACATTGTTAGCCTGTTAAACTCCCATGTGAGATTTTATTGGTTTCTTTGGAGACTAAGCTTTATGGATGATAGACTAAACAACAAAACCAAAGGGAAGAAGTCCAGCTGCCTTCTGCTAATCTACTTTGGTTCACCACAGTAACACTGCCACATGGAAATGGCTTATAAACATGAAATAAACTGCCAGAATCAGATTGACAACCACAGTGGTTTCTTGCTTGTGTTACTACAAATTAGGGCTGTCAAATCGATTAATCGCAATTAATTACATTGCTTTTATCACTTTTAGAACACATTTAGGGTTAAAGGTGTCTCACCAGGAATTCTGCATTTATCTTTAGTAGACTAGAAGACTGAAACCCTGTCCTTACATGTCTCTCTAAAGGCCTTCAGACAGCAGCAGTTTAGTCCAGAATGTTGCTGATACGATCCTCACAGGCTGACTTCACAACTGTCTTAATATGAAGCTGAAATTCAGCTCTGAGTCCTGGACTACTCACAGATCTCTGGCTTGGTTTTAGCCTTTAAGTTGTAAAACAAAAGTTTATGTATTTTCTGCATATATCAGTACTAATTAATAAATCAGTCTCTTGCTTAACAATGGGATTAATCTCGATTAATCGATTTGACAGCCCTACTACAAATGTATTTTGCTCTATGAGCTGTGTTTACCTCCAGCTGCTGCTTGACACGGTTGCGGTCCCAGGATGAGGCGTTCTCTCGTATGACGCTGAGGATGGGGTGCCAGTCCTCTGAGATGTCGGAGCCTTCGGTGACGGAGGCCAAGACTTTGACCCGCCGGTTACTGCCGCCACTTCTGGGAACTCCCTGAACGTACAAGGACTGCTTCCCCACATCGCTGAGAGGGTTCAGATACAAGCTACAGAGACACACAAATACACACAAATAATGGATTACATGCAGCAGCTGGAGGTGGGGTTCAAGTCAGACAGCCTGCTGTGTAAAATTCATGACACTTTTTCATCTAGAAGGTATTACAGAGTTTTTTTTTGCTGTCTTTGGCCAATAAAATCCTTCTGGGTAGCTCCATGGTCCTTTTGGTACCATTCTGAATGTAGCTCATTTCACTCTGAAAACCCCTAACAGGTGTTAAAACAAACGGGCCCTAATGTCCCAACTTAAAGGGATACAGAGTAACTTTTGATCCAAATATTAGCCAAATATATTTAGTGCTGTGATGGTACAGTATTTTTCCGTGCCACTGGACATAACTGAATGACGGATCGGTGAATCTTCACCTCCACTTGGTCCAGCGTGCTTATCATCCTGTTTCTAAGAACTTGTAATAACATGGCGTGTGAGCTTGTTGAGCTAGAGGAAGCGCCGTAAAGCCTCAAGTCCCCCGTCTGCTAAGAAAAAAGTCGAGAAAACTGAAGCAGTGTGCCGACCAGAGGCCGTTAATAGAGAGGGACGAACCCTCCGCTACGTCACCTGTTGGTTTCTGAAGAGCTAAAAGTGAAGCCAGTTGGGCGTGTCCCACTGTCGCCATCTTGCCGTGTCATGTGTGTCGTCACTCCCGGAAAATACTAAAATGGGCAAAGGCAAGGCCGCTCCAAGCCGGAGGACAAATGATTGACAGCTGACATACTCTGGGCTAAATGCTAACCGAGCTAGCTAAAAACTAACAGGAGCTAACGAAGATTAGCCCCTTAAAGGGCGGGGTAAAGGTAAGACACGCTTAGACTTGCTATTATCTGACTAAAAACCGCTGTTGTGCAACTCTGCTACAAACTGAGACCTTACGGAGAGCAAACAAGGAGCTAACTAGGAGCCGGGCTTCCGGTCTTCTGCATGTCAATCAAAAGGACACGCCCTTAATTATGTGTAATTTAAGATTAAATAACATCTAAATGAACGAGTTAAAGTTGGTATCCCTTGAACTCATTTACTAAATTCTTCACACTAAAAGAGTTCTGTTTAAGAACCACGTCTTGTTCTCTGAAGCGGTTTTCACGTGTTCCTGGACTCTAGGGATGTCTTTCAATGTTGCCACGTAAGAATGCAAATGCCTTGTTCACGTCAGATGAGTACATTATTCACACAGCATCATCTCTTCTTGACATCAGCTAGCAAGAGGGGCTGCGAACCCGAATCTTTCAGATGAATCGCTGCTATCAAACCACTGGAATTTGTGCTCACACTGGTGAGTTTCTCTTATTTATTTTTCTTCATACTGACCTGTTTTAAATACACAAACCATGTTACTTGGCATTTTTGATGTGTTAAATCTCGTTTGAAGTCTGAATGACAATGTGTACGACAATGTAAATGTGTATGTGCACGATGAGGTGCGGCTTACTGCACAGTGTGAATGCTGGGATGCTCCCTGCATGCATCGACCAAAGTCAAAGCTGCATCGTCTCCAATGTTGTTATAGGCCACGTTGAGCTCCTGGAGGCCTGTATGCTGCTGGAGCCTCTCGGCGAGCTCCAGAGCCCCTCTGTCCCCCAGACCAGTGTGCATGAGGGAGAGGTGTGTCAGGGACTGGTTTTCTGGAAGGGCCTCCAGCAGGATGCAACATCCGGACTCCAGCAGCGGGTTGTCGCACAGCCTAGAGGTCACAGACAACTTGTCAGATACTTCTTTTAGAGGGGTGAATTATACTCTGGTCTGAAAGCATTTTTTGAAATCCATTTCTGAAAGCATACACTGAATAAAACCAACAAAAATAAGTCTTATTTTTTTGCTCTTCATTTCAGGAACTGTTATTAGGAAACAGGACACTGAGACTTAGATCTGTTTGATTAGACATGAACGACTGAAACTGAACTCCAAACCACAGATTCTTCTCCAGGTTAAAAAGAAATGAGAGAGTTTGCATATGATTCAGAACAGAGCTTTGTTATCAACCTGCAAAGATTCATCACATGTAATCCTAACCACGGGCCAATAACACGAGTCGGAGTTCACTGGTTTCATTTCCAGTTTTCTTTGTTTCTCTGAAAAATTCACCAAAACAAAATGTGCAAGTACACAAAATCAAATCAAAGTACAAAACAATGTTACGAGTGAAAATTAAATCTATAAATCCCCGTTTGACAGCAACAGAAAAGCTAAAATAAATGCTAACATAGCTAATAATGGAGCCAGGAGGTGGGCCGCCTTGTTTGAGCTCAACTCTGCTGTGTGAGTCGTTCATCAGAAGTTGGATAACTCCAAAATGATCTTTGTGGAAATAAATATGCATCTAATGTGAATGTCCGTCAGCATTGCCTGCTGATGTTAGCAGTGTGTTAGCATGCTACCTTAGCATTAGCTAAACCTATTTTCCTTGGAGATGGGAGTAGACATTACCGTCCATGCGTGCTAACTCCAAGTGAAAGCAGTTTGATCAAACAGGATTTTATCGTTTAATGTAAAATTTCTAATGTTATTTGTCAGCTGTGAAAAGAAGCTCAGTATTTTTCTCCACCTGACGCTACATGTGGTTTCCACCATTTGTAGCACGTGGTTGCTATTCTTAAACGCCCTTGTGTCAGCTGCTTCCCCAGCTACCATCTGTCCACTCAGATATGCTCTACATGCTCCCATATTCCAGCCTATCAGACACGTGAATGCTTATTTTTATCCTGTCACCTCACATCAACTCTGTCCTCATCCTGGCCACATCTCCTCTAGGGATGGGCATCCTGATACCCTGGAGTCGATACTTCAGTGCCAGTCGGACAAAATATTGGAATCGATAGTTACTGTAAGTATCACGATACCAAAATAAGCAAAATATGCAATGATGTGTGAAAGCAGCCAGATTCTTGCTTCTATGTCAGATATTTTGGTATTTTTCAGTACTTTAATGCTGGTTATTGCACATTATGTTTTAGTAAATTCATAATATTACTGTTAAATTTTATATTTGAACATTTTCCACTGAATACATTTTTTGATAATTAAAATAAGTTTTTAATTTTGTTTTTGTTTAAAGGAGCGGTATCATGCTTTTCAAATGTTCCAAAATTCAACAACAGGCATATATAAGCTAAATATGTTCCCCTCACCACTATAGAAACTAATTTGGTGCTAAATATTAGTTTTTTTATGTGTCTAATTTCCAATATGGAGGTAAAACGGCCGACTGTACCAAACCATCGAAGCTCTTGACCAATTTTGACATGTTTTCTGCCCATTTCATGACGTCTTCCCGGAACAGACACTGATTCTGAAGGGTCACAGAATTTGCTTTAGCACTGGCTTCGTCACTCACACTGGCCCTTATTTATCAAACGATTGTACGACGAAAATCTGTGCGTACGACCATTTCCACGCAAGACTCGGCATTTATCAATTTGAACGTGATCGTAGGATACGATCAAATCTCACGACAGCTCTGAGTTCGTGTACGCAAGTTTGAATCAGTGAGGGTTTACAGCACAGCGCAGCAGAACATGAAAATATTAACTTAACCGCAAACTGTCATTTAAACATAAGTATTCACATATCAACACTAAGAATGAACCCATTTGCAAAGAAAAAGGAAAAGGAAAAAGGGAATGTAGAATGTATTCCCAAAATTGCAAAAATAGCTGTGACTGAATTTAATTCCTCCATTTATCTCAACAAATTGTTAAAATCATTAACATATAGTTCTAGGAGACAAGTGTTTTGCACTCTTCGTGCATCTCCTCACCACGCTGGTAAAACTGCCACATAGGAGCGGAGGTAGGCATCAGTACGCACACATGCGCAGGTGCCCAGGTGGAGCGCTGCTTCGGGCTGCAGGAAGGCAGGTGTGTGTCAGACGGTCCGACTCGGACCCGGCGGGATGAAACGCTGCTTTAGACTCTGAGAAAATCTACAACACTCCTGTCCTGTGCAGTGCTGCACATCACTCAGACAGCTGGAGAGTTTTGATGCGCAGTCAGAGGAAAAGATGCGGCGGGAGCCGCCCTGCAGCCCCCACTGGGCTAAATGGAGGAGACGGCAGCTGATCCGTCATTTCTAATAAGTAATCTATACTTTAAAGTTGTGCTCAGTCAGTAGACCGTCCCTTAGCTTTGCTAATGCAAGTTATCTTTTTTCTGTCCTTGTCTGGTTCAGGCTCGGATCTGACCGGCATCCACCTGTCACCTGTCAGAGCGCAGCGGGGCGGGGGGGTGACAGTGCCGGTGGAACATCTTTTAGTGGTAAGTTTTATATTGGACCACTTTTGCTTGACCGATTGGATAAAGAATTGTGACGCTGACATCGGATGTGGGCTGTTATTAAATTTCATAACTAATAAAACAAATAAACCATATCAGCCAGGCCTTGATTGAGACTTTTATTAATATCTCAGCCGGTCGTTCACACCGGTGAGACTGATCCTCTTCCATGCAGCATTTTTGTGCACGTCTCTGACTTCGGTTTGTAAGCTGCCAAACACCTCTTTAATCTTTCCCACCTCACAAATGAGGAATTCTGTCTTGATCCTCCCAAAAGTTTCTTTTTTGGCAGAATCTCTCCTCTCCATGGTTCAACCTCGCTGGGTGAAGCCTCATCATTAAGCATGTTTAAGGGCGTAACCGTGGGCGTGACATTTAAATGACGATGGATTCCAGCTGTGGAATTTATCAAGACGCTTTTGTTCGTACGACGAGATTGGACCCATACGAATGTTTTAATAAATCACACGTGGGTCCAATACGACCATTTTTACGATCAGATGTGCGATCATTTCTACAATCGTTTGATAAATGAGGGCCGTTGACACTATTTGTAAACATTGATGGATAAGAATTACCGGTACAGCAGTTTTCAAGTTCAAGGGATTCTCACTTTACACATATATTTTTGGCCATTCAGCGACACTATAGTAAAAATAGTGGAACAAATATGGCAGCCTCCATGTATGTGCACCCCCAGCAGGTATCTATAACTGAGTCATTCTAAGAAAATAAACACATAATAGCTATTCTAGTGCAGCAATTACACATCAACAGAAACACAGTTTTGAATTATATATTACATTTTTCTGACCTTTGATTTTTTTTTTTTTACATGCTGTACCTTTAAATACTGCATCCTCCTCCACTCTTAAAACTCTAGAACATGGTCTCCCGCCTTTTATCTTCTGTGATCTATTGTTACCAAACCAAAGCACCACTGAGCTCCTCATGTACCTGACCTGGTCCGCCCGTGTACTCTCCCGGTCCCATTCAAATGACATACAGCAAAATCATGCAAATGTTTGATTGGCAGCCGATTTGATTGGTTGAATTTTTAAAACAGGTTTTTCCCCAAGTGACAAATTGAGTTTGTATTGTATTATTATCGTTACTGGGGAGCCACTGGAAAGAGCCCTGTGAGCTACCGGTGGCTCACGAGTGACTTGTTGGAGACCCCTGCTCTACGACAAGCCGGTGTATTAGCATGTCTATGCAGCAGCGTCAACCTGAGGCCACAGAGCCTCTCATGCCTGTTTAAGAGAAAATTAAACATCCAGAGTTTTTTTTTTAAAGAGTGGACTGACTGGTTGAAGGTAGAAACAAGTGCATGGAGTTGAAAATATAGTCTAATATTAGGTTTCTTTACTTAAGGTCAAGGTAATAACTTCCAGAGTTACCACATGGCTGGATAGTGCGTCTCTGAGGTGATTAGCGCCAAAAACAACAACTGGTTTGGTCTGAATTTAGATGTAAAAATGTCCAATTATACAAGCTATAAGTGTTTGACACAGGCTGAATCTTTGAAGAATTTAGAGTCAAAAAAGATCTTTCTTTGTGTAGCTGAGTAGAGTACATTAGAGCCTTAGAAAAGAATGAATCCATTTTCCATCAGGCATGTGGAGGCTTTGCTTTGATATTACGATTTAAAACAACACAAGCAGTAAATAACTAAAGACATTGTTCCGGGCTAAAACCAAAGAAAAGAAAGTGTCATCTTACTGTAGAGAATTAATTGAACTCTTGGGGTCTAGCAGCAAGTCTCTCAACAGGATGCAGGAATCAGGACCCAGGCTGTTAAACTGCAGGCTAAAACAACAAACGGGCACAAACGATAATCACAACACACACGATGCACACACGGGGGTCACCCAGTCCACCAAGAGAAAGCTGGATTATCTGGGGTACAGTTACACACAATCAATTCTTGTTAGTAGGGATGCACGATATAATCAGCCCCCTAACGGTATTGGCCTATATCGTTCTTAAAACTGAATATCGGACATCGGCCACCCCACCGATATCTAACTGATATCTAACCGATATCTAACCGATCAGCCCGCTGTTTCTAAAGTCTTAACAACAACAAAAAAAAAAAAAAAAAAAATTCCCTTTCTTCAAAAACTTCTTTTTTACAGACTTTAAAACTTCTAAAGACCAGAGGCGGGAAAAATATTGATACAGTGAAATATCATGAAATTTCAAATGCTAATATGATATTGACATATAAAAACGCAGTATCTGTCTATTTCACTACTGAAACGATATTTCATCGTTCCGTTACGAATTCTCACGAAAATTCACTGAAATTTTGCGATATTTTCATATGCCGATATCATATTGACATTGAAAATGCGGCATTGATCTACTTTGCTAACAAAATCTCACGATATTTCATTGTTCTGTTCTAAAATCTCTTGAGAATTCATGAAATATCGTGAGATTTTGTAACAGAATGCTGAAATCACACAAGATTTTGTCAGTACAATAGATCAATACCAGGTTTTTAAATATCGATTTGATATCTGCATATGAAAATATCTTGATATTTCAGTGTATCGATGTTTTTTCACACCCCTTTTTTTCAAAGTGTGGGACACGGATAACGAAACTGTTATTTGAAATAACTGCTTATGTTTTTTTAGCTTTAATATCGGTATTGATATCGGTTATCGGTCACATGAGTTATAAAATATCAGCATATCGGATATCGGCCAAAATTCCAATATCGTGCATCTCTACTTGTTAGTAAGACATTTTTTCTTAGTTTGTCTCTGCACAAAGGGAAATGTTACCATGCCAACATGTCTGATGTCTTTATCCTTTAAGTTTGTCTTAAGATTTCTACTGTGAAGCGTAGATGTTAATTTTTGGCAAAGATGCTTTTTTGTAAAATGTCTGCTTCATAATGAGCATTTTTATCTAAAACTTAACTGTATATTATTTCTAACAATCATAAATGTAACATAAATCAAGTATAAGAAAATTTAAACTCCGCTACAATGTAGTACACAAAATGTTTAGTTCTTTTTTCTTTGTTTCCTTGATTTTGTGTGTGTGTGTGTGTCTCACTTAAGGACGTGTGTGTGTCTGAAGGCAGGCCAAAGCATCTTCAGCAGCTCTTGGGTCAGGTGACAGGAGGACAGGTCCAGCTCTTTCAGATGATAACTGCAGGAAAACATTGCAACACGTTAAAAAAAACAATCGCATCTCAAAATCTAACAGTCTACATATTTGCATGCATTTCAAATGCAGACAAAACTGATCTTGCAATCTGGTTTGTTAACACTGTGTCTCAACTTTGCAACTTGTCTGCAAACTTGCAACCTGTCTTTCAGATCATGAGCACACAAAAATAGCAAAAAGTGTGGCAAAAGTAAATGAAAAGGTGTTGCTGTGCTTTTTAACAACAGATGGTGTAATCCTGAGTGTTTCGCTGTGAAGGGGAGGATGTGTACAGGTGAGATTTTCAATACAAAATATCTCCTGAAAGATATTTTAATAGAACTTTTATGCAAATATAAACTAAACTGTTTCCATCCTGGGAGAGGAGATGGAGGAGGTGAACTGACTGAAAGTGCAACACTGAGGCCGTTTACGTGAAAGAACTGGCCGTTCTCTACTTCTTGAGTGAGCTAAAGATATTCAACACTTGCAGCAAAGTGTTGCATCTTCTTTATGAAATCATCTGTGCAGCATCTGTTGATGTAGCAGCATCAGAGACTTAAAGAAACCAAACAAATCTAGAAAGAAAGCAAAATCTGCTCCTACTGAGCTCCTGGTGATGACTATGACAAGAATGCTGCAAAAGTTGCTGAATGTAATTGACAACACTGCACACCCCCAACACAGAGAGATGTGCAGTCAGAGGCTCCTTCAGCTTTGCACCAAAGGTCATGGTTGCTCCTCCTGGTAACTAATGACTGCTTGTATGACTAATGATAATTATGTTTAGGGGTGGGTAAAAAAAATTGATTAATCGATGCATCTCAATACTTCCCTATGCAACTCAATATCGAATCGACAAATCCCCTGAATCGATTCACCTCCTGACCAGTGGGGGGAGCTGTCTGTGTTATTAACGTTGTATGGGCAAAGGCCACATTAGATCATACAACACCAAAATGGCAACTGTTTCATATTTTCAAATGTTTTATTACTCAAAAATATGAGGTGACATACCGCATACGTTTACATAGGCATAAAAATATATATTAAAAAATCTATAACAGATATTCTACTAACTGAATTGATATTGAAGCATTTAAATCAATATTGAATTGAATCAATTTGCAACCCAAAGAATCTAAATCGAATTGAATTGTGAGGTTCTTAACAAAACCCAGCCCTAATTATGTTTATTCTATTTTAGAGCATCACAGAATAATTTCAGCTCAGTTCGGCCAGTAGTTCACCTTGCAGTGGTGCATGAAAGTACAGAGCTGAGTATGAAGCATTTGAGTGACGTCATGCGAATGTCGGTGAGACGGATGCTTCTGATTGAGGACAGAACTTCTGCGGTCAGACGGGGATTCTGAAACTCGTACAGGAGGACCAGCAGATCCATCAGCTCCTCTGGGGGCAGCGGCTTGCTGAGATCTTGTATAAATAAGAGAAAGTCATTATCCACACACATACACAGCAGATATCTTCACTGTACTCCAGCAGCAAATTAGGAATCTAATCAACATGTAATAACAATTATTAATTGGATCAGTGTTTTGGTAACTAAGGATGTTACATTTTTGCATTATACACAACCTGATTTAACCCTTGCAGGCAATTTGGGACGTTTTTGTCCTTTCAGGGAACTTTATCCTCAACTTTTGGCCACCGTTTTGGCTATGTTACACCGTGTGGCATATATTTTGGTAAGAACATACTCTCTTGTCCAGCTTAAAGGAACTGGAGGCAGGAATTGTGAAAGAATAAACATGCGTGTCCAGTTTTTTATGCTAATGAGGGATGACGCGTTAAAAACCAAAAAGGACGAGCCCACCCACACCCTCTCCGTTGCCTTGAACAGGCTGTGTGCTGCATTATGTGTGCGATTTAATGGCCGAATTAACCGTGCAGTCCTGCGGATGTGACGTCAATTCTCCCCAAAAACATTAAAACATCTCTTTTTTTAAAAAAATGTTTGAAACATTGTCTGTAATAATCTCAGAAAGATTGAGTTTTAATGATTTACAAGTCATTACACTTAATCTTTATTTACTTAACCAGAATATATCCTTTTTAAAAAAAAATGGGGTAGTAACAATTCAAGATTAACCGATAATTTTAGCTCCATAACAAACCCTGGAGGTACCAGCTTCATAACTATGAATACCAAAGTAGCAACAATTGAAAAAACTAGCGATGCATGACATTGGAATTTTGGCCGATATCCAATATGCCGATGTTCTAAAACTTATGTGGCCGATAACCAATATCGATACCGATATTAAAGCTGAAAAATAAGCAGTCATTGCAAATAGCAGTTTTGTTATCCATTTCCTACGCTTTGAAAAATAGGGGTGGGAAAAAATATCGACACACTGAAATATCACAATATTTTCATATGCCGATATCAAATCAATATTTAAAAACGCAGTATCGATCTATTTTACTTACAAAGTCTCGTGAGATTTCATTGTTCTGTTACAAAATCTCATATTTTCTGAATTCTTGCAGAATGATGAAATATCGCAAGATTTCATTAGTAAAATAGATTGATACCACATTTTTCAAAGCCAATATATCAGCATATGAAAATATCGCGAAATGTTTGTGAATTCTCGCAAGATTTTGTAACAGAATAATGAAATGTTGCAAGATTTCATTTCTAAAATAGATGGATACTGCGTTTTTAAATGTCAATATGATATCAGAATATGAAAATATCACAATATTTCAGTGTATCGATATTTTTTCCCATCCCTAGTCTTTAGAAGTTTTAAAGTTTTAAAGGAAGGATTTTTTTTTCCAGACTTTAGAAACAGCGGGCTGATCAGTTAAATATTGATTAAATATCTGTGGGGTGGCCGATGTCCGATATTTAGTTTTAAGGCCGATATAGGACGATACAGATAGGGGGCCGATTATATTGTGCATCCCTAGAAAAAACATTCAATTGCTCAAAAATGACTGAATGCATGAAAATCCTGTTAAGTTTAAAAATGCACCCTAAGATTGCTGCAACATAAAGTTAAAGTATTTCATAAATCAAAGAAAGTTTTAAACTGATTCACACATGAATATGTGGTAGAAACAAAAGCAAGAGAAAATCATGCATTACCTCTGACAAGGTGCTTCCTAAGAGCTCGTGTAATCTGGGCCACGGTGGAGCTCTGGATGCTGCAGCCGAGTTGCTGGAGAAGGACACGGTTACCGTAATGCAACAACCCACCCATGAATATGGGGTAAAGCTCAAAAGGCTTTTCTTCACCATAGTGCTTCGGCTGTGGGCCATGGACACCCAGAAGGCTTTGCTCCACCTGATCGAGGACGTCCTCATTGTAGCTGTCCTCAGTACGGAACATCTCCGCCGCCATCGTCCTGGCAATTTTGCCCCTGTTGTGGCTGCTTATTGTTGCGTAAAGCTTTGGAAAAAGCTTAAGGAGGTTAAATACGGCAAAGAGCCGCAGGGGGATGAACTTCGAGAGAATGTTCACGATGGCGCCGACATCCTCTCCTGCCTGACCAATGGCTGTAGACACCTGCTTGGTTAGCTTTTCTAGAGCCGATTTATTTTCTCCTAAAACTACATAAAGAGCTGCTAGGTACTCCTGCATGGCTGGTACAGCGAACACATACCGCCTCTCCTCATTCTCATCCAGTTCATTTGATGAATATTTCCTACTTTCTACACAAGGAGCCAAGAAGAAGTCGAGCACATCAGTCTGGAACATGGCGAGCTGACGTAGCTCCTCATCCGTCTTCGTCTCGCCACCTATCCACTGCTCTAGCTCCCTTTCTGAGAAGGATGTGCGTTTGTACGTCACCCCATCAAACGCAAGTTTACCAACTGTGCGGACAACATACAACATCAGTGAATTTTGGTGCTCCTGAATTGGCACGCTCGTCCCCGCTCCTGTGCCCAGAACCTCCCCCCCAAAGTTAAGCCTGAGGAAACTGGTGTAAATGCCGGTCAGGGTGCGGATGGGGGCCTGAGCGCTGGTGAAATGGAGGAAGTGCAGAGTGGCGCATGTTAGCCAGCAGTATGAGGGGAGGAAGCAGGCAGCAGCCAGCTGGCTTTCTCTCTGGAGGTTGAGGTAGAGCAGCTCTATCAGAGCCTGAGCCTCTCGGTTGGACGGAGCTTCTCCGCTCTGCTGCAGGAGGCGGCTGGTAAAGTACGCACGCTGCCGGTCTGGGTCGTTGAAGCCACAGATCTGCGCATAGCGACTCACATACTTGTGAGGGATGCGGTCCAGAGCCGACAGTCTGGTGGTCACCAAGATGCTAGCCTAAGAAACAAAGGAGAAAAGAAACTTTTGCAAAACCATAAGCTTATTAAATATCAGCTAATCTAGAGGCTAATGTGAAGAATAAAGGTGGATGAAAAAAAATGGAAGTTGGATTTTATAACCTGTATATATATATATATACACACACTATATATGTGTGTGTGTGTGTGTGTGTGTGTACGTACAGTCATCCTCAAAATTGTTTATGTACTCCAATTGAAGATGGAAAAAAAATCAGCTGTCAGTGAAATACGTTAAAATTGACAAAAGTAATGATAAATAAAAATTCTATGAAAATAATGACATTGATTTTGAATTGTGGTTTGAAAGAAATATTGGAAAGAAACA
Source organism: Atherinomorus stipes (assembly GCA_023101725.1). Classification (NCBI taxonomy): domain Eukaryota; kingdom Metazoa; phylum Chordata; class Actinopteri; order Atheriniformes; family Atherinidae; genus Atherinomorus; species Atherinomorus stipes. Next base: position 617,091 of record JALJCO010006296.1, on the reverse strand, counting down.
CACACACACAAAGAAAAAAAAAACAAGTAAACAGCCATGACGGGGCTCTGAAGTAGGGCTGGACGATTATGGAAAAAATAATATTCACGATTAGTTTGACTGATATTGAAATCACAATTAATATACACAATTATTCATTGATTTAAAAGAAAAAAAGTGTTTATTGAACCACCAAAATTCAACCTCAAATAAAATAATAAAAAAAAAAAAAACACAACTGGAAATAAATTAGAAACAAGTAAAGGAGTAAAATAAGAATGATATATTAAAATAATAATAGCAATAAAAATGAATACTCAGTATGCATTCCTGTTCTATTCTCCCTGCAGTCCCTGCTTGCTGTAACTCCACGTGTCTGTTCACTTCAGGATTAATAGTTCTTCTTGGATAAGTGTTTCCATGATTGTGAGAAGGCTAAATTTAAATCACGATCAAAATTTGATTTAATGGTCCAGCCCTGCTCTGAAGCTAAAATTTTGTTGAGCAATCCTTAGAGGCAATCACTGCAATCAGGTGTTTTCTCTAATGTTCATAAAGACCTCTGCACCTGTTGACAGGTATTTTGTTCCACTGTTTGTGGAAAAGATGCTCTAGTGTGTCTGGGACAGTTTTGTTTATTCATTTTTTTTAATTATCATTTTTACCACAATTCTAAAGCAAAATTTTATTTCACTAAAATATAATTTTGTACCTTATTTATCATTATTAGTTTCTTTAGTTTCTTTTTATTTGAATTACTATTGTGAATTTAGCCTTTTCTTGAATTGAAGGGTATGAATAATTACGAGGACGACTGCATATGAAAACTAACTATTGGTTGTTTGGATTTTTTAATTCCAAGGTACAGTGAATGCACCATGATTTACTCTTGAATGTGTGAGGAGACAGAGGAAGTTTGAAAACAAGTCTGAAAACTCACTGAATGACTTGTTTTCATACCTCAGAGGCCGAAACAAAGTGACAGGATGTGGTTTTTTTAGACATTTCAAGCTGGCAATGATTTGACACAAATAAACTTGTATGAAAAATCTTTCATAGGTGCAACTTACACACTCTTTTCTGTTGCTCCCCCACAATATAAAAATGGAAATAAACAGGCTTTGTAACAGTATCAGAAGCATTGTTACAACAAATAATCCACCAAAGACAAATTTCCTTACTTCTGTGCTTATTTTATATGCTGTCAGGCACAGGAAAAGTTGTTTTCATAATATATCCCTTTTAGCCGTTTCATTTTCACGGCCCAGTCCCCTGTTTTCAAATCCCCCATTGCGGGACTCCAGATTTTAAAAGGTTAACTGCATGTAAAACACACGTGAACGCAGCAAATCCAAACCATGAAAAGAGACAGTGCTGTTGGGTTTGGTCCTACCTCAGGCAGCAGATACTTCCTCAGCAGGTTCACCACAACTACAGCTGGAGGCATCGCCTCATTAGGATCACTGCAAAGCTCTGTGGATCCGATCCGGAAGTCCAGTTGCATCTTTTCCATTCCATTGAACAGGAAGAGCACATCCTTGGCTTGGTCTCCCTCCCCACTGAGCAATGGATGTTTTTTCAGATGGAGATACTTCCTGCTCACGAGATCCCTTAAGGAAGCCACCCTGTGTGAGAGGATTATTTAACTTAAATATTAAACAGTTTCTTGGTCTACTAAATCTCAGACTCAACTTATCTGTCTAAAACAATCACATTAATCGATAAAAACAAGTTAAGAAACATTTACGATGTTTTCCCCCTTCTTCACTTCTAGCCTACTCCTATCTCCAGTGAGTATGAACTTCTTCTAAAAATGTTGGGGCATGCTGTTAATGATCAATAATGATGTAATCTTATTATTTCCAATATGATTTGCTGGTTAGCATTGACCCAACAGACAGGATGGGAAGGGACATGTCTGAAAAACAAGGTTTTTTGGTAAATACTCTAAAGGGCCAGCTACATGTTTATGTATCAGAACGTTGCACACTTTTAAAAAAAACCTCGATCTGTGGGTTGCATCATGGGCGATGAATCTAGAGAGGAATGTGGATGTGAGACTGAAAATGTTCATGCATGTGACACACCACTGCTCAGACCAACCAGGAAAGGACAAGGATCTGGAGAAATATCCCCCATTAGACAGGAAAACATTGTAACGAACTGAGTTTATAAGCTATATACTTTAAAGATTGCAAATGCTGTATTCAAACTATGGTAAAGTTTAGCCAGAGCAGAGTATAAGGAACCGAGCTAATGTTTAACTTTTAAGCATCATGCATTTTTTTTTAAAAAAAGGAACAAACAGTTAATATCACTGTAAGTGGGATAAAAGTGTCTCGGACTTGCAATCAGTGATTTTTTAATCACTTTTTTAACCATGTTGCAATACTGAGAGGGTCCAACTGTGCACACAGTGTTAGACAACCTGAAAAGACAAGAGTGACAGATGTTTGACATCCTGTAGGAATGTCAAATGTGGCTTCATTGTCACAGGATTAAAATTAAAACTGCACTTTATTCCACAAAAAGGGCGTCAAAATGAGCAAAAACTCCAGAAATCCTTGTTTTATGCAGCACTCTGGTGCAGATAATTAAAAAGACGCTGCCGACACTGGAAAAAAATAGCATAAGAAACATGCTTATTACAGCGTTTGTTGTTACTTTGGCATAATCACCAAGTTTAAAGTTTGTGTAACCAGTTGGTAGAAAGTTAATCAGGACTAAAGCAAAGAACAAAGCCACACCAAGCCATCTGTAATTGTTAGGATGCACATCTGTGCAGTTTTTGCTCATTAAATGTGAACAGTGTTATCGTCTGTGGGTTTTGTTCATTCATTGTGATGTTTCAGGTTTCTCTTTTGACTGTGTTTTTGTCTCTTGTCGTTTCTATTCATATATTCCAGTTTGCATCACTTTCTTCTTTTTCTGTAAATTATGTTCTTTTGTTAATCTTTATTGATTTTCTGATTTTTTTTTCACACCCGGGTGTCTGTCACAGCTGCCTTGCATTAGTTATCACATCCCAAAGTATTTATATTTCTTGGTTTATACTTTATACTTAATTCAATTCAAATTCAAAAGCTTTCAAAAGGCCACAACAAAAGTGCTGGAATAAATAAATATATTATTAATATAATAAATAATCTAACTTATATTTCCTCCTTGACCTTGAGTCCTGAGATGTCCTCCATCAGGTTTTAGGGTAAACATTTGTAGCACCTCTTGTGGTTTCAATCAAAGATGCTTTGGGGAAAATATTGCCTAAATAAAGCTTCAAAACCCCCTTTCAGACTTGCTCTGGAAAGTGGTAATATTGCGGACTGTGTCCTTTATAACGCTGCATTCAGACATGCGATCCGCTCTTTAACCCCGGAGATGTAGCGGACATGTACCGGCTGGACCCCATGTCATAAGAGCGGAAATGTTGCGGCACGTCGTTTTTGGCTGAATGCACAAGAAAATGTTCCGGACAGAGTTGAAGGGAGAGAAGGGCTGTGCTGACTTTTCTGCAACATTTCCTGATGTCTGAAAGCAACCGGGAGGCGATAAGTCCGCAACGAAGCGGCATGTCCGTTTAAAGAGCGGATGAACTTCGCTCATGTTCCGCAATGCGAGTCTGTAAACGGCTAAAGATTCACAAGAGGAAAACTGAGCAAAACAATATAAAAACAATGTCTGCTTCCTGTTTAGCCAGCCAAGACCAGTGGCAGCCATGTTTTTTTTTTATTTATGTTTCTCTATTACTATCATCTCTTCTTGTACAGCTCTTTAGGAGGCAGCAGAATGCTCTGTGGACTTGATTGGGTTATTCCAGTTTCAGCGGTCATTATTTTCGTATAATAACCACTGAAAAAATATAATGACCGCTGTCAAGGGCAACAGATCTCTACCTTTTTTTAACCTGTGGTCTTACGGTTAACCTAATATTACTCTGCACTGCAAGTAGTCCGGTCACTTATCTCAACGGAAAAAAAAACTCAGAAACAAACAGCGAGCGAGCTTAATTTTGGATGACTTCACAATTAATTTTAACATCTTTGGCGAGTGTGGGGATTTTGAACGCTAGGTCCAGGCCAAGTTGAAGGATTCACCCTCTCCAAAACGAAAAAGGCAAAAAGAAGACCAGTGGCAAGAGCCATACAGCTAAAAGCAGAGAAGGAAATGTCCAGTTCAACATGCAGAAATAGTCGGTGTTAGCCCAAATTCCAGCCGCCGTCACTCAACAAACAAACGTTGCTAAGCAACAAATGCCCTGACTGTGGGGAACTATTTTATTCTTAGCGTAAAACAGATACCGGTAGTTATTTAGCCCTCACAAAAATGGAATACTTTAATTTGAATCTTTTCTTTTGCAAGTAGCCATATTGTAAGCGGAATAATGTGTGGAACGCAGGTTATTATTTGGAAATGTGTACCTTCAGGCAAATGCAGGAGTCAGCATTGCCCCTGCTGGTCAGTATTTCCCGATAATGACCTGCGTTCATACATTATCCCGTACTTATATCTTATGATACCGTGTACAAAGTTTAGTTGTGGTAGTCAAAAATCTAAGAATGTAAATTAGCCAAATCCCCTTGTTTGTTCATCTTTATTATCCAAAGGCTCTTTTTGTAGCGCTCTAATTGAGCTGAAAATTAGTTTCAAACTTCAATCAAAAATCATGAATTGATATTATTTACCATTAATGTGATAAATTAATGTGTCTATGTGATTCAGAAGTACAGGAAATTGAGGTATGTATTTGTGGATAAATTTGTTGTGTCCATTTAAAGACCCACAACATAATTTTTCTACCTTTTAAATCTGCGTTTCTGACTTATTTTAATGGCACACCAACATTAATTATGCACATTTTCGAGCCGTCATGGCCCAGTGTAACTTTTCCATACATGATGCAGCCATGACGTTGCAGCTGACTGTCGGTTGCGCATCGCGTCGTGCTAGCAAACGGATATGAACCAGATTTGAACACAGCGGGTGTTTTGAAAGCGCACCATGTTGGATTCGGCAAAGAAACGCAAGGAAACATTACCAGAGGAAGAGAGGAAAATAAAGAGAGGAAGGGGCAAAACAAGAGTCAAGATAAGACTGTCTTTGACTGGCTGGAGTGAATCACAGTACAGGTAGGATGCAAGATGGATGCTAGTTAAGCCGTCGATAGCAGCGCATCACTGAGAAAACTGCTCAAGTTGCGTTGTGGGTCTTTAATGTTGGATTCAACGATGGACTGATATTAATCAGACCTGATCTTCATATGCATATCAAAAGTTAGGATGACCTTGTGTGCAGTTACCCCACCAATCATCCACTTATACCACTGATTATGAGGCTATCTGTTCATTTTGTGTAAAACAAGTGTCAAATAATGTATAAAACTTCTGTGTGTGCAGTCTGAGGAGCACACAGTAATGGTTAACTATGAGGAGGTTTGGGTTTTGTTGACCCAGCTAACACAACTGTGTTCTGACTGTGGTCTCCTGCAGGTAAAACAGTGAATATCCATAAAACCCCCCCCTTTTTTTTTAGACATTACATCCCTTTAACTAATAAAGTTAAAGTTATCTTGTTCTAATCCTGTTGAGAAAGAAATGGGGGTAAAATGTGTTGTTCATGGGCCGGTATGACGCAAGATATCTCACTTTGACAGCTGGCTGAGGTCTTCACAAGAGAAAGGAAGCAGAAGCTTGACGTGGGCCAATGTGGATCCAGTGCACCAGTCCAGGACCAGCTTGCGGACCACGGTACTCTTCCCTGTTCCCACAGCGCCGTAAAGCATTACGTTGAGCCCCCGACCCTCGCTCCAGGAATCATCAGGCTCAAACAGCTGCTCCACAGTCATGGGACGGCTGGAAGGGCTCTGAGCTTTGAAGGGTGAGCTGAGCGGTCCTGCTCTCTCCTCATCCTTTCTTTCCAGGATCAGTGGATCCACATGCATCGTCTCAGGGCTGAAGTAACCTCCAAACTGTTTCTCCTCCTTGGGAAGGTGGCTAAACCACAGGAACAGCTTCTTCTTGTGGATTTCTATTGGGTCTGTAATGATGGAGAAAAATGTTTAGTTTTTCGTCACTTTAGTTTCTCTCTTACAAAAAAGAGGGGAAGGACCGGTACCATTTGGGACAGCTGTGGAAATCTGAGATCTTCCGAATTAGAAGAGTTTCTACCCCTAAGCTCTTCAATGTGGACATGGCATCCACGTTTGCACATTTTTGCCACATACTTAACTACTCGGGAAACATTAAACAGTAGGGATGCACGATATAATCGGCCCCCTATCGGGATCGGCCTATATCGGCCTTAAACTGAAAATCGAACACCGACCACCCCACCGATATTTAACCGATATTTAACCGATCAGCCTGCTGTTTCTAAAGTCTAAAAAACAAACAAACAACAAAAAAAAAAACTTCTTCAAAAACTTATTTTTTACAGACTTTAAAACTTCTAAAGATTAGGGGTGGAAAAAATATCTAAACACTGAAATATGATGATATTTTCATATTCTGATATCATACTGACATTTAAAAACGCGGCATCTATCTTTTTTACTAATTATACCTTGCAATATTTCATCATTTTGTTACGAAATCTCGCAAGAATTCACAAAAAATTCATGATATTTTCATATGCTCATATATTGACATTCAAAAATGTGGTATCAATCTATTTTACTAACGAAATCTTGCAATATTTCATCGTTTTTTTTACTCCAACATGAGTGTGTGGAGAGGTGCGTGTCTGCAGGTTACTTCTGAGTGTATGGGCGAATGTCTCCAGGTATCTCCGTATCACTCCACCTCCTCTCCACGAGAGCACCATGACAACAGAAGCACATGGTTACAAGTGTGCCTTCTGGTCCCGCCCACCGAACCTCTGTCATTGTATGCCGGTGCTAAAAGTAGCGCTAACTCGTAGCGCCTGCTATTCTATGACAAGGCTGAGTTAAGGCGAACGATCCTTTCATACAGTATTGAGGTACTTACTGTAGAGTCTGACTAAAAAGGGACCAAAAGTCACCGGGAATTTCATGCCACTGGCAATTTAAGCCATTCAGAGGTGGACTTGCTGATGTGTTTTGGATCATTGTCCTGCTGCAGAACCCAAGTGCACTTCAGCTTGAGGTCACCAACAGATGGCCGGACATTGTCCTTCAGGATTTTTTGGTAGACAGCAGAATTCATGGTTCCATTTGTCACATCAAGTCTTCCAGGTCCTAAAACAGCAAAACAGCTCCAGACCATCACACTACCACCACCATATTTTACTGTTGGTATGATGTTCCTTTTCTGAAATGCCGTGTTACTTTTACGCCAGATGTAATGGGACCTACACCTTCCAAAAAGTTCAATTTTTGTCTCGTCAGTCCACAGAGTATTTTGCCAGAAGTCTTGGGGATCATCAAGATGCTTTCTAGCTAAATTGAGATGAGCCTTTATGTTCTTTTTGTTCAGCAGTGGTTTTGGTCTTGGATCTCTGTCATGCAGGCCATTTTTGCCCAGTCTCTTTCTTTCTCTTTCCTAATGTCATGAACACTGACCTTAACTGAGACAAGTGAGGCCTGCAGTTCTTGGATGTTGTTCTGGTGTGTTTTGTGACCTCTTGGATGAGTCGTCGCTGTGCTCTTGGGGTAATTTTGGTCATCCACCCCTGGGAAGGTTCACCACTATTCCATGTTTTCACCATTTGTGGATAATGGCTCTCATTGTGGTTTGCTGGAGTCCCAAAGCTTTAGAAATGGCTTTGGAACCTTTTCCAGACTGATAGATCTCAATTACTTTGCTTCTCATTTTTTCCTGAATTTCTTTGGATCACAGCATGATGTCTAGCTTTTGAGGGTCTTTTGGTCTACTTAAATTTGTCAGGCAGGTCCTATTTAAGTGATTTCTTGATTGAAAACAGGTGTGGCAGTAATCCAACCTTCGTGTGGCTAGAGACATTGAACTCCGCTTTCCAAAGATGTGATAAACCACAGTTAATTTATGTTTTAAGAGGGAGAGACAATCACTTTTTCACACAGGACCATGGAGGGTTGGAGGTTTTGGATCCCCCAGAGCAACATGTGGTTGAAAGACATGTTGCTCAAGCTATGCGCATCACAAATAAAGAATCGTGGATCTGAGAGATTCATGACTGAATCACAGTCAGGACTGGGTATAAATGGCTTTGTCTCTCGAAACAAAGATGGGGCCATATCATTGCTTTATGCAAACTGAAGACAATCATTGTCAAACAAACAAAAGCAGATTATTTTTGGAAAACTGCAGCAATCGCTGTCCTCACTTCCCAATTGTCTTTGCAATGGCTCTGTTTTTGCTGCAATGCTACCACTTGCTGTAGATGTGGTTCAGATCATGGTATGTCATCATTGTTTAAATTTGTAAAGTTTCAAAGCGAGTTGTGCACCTGGATCTGAAGGAACAGAGCCAACGGTTCTGCAGTGAAAGCCAGTAGCTGAACAGAGAGAAACCTCCATCCTCCTCTTCCACCTCCATAATGCATGCAGTTTACGTAGCCGTCTGGAAAACACAAACACATTGATAAGAATTCATTTTCTGCATGGAAAGTTCAGTCAACTACTGGTGAGGACAACTTCAGTTGCCCTCAGTTGTAATGTGAAGAAACTAAACGGGGTATAGTGTGGTGTTGGCCCAAGGAGGGCCGGGCTAAATAGATGCTAATGTGAGAGGGGCATTAGAAACTGGTTGGGGCAGTTCTGGGTGGCACCTTCCTGAATGAGTTTGCATAAGAAATGCTGAGTTAATTAGGCATGACAGATCTGCTAGAGACTACGGCAAAAGAGCAATGGCAGAAAATGGTAGGTCTAGTGCAGGGGTCGGCAACCCAAAATGTTCAAAGAGCCATATTGGACCAAAAAAACGAAAATCAAATCTGTCTGGAGCCGCAAAAATGTAAAAGTCTTCAATAAGCCGGTCGGCAACGTGTTCCAGCCAAACAGCCTTTTAGACCCGTTTCCTACAATAAAGAAAACACTGGAGCATCAACTGACTTTTAACATTGAAAATTAAATAAAACTTTAACGTTAAATGTGTTGCATTTAACATAAAAACGAGAAAACGAAATCACATTTCTGCATCCAGCAAAAAAAACCATTTTAAACTAAAAATAAAGAAAAGACGTCGGGTTGAAGGTCACTTTAAAAAAAAAAAACTATTTTAACTGTTGTATTTATGTAGGATGGAAAAGACGCAGCTTTAATAATCTACCAGCAGCAAACCAAACACGCTGTCCTGTCTGTGCCGTCATCCTTTTACTGGCGCGTGCAGTAAGCGGTCTGCCCGAAAAATGAAATTACTGTTTCACAAAATATGAACATAGCTACGCAAAATAATCTGGTCAGCAGTGAAAACAAATGAATCTGCCCACGCAGCGCTGAACATGCTCAGTGCTTCAGACACTTTTCTTCTCTATCGTCGGCCTACCTGCTGGAGAAGTGATCAAAGCGCAGCATGACAGGGTCGGAGTGGACAAATAAGCTTTAGCTCGTTTATTATTCACTTTAAATGCCAGAACTGCAGCAACAGCGCAACAGAGACGCTCCGCTCTGAGGCGTTCGTCGGATAGTGCGCCAGTAGGAAAGTTCAGCGCTCCGCGGCACGTCCACACTCAGTGATATTCTTTGTTTGTAATTAATTCCGTTTTTAATGTTTAATTCCGTGATTGCTGATTCAATAGGGCTGTATCATGCTATGCTGCACAATAGCGGCACGTGAGCATGAAGTGCAGTTATTAACACTGATTGGCTGCGTAAAGGTTTGTGAGACGCATCAGCATGCTGGACGTTACTCTCCGTTTTACTGCAGTTACCTGCTTGTTGCACCTGACACTCAATGGGCTGCTTTGCAAAATGGTAAAATATAAATTATGTCTTTATTTTAATAGTTGAGTTGGATTTTATTTCACGTGCTGCATTTGCAGGGCTCGGAGAACTCGGGAAAAGTGCGCAACTGTACATGAATCCCTGAGGGATCATCATAATCCTCAAATTTAGAATAAGATAAGAAACTTTATTGTCTCTCAAGGGGACATTTGTCTTGGTCTTTTATAATCACATTATTAAAGTGAACCAACCAAAATACAATACAATTTAGTAGAATAGTCATTAATTCATTTTCCAATGCCAGGGAGCCGCAACAGAGGGACTAAGCCCCGGGTTGCCGACCCCTGTCTAGTGTAATATTTTTTATTTTATTTTTATTAGCTTATAAAGATTTTGACATTCAAATATACATAATAACACATAAAAGTTGATATAAATGAAAAAAATATAATTTTTGCTGGGGTGGCCAGCTTCTTGTTCAGGGTGGCCATGGCCACCCTTGGCCACCCCTTGGGGGAACCATTGGAGAGAAAATAATGATCCTTCAGAAATGTACTATGCTGTCTCTCTCGCCTATTGTAATACATTTTTCCTGACTTAATGAATAAACCTGCAAGTTTTCTGGAGAGACATTTGTCTACTTGTCAGTCGGGTTCTTGGTCTGATGTCTTGCTCTGAGCAGAGTTTCTGGTTTTATTTTGACATTCAGTTGGCTCATGTTCTTAGTTCAGCTCTGCTTGTAGATTAGCATCTGCTTAAAGTGGACCTGGCATGATTCTTTACACACATTTAGTTCTTTATCTTAGGCTACATGTACAAGAGGCCGTGTAAGTACTTAAATGTGAACGAATTTAGCCGATACCCCCCATTTTCTATTTTCTACATTTACCCAGCGATTAAGGGTGCCTCATTCACATTTTTTTTTTTTTTAGCCGGGCAAGGGGAATGTGTAAATGTCAAGCTGACAGGTAAACAGCCTAGTATGGATAACTTCGCCATTCAATGAAAGGAAGTGATGTCAGTAATCCCACTGCAGACTGATGATAAAGCGCACTACAGGAAAGTAGCCTAAACAACAGCAAAGACAGGCAATGCAACCAGAACGACCATGCTGCACTTTCTTTTTTAAATACAAGCTTTTTTTTAAAGATAGTTGATGCGTTTGTGCGTAGGAGGCAGCACATGATTGCCATTTTGGACATTAAATCTACTCCAAGCAAAAATATTATAAATTACTAGATCTCCAATGGTGGATTTCCAAATGGCATCACTGGCGACCATCTTACCACAGGCAGGCTCTCTCTCTGGGGACCTATGGTTTCTTAGTGAAGGCGAGTGATGCACACAAACGGAGTCATCTTTTTTTTTTCGCTGAAATCTTGATGGATTCACAAACAGTTTGGTTTCTTACAAATGTTATCAATGTGACTATAATTCTGGATGTTTGAACATGTCGAAATTGCAGCATTTCTTTTTGAAAAACGACTTAATCGTGTGGCATAGTTGTACATCATGGCTAATAGAGCTAGCCTACTTGAGCAAGTTACCAAGGCTGAGACCACAATTCGATCTTTAATTAAATAGCAAGATTTTACGGACAACAATGATGATTTTATGATTAACTCTTTTAACCTGTTTAAAACCACCTGGGCGCCGGCGCCCAGGCTGTGTTTTAGTCACACTTTTCTAATTTATATTTTCAGAAACTAGAAGGTGTAAGCTTTCAAATGATGTCTCACACAAGTAATTTGGCCTTACAGTTCCTCTGTTATTTGCATTTCCATTTGGGTATGCAAAATAGGCGAGATTACTAAAAAGTGGAGAAGAGGTTAAATTACTGTCTTTGGTTGTAGTGAGATTGTAGTTATTAACTGGGGTGCGTTTCCCAAAACCATGGTTGCTAAAGTAATATAATGTAATTTCCCAAGCTATGATACTAACAGTTTAGCAACTATGGTTTTGGTAAACGCGCTCTATCTAAAGCTACACCCTCGTACGGAGTGTCCGTCCGTCTTTTTTTTGTCCATTGACTAAAAAAGATTACGTTTGAATGAACCTACGTGCCCAAAAAGTAGGTGAAATTCAGGCGAGGTGGAAATCTGTGAGTGAAATCTGGTAGTAAAGTTTATATACTCAGAAATTTTACTATATTTTATTGAATGTATTGTCCCTATTTTAAATAAACTCAAACTCAAATCTTTTTTCTTCAACAAGTTTATATATATATATATATATATATATATATATATATATATATATATATTTATATATATATATATATATATACACACACACATAAGCACAGTTGAGTAATTCCTGGATCCAAATGGTGATCTAGATCACCACCAAAATTTAATCAGTTCTTCTTTGTACCATTACCAACATTCCCCGATGGTTTTATCCAGGTTATTTTGTTAACAGACGATTGAGGTGATTACATTACCTCCACCCCTCCTTGGCTGAGGTAAAAAACACCTGAATCAAATAACAAATAATACTAAATTACTAATGCATACTAATTTTGCTTTCCAGGGGAATTTCGCCTTTTATCAACTTAGGAATCTAAGAGGGTTTTCATCTGGGAAGTGTTTAAAGGTACAGTATTTAAGAATTACTGACATCTAGTGGTAAAGATGGGTATTTGAAAGAAAAGATGTTTTCTTGCAAATGACTTCATATTCCAAGCACTGTTGTGAATGTATGGTGGCCGTTCGTGGTCAAAATTCTCTCAGACATAAAGATGTTTTCATCTGTGAGTGGATCCAGTGGTCTCCAGTGGAGCTATGACTGTACTATGAGTAACTACTTTTTATGTCTTTTAAGGCATTACCTATCCCAAACAGTGTCGAACTCCCATTAAACAAAGCTGGTACAGCTGTTTTAAACTTCAGAGGTTCTCATTTCACACACATTGTTTTGTCCACTTAGGAACACCGTAGTAAAAATTGTGGAGCAAATATGGCAGCCTCAATGTAGGCGCACCCCCCAGCAAGTAGATATAAACGACACGTTCTAAGAAAATAAACACAGTTATTCCAGTGCAGTGATTACACATCAATAGGAACACAGTTTTGAATAGCATCACATTTTTCTGCCATTGACCCTTGATTTTTTTTACACACTGTACCTTTAACGTCTGCTCATCAGATGTCACAAGTCATGGTCAGAAATTAGGAAAAACCCAAATACAGAACAAGGAAATGGGCAGATAAGAGATCTTATTCATTTAAAAATGGACAATATCAGGATGGAGCCAGTTACCCTAGAGAGTATTAAAAGTCTTATTTCAGCATTAAAGTGAAGATAAACATTAGACTTTGTTTGTACAGCCAAGGACAGATAGCTGATTAATGTTGCTTTATACGGGAACAGGTCGTCATGACCCGTCCAGTATTTGCGTAGGTTATCACATTCCAGACTCGATATTCGTGTTCCAGCGAACAACATGTTTATATGAAATTATATCTTGCCACGTAGCAACTTGTATTCAGATCTGACTTTACCAAACTTGGAATTGTAGTTCATGCAATTAAGGAGGTCAGTATTATCCAGGAGTCAGTAATGTATTTCTACTACATTACCCAGATTGCTTAGCGGCAGCCGCCGAGGGTTATAATCAGAGCAGCCCAGAGCTGAGGGAAGCCCCAAGGAAGAAGCACACAGAAGTTTGGAAGAAGCTCGTGCCTGTCCAGGGACAGTCAGCTCAGCTACTCAGAGTTTTTAGCCTGTAATAAACGTGAGTAACCTACGTCGGTTGTCAGCGTCTTCTCTCAGCACCGGTACGTCCGGACCCGAGATTTTCCACTGCAGCCACTTAACACTCAACAGGTCGGTACAGCTAAGAAACTGTCTTATCATATAAAGGTTTTAATCGTCTATTGACGCCACAACGAGCATGGTCTTCTGAATATAACGTTGTAAGACTTTTTGCCATGACAGTGACATAGTGAAGCCAATGTGACAACTAACCAACTGGCCCTGAACAAAGGAAAATCTGGAGTGTAAATACTGAGTCACTAATGTATAATGACAAGGGAGCAGGAAGTGAAAGCTGACTAGAATACAAAAAGGATGTGTTAGGAAACAGAGGACCAGAGACAAAAGCTTAAGAACTGAACCAAAAACCCAAATCAAGCCACCAACCTGTGATGTAAGCTCATCCTTTAACTGGCTTCCTTCTGCCAGAAGGTCCCCTGTGAAAAGAACAGAAATAAACAGAAAGATTAGGAGCAAAAAGAAACTTAAAGTCACCTTGAACCGTATTTGACCACGAATAGACCCACAGAGACAGATTTCCATCAGCTCTTGTTTTGTTTCCATCTTACAGTCAATGGTGTTTACTGCCAGGTTGGTGACATGTGGCCGCGTGGTTCATACAGCAGTGAATAGATCCAAACAGCTCAACCAGCAACACTGACAGGAACCATATCTGCCACAGTTTTCGGGAAATCTTAACCCATAATGTGTATTGATTACAACAGTGAGTGCACCCTCATTTTGTCTATCATAGCAGTTAACAGGGAAGTGCAGGGACACAGCATTGATCAGTTAAACTAAACTTTGGAAAAGTGTCAACAAACCTTAAAGACATATTGGTATGCATCAGCTAATGGAAGGACCAGGAGCCTCATTTATAAAACTGTGCGCAGGATCCTCACAAGAAGTGTATGCCCCCCAATACCCAAAGTTTCCATGCCCAAAAAATATTCAAGTCTATCAAACCATGCGTGCATGCAGGTGCAAGCAATTTATCACACTCTTCCTGGAAGTTTGCACAGGTGAATTTGGGTCATGTTCTGCCCCCTACACACACATTCTACGATAAATTAGGGATGCATGATGTTGGAATTTTGGCTGATATCCGACATGCCGATCATTTAAAACTCATGTGGTTGATAACCAATGTTGATACCAAATATTAAAAGCTGAAAAAAGCAGTCACTGCAAATAGCAGTTTTGTTATCCGTTTCCGATGCTTTGAAAAATAGGGGTGGGAAAAAAAAACGATACACTGAAAAATCGCGATATTTTCATATGCCAATATCAAATCGACATTTAAAAATGCGGTATTGATCTACTTTACTTACAAAATCTTGCGAAATTCCAGCGTTCTGTTACAAAATCTCACAATATTTCATGAATTCTCGCAAGATTTTGTAACAGAAGGACGAAATATTGGGTGATTTTGTTAGTTAAATAGATCGCTACTACGTTTTTGAATGTCAGTATGATATCAGCATATGATAATATCGCAAAATTTTTGTCAATTCTTACAAGATTTCGTGACAGAACGATGAAATATTGCAAGATTTCATCGTTCTGTTACAAAATCTCACGATAGTTTGTGAATTCTCGTGAGATTTCGTAACAGAAAGATGAAATATTATGAGATTTTGTTAGTAAAATAGATTGATACCACGTCTTTAAATGTTAATATATCAGCATATAAAAATATTGCGATATTTCAATGTATTGATATTTCCCACCCCTAGTCTTTAGAAGTTTTAAAGTCTGTAAAAAATAAGTTTTTGAAGAAGAAGAAGGGTTTGGGTTTTTTTAGACTTTAGAAACAGTGGGCTGATCAGTTAAATATTGGTGGGTTGGCCGATGTCCGATACTCAGTTTTAAGGCTAATATAGGCCGATACCGACAGGGAGTTGATTATATTGTGCATCCCTACTATAAATGGTATACAGGGAGTGCACAATTATTAGGCAAATGAGTATTTTGACCACATCATTCTCTTTGTGCATGTTGTCTTACTCCAAGCTGTATAGGCCGAAAGCCTATTACCAATTAAGCATATCAGGTGATGTGCATCTCTGTAATTAGAAGGGGTGTGGTCTAATGACATCAACACCCTATATCAGGTTTATTAGGCAAACATAATTATTAGGCAACTTCCTTTCGCAAAATGGGTCAGAAGAGGGACTTGACAGGCTCCCAAAAGTCAAAAATAGTAAGATATCTTGCAGAGGGATGCAGCACTCTTAAAATTGCCAAGCTTCTGAAGCGTGATCATCGAACAATCAAGTGTTTCATTCAAAATAGTCAACAGAGTCGCAAGAAACGTGTAGAAAAACCAAGGCGCAAAATAACTGCCCATGAACTGAGAAAAGTCAAGCGTGCAGCTGCCAAGATGCCACTTGCCAGCAGTTTTGCCTTATTTCAGAGCTGCAACATCACTGGAGTGCCCAAAAGCACAAGGTGTGCAATACTCAGAGACATGGCCAAGGTAAGAAATGCTGAAAAACGACCACCACTGAACAAGATACACAAGCTGAAACGTCAAGACTGGACCAAGAAATATCTCAAGACTGATTTTTCTAAGGTTTTATGGACTGTTGAAATGAGAGTGAGTCTTGATGGGCCAGATGGATGGGCCCGTGGCTGGATCGGTAAAGCCCAGAGAGCTCCAGTCCGACTCAGACGCCAGCAAGGTGGAGGTGGGGTACTGGTATGGGCTGGTTTCATCAAAGATGAGCTTATGGGGCCTTTTCGGGTTGAGGATGGAGTCAAGCTCAACTCCCAGTCCTACTGCCAGTTTCTGGAAGACATCTTCTTCAAGCAGTGGTACAGGAAGAAGTCTGCATCCTTCAAGAAAAACATGATTTTCATGCAGGACAATGCTCCATCACACGCATCCAAGTACTCCACAGGGTGGCTGCAAGAAAGGGTCTAAAAGAAGAAAAACTAATGACATGGCCTCCTTGTTCACCTGATCTGAACCCCATAGAGAACCTGTGGTCCCTCATCAAATGTGAGATTTACAAGGAGGGAAAACAGTACACCTCTCTGAACAGTGTCTGGGAGGCTGTGGTTGCTGCTGCACGCAATGTTGATCGTGAACAGGTCAAAACACTGACAGGATCCATGGATGGCAGCTTTTGAGTGTCCTTGCAAAGAAAGGTAGCTATATTGCTCACTGATTTGTTTTTGTTTGGTTTTTGAATGTCAGAAATGTATATTTGTGAATGTTGAGCTGTTATATTGGTTTCCCTGGTGAACATAAATAATTGAAATGGGTATATATTTGTTTATTGTAAAGTTGCCTAATAATTATGTTTGCCTAATACACCTGATATAGGGTGCTGATGTCATCAGACGCCCTCTGATTGCAGAGATGCACATCACCTGACATGCTTAAAGGAATAGTTCACCCTCAGAATGATTTAACTTTATTTTCCACTTACCCTGATGGTGAGCAAGACTGTGGACCACTTTTTTAATATGTCAAATGCAGCTGGAGATCAGGGCGACTTCTCGTTCACCCCCCATGGAGTTCGCCAGGGTCCGGGCCGAAAAGGTCCATAAAAGTCCACAAAAAATTGTCAATATTCCTCCATACTGCTCGTCCCAATGTAATCTAAGTGCCCTGAGTGGGTAGTGTCCAGAATTTACTTGAAACTACGCCATTTAGTATATTTTTAGAGTCTAAACAAGACTACATTGCATGCCCAGCAAGCACGCCGATGCGCATTCACGAAACTACGGAAGCCACGGCAGACGAGATCGCGCGTTCTCTTTTTCTTTCTTTCTTTCTTTTAGATCAATATCCAACCCCTCCTGTGTTTGTCCCGGTTAGTCTAGACCTCTCGCGCTCTTACCACAATGTAAACAGTGAATTTCTTCTTCTACGCTTGCATGATCGGCAGAGTAGGCTCTGAACGCCGAGGCTTCCGTAGTTTCGTGTGCGCGCTTCATGGACGTAAACAATACTCCCTTTTAGACTGTAAAAATATACTAAATGGCGTAGTTTCAAGTAAGTTCTGGACGCTACCCACTCAGGACACTTGGATTACATGGGACGAGCAATATGGAGGAATATTGACAATTTTTTGTGGACTTTTATGGACCTTTTTGGCTCGGACCCTGGCAAACTCTATTGGGGGGAAACGAGAAGTCGTCCTGATCTCCGGCTGCATTTGACATATTAAAAAAGTGGTCCAGAGTCTTGCTCACCATCAGGGTAAGTGGAAAATAAAGTTAAATCATTCTGAGGGTGAACTATTCCTTTGATTGGTAGTAGGCTTTCGGCCTATACAGCTTGGAGTAAGACAACATGCATAAAGAGGATGATGTGGTCAAAATACTCATTTGTCTAATAATTCTGCACTCCCTGTATATAAAATAAATTCATGGATATTTCTGCATATAAATAAACCAGCTGATCCGTGGCATTTTAAGCTAAAATCATGGCATCTGAGAAAACAAGAAAAATCAATTTCATGTAGACTGAAGTAGAGGTGCTTGTTGCTGAGACGGAGGCTGGCAAAAACATTTTATTTGAGCGTCACAGTTGTAGAATCACAAACAAATGAAAGACTAACTGGCAGCACATTGTTGCGGCGATGATTTCTGCGAGTGTGACAGAGGTCTGTGCCAGAAGTCAAGAAGTGGTCCAATCTAAATTCCTCAGTGGACAGTTGAAAATTTAGCAGGTTTCGAAGCTTTAGTAGCTGTCGACTACTCTGCTATCAGACATATCAGACATCTGCTCTAAACTAAACCGCTGCGCAACCAGAACACAGCTCACATGGACCTGTTGTGAATCAGCCATTAGGCTTTGAAGATATAAACTTCATTAATAAGGAGGATAAAGTGTTTTTCAGTAGATTCGGTTCATCATTGAATTAAACCACCAAAATCAACCTCTCTGAATGAGAAAATGCCAAATACGGATTTTTAATACGTCATGAGTACTGATTTAGTTATTTATAAAATTAACAAGTCAACTTCACAAATAATCTTCCTGCACATCGATTTTGAAATCCCTTATATTATTTATTTTTTATTTTTTTATTATGACTTGGCAACCCCCTGAAATTACAGTGGGAGTGGGACCCTAGTTTGGAAAAACTGGTGTAAGCCATGCATAGTGCATTGATACCCCCCGTTGGTATGTATCCATCACCATTGTTATCATTATCAAGACAAATGCCAGAAATAATGATAATTTTTTAGTCCATATTCCCCAGCCCTAGTGCAACATTGTGCAGGACACCACACAGCATTATTATTCTGCACACCTTTTTTGGGGTGGTACCGCAGTCTGCCTCGAGATACATCCAACACCTCCACCAGTTTTTGAGGAGGCCAACAACGATAACCCACGTCATTTTTTGAGGAGGCCAATGGCTCACAGAGCCCCTCAAAAAATTGCCTTTGGGTTATCGTTGTTAATGTCGGTGTCGGTAAATTTTCAGTTTATCACCCAACCCTATCAGCAGTACCCTTAAAGGTGTCATGACCTAGTGTTTTACATACACAATCCTTCTTAAATTATCTTCAAATGAATTTTTAATTCTTGTTGGGTGGGACGAAAATTTAAAGAGCTCATTTTAACCTCTTTTTATCCCAAACTTTTGTCGCAAGAATACGCACGAGAGTTAGACCTGTCTGTAAGCGCGTTCACGAGGCAAATGTCAAAGTCAAAACAAAGTTTAATCAGGACAGAGCAAGTGAAGGAAAATGATGTCCCAACAGAGAAAAGCGTGATTAAAACGTAATGGTATGGTTGACAGAGAGGATCCGCGGAGTAAAAGGGCTGGACTCTGATGAATATAAGGAGCGGACGTCTGATGTGAAGTTAACCAAACAGTGTTAGCTTCTGTAGCTACATTAGCAGCTTGTCCGTTCGTCTACAACCGTTTACTGGTCTCTTACACAAAAGATAATAAGTTACACAAGCAGCAACACTCACCGACTGCACATCCTCACTGATGAGTATAATCCATTGGTCCCTGGTAGTGCTGTCCCTCCTGTTACAGCACTGAAAACTCATGAATCTCTCAGCTCAGCACGCCCCCCCCTTGTCGTCGTCCTCCTCTCTGACAAAGCTGGTCATAACTACTCTGCAGCAGGTAATCAGCTGCTTTCTAGTGGTGCTGAAGAGGCTAGCTTAGAAGCTAGCAGCCTCTCTAGTTCATGTCATTCGGGGGAAAAAATCCAAACCGCGTACTGTGGAGAGTACGCTCTTGTGGTGAGAAGAGAGAGCCCGCACTCAAAGACTAAGTCACTTTCACTTTCCGGAGTTTCTGGCACGTTTTTACTGAGGTCCTGTTCCAATACACATGTTTTAACTTGTAAAAGTGGGATTTCTGGGTGATGACTCCTTTAAGGGTACCACACCAGTGACAAGCCATGCCTGAAGGTACAATTTGGTGCTTATTGTTCTGAGTGTGCATAGTGGTGCGTTTCCAACTCTGCAAGTGTGACCGGAGGCCATTTGAAGTCGACTTTTGACACCCAGTGAGTTGAAACGGGTTTAAACCAATCGTGCCAAGTGTGACCCTGCCCTGAGAGCGCTGATAGGGGATCTAAATCCGCTTATCAGCCAGCCTACATCATGGACCAGGAAATCTTTATGGTCGCTAATAAAAAAAATATCCTGATCCGGACATTGGCGTAATCTTCAAGCAGTGCCAGCGCATCCAAGCATTACGCACCAGTGTTACTGCTGTATTTACACTTTCCACCATCTCCAAAATGTTCGCGCACAAGGATGAGAGTTTGTGTACGGGTGCACATATTCTCCCAATAACCTTGTCTTTATGAATTACAAACTTTGCATGGAAAGTCACGTACTGTCCGTCACTTTCAGGCACTTTTTTGTACATACGCCTTTATAAATGAGGCCCCTGCTCAATTTAAACGTGTCTGCACTGGATTACACTGCAAGCACAAAGTCAGGAAAAGCTTACACATGCGCTTATTGAGGCTTATTGAAGAATTTAAAGCTAAAAGTTTTTCTCTGTTTGCACGGCAGACTTTTTGTTACGAATGCACTGCCTTATTCAAGAGGTTACTCCTCATCTGCTTCCATCTTCTGATCTCCATCTTTCAACACCGCAAGAATTTCTCCAGCTTAGGATTTATTCCCATTACCTGTCACTAACGCACCCACACTGAGCTGGAGAATAGGAGTCAGTGTTGCAGATGGGGTCTCAACTGATTAGTTTTAAATCATTCAAAGAAAAGCAGATCTGGTTGTACGTGTTTAAAACTGCCTCGCAGCAGAATGTCTTAGTGTACAACGTAATTACAGTAAAAATTCCTTTTTATTCAACCCCAGCGTGGGCTGTCTTCCCAGATCTTTATTTTTCATGAGAGATTTGACCTTATAAGCAAGAGACAACAGGCCAGAACATGCATGTCAGTCTACATGCATGTACATGCTTAGAAAAGCAGATGCAAGTTTAAACAGCAGAATTTGCGAAATGTAAAAAACGTTGCTAAATGTGAAAAACAAAACAAAAGTCTACCTGATCCACAGCGGTACTTGTCAGGTTGTGCAATTTCTTGAGAAATTTACAGATAACATTGTATTTTACTGCTGTATATTAAGATTAAACAAAGTGGAGCTGCTTTTAGTGCTTCTTCAAGTTTAATCTGCAGCAGTGATCATATTCTGTCAGATCAAAAGGGCTGAATGTAGCTGCGTCGAGCCCAAATGAGAAATAATTAACATCCTCACAGCAACAAATAGCATGATATTGTGAGATCAAATTATAAAAGACACACCCCAAACAAAGTTCAGGCTTGCTTTTAACATTTTAGTCCATGGTGTGCATGCAATGATGACATTACATGCAAAACAATGACATTGCATGCACAAAGACTATTTCCCCCATTACTTTTCTTTTTTTAAAAAACTAATATAACATTTTTTTTTTGGTTTAGATAATTATAACTGTGAGAAATTACTCTTCTTTGCTATAAGTATGGTGTAATCCATCAGAACTCCTGCCTGACACTCCTGAGAGCCCTGTGACCGCTCAGATAGCTCAGGCTACTTCAACTACTTTACACAACTTCATATGGAGAAAAATAATAAAGGAAATGTCCCTTTAAAAAGATGACGTCCATCCCTGCTTGGGCACAGAGTCGCCCCTGAATCTAATGAATCAGTGTTTCCTTCATTGGCTGCTAAAGCTTAACGGACACAACTGTAGCACCACATCTAAAGCTGGTCTACAGAGAAGGAAAAGCCTGATTTTAGCTTCTTTACAGAGGAAACATGCAACGAGCAAGTTCAGTAACGATGTTTTATTCAGTCTCGATCATCTGTTGGCCAATTTAGTCGTAATTTATCCAGTCTTGGTAGGATGTTTTATAAATCTCGATCTAACTTAAGACCAGAAAGGGGAAAGCCAGGTTTCGGAAGCTCATTCTGATGTTCCTGTCATGCTGTGTTGAGCTGCAAACGCAATACCACAGACCAATGCGGCTGCTTTTTACAGCTGCTGGTACATTTCTAACATCGCCGACAACAGGAAACAGAATCGAGTGAAGAGCTGAATATAATCTGTAACGGTTAAGCAGCTGACAGACAGCCGCGCGCTGTCTCCGGGGATCGGTTATAATGTCACAGCTCAACATTCCTCCAGACAAATGCGGTGCCGCGGTTTATAAAATCACCACATACTGTACCAGAGTCTCTCTGTCCTTGCTGTCCGTCGCGGTCACGTCAGCTCGGCACTGTTTTGAATCAGCTGCGCGTGCATACACGGAATCACGTTGGCGGCAGGTCGGTCGTACGTCAGCGGCGCCTCCATGTTGGTCGGGGCAACTTCTCTTAAGTACTCAGGGCAAAAATGAGCCTGGAAGCTGCACAAGGATAACTAATCCTCTCCGTTTGAGGATTAGCTATTCTCAGAGCAATTACATGCAGGGGCAGTCTTATATGTTAGAGGTGGGATGTTGTGACTTTTACATCTCTTTCACAAAATTAACAGTTAGGAAAGATTAAAAAAAAAAAAAAGTTCGGAGAGATAAATATGTAGACATTTGGGAAGATGATGCAGTACAATTAGGTGGGGTTTTTTTGTTTTTGTTTCGGGCCATTTTGCCTCCCTGATTAATTTAAGAAAAAATATAAATGTATACGTTTTAACCAGTTGTGATGGTTCAAAATGTATCATGTCTGTCTAAAATTTCACATTCATTAAAGCATTTTTTCAATAGAACATTTTTATGGTGCTATTTTACCGTTTTTAGATGTGCAGTGCTTTAAATCTTTCTACTAAAAATGTTTACAAAAAAAATTTGCAATTTTTTGGATAAATTTATTAAAATAAAATAGAATGAGTGATTTCTTATATTTGACAAAAATGTCTAATCCATTCATTAATTTTTAAAAATAGATATGTCTGTCCCTTAATATTGCCAAGAGTACCTACAGTTACAATTATGAGGGCCGAAAAATGACAAAACAAAAAATAAATATATAAATAAATAAATGCACATATAAATGTAAAAATTCATAAATCAATCAATCAATAAATAAATAAATATATTTTGGTCATAAAAAATGCCAATTTTCTTTTTACTTGTATTTGTCTATTTATTTATGTATTTATTCATGCATTTTCTCCTTTTTGTGCATTTATACATTTATGTATTCATTTATTTTTTTTTACATTTATTTATTTCTACATTTATTTATTTTGTGCTGAAGACAAATGTTAGAACCACCCACCTCATTAGCATATGGACACAGAAATGCAGAAATAAATAAATGTGGAAATGTAGTTTAACAGAAATAAATGTAGGAAGAAATAAATAAATGTAGAAATAAATAAATGTAAAAAACTAAATAAATGAATAAATGTATAAATGCACAAAAAGGAGAAAAATGCATGAATAAATACATAAATAAATAGACAAATACAAGTAAAAAATAAAATAAAATTTGTCAATTTAGGGCTGGTAAATAAAATTGGTAAATTTATGACCAAAATATATTTATTTATTTATTGATTAATTTATGCATTTCTACATTTATTTGTGTATTTATTTTTTTATTCTTTTTGTCATTTTTTTATATGTGTTTTTTTACATCCTTCATACACAATCACCGACAAGGGTGGCGCCATACATCCAATCCATACAGCAAGTCTCATGAGGAAGTTAGTTAAATACTGCCAAGAGTAACTATCTGCGGCTTGCAAAGAGATGCTTATGGTGTAGTTGGGTGGTTAGGGTTAGGATAAGGGTCAGGGTTAGGGTTAGATTTTAGTAAGTTACATTAAAAAGACACTTCCGATTGGGACTTGGATTGGATATATGGTGACGTACCGTGACTGTAGTTGGGTCCCTCTCTAACATCGCGGTCATTACCATCATGTTAAACGTTTTTAGATTAATAAAGTTTATTTAAAATCTGATTCTTAAACTGCATGTGTCAGTTTGTGCCACTCAAGCACATGCTGGACAGAAGGAAGACAGACATTTTCAATACAGGAACAACAAGTTTTTTCCTTATTTATAACAACAAGTTCCATGATATTTTTATTACGTGTCATTACCAAACAGCTTGGAGTTTTAGATATTTAAAGATTTTTGTGTTAAAACTTTAGATTCATATATAAACATTGCACAGCAGTATCTAGCTAAAGGATTATTCATGCCAACTCTCCCAATTTAGCACAGTGAGCTAAAAACTAAGAGTTAGTCCACACAGAGCTGAAGCAGGTTTAGGTGTGAAACCGATAGCAGAAATCTGGGGAAAGGTTTCACGATCCCCATGAAACCGCTGTAGCACATCATACAAGGCTTTGGGTGGCGTTATGATGTAGTGTGACACTCCAAACCTAGAACAAGACAGAGCGTTGCGCAAATAAAGACACAGCGTGTCGCTGGAAATCAACAAAGGAAGAGCAGAAAGGTAGAGATGGCTGAGGATTAACAAGGCGAACGCTAAAGTTTTCACACAGTTGAAAACAGTGCCCCCCTCTTTTTTTCCCGATTTTGTCCCCGCTTGTCCCCCCCCCCCCCCCCCCCCTCCTCTTCCCTTCCTTCCGACATCTCCCCTCACCAACCCGCACCCCCCCTTCCCGCACCGCAGGAGGCTGATCCCTGGTTTCGTGAGGATGATAGGGCAGATTTCTTACATTTTTGCACGGTTTTGCTGTGATTTAGTGCCGTGTGGACGGCCCCTAAAATGTCATTACCACCACGTCATTACCATCACACTTGTGGTGACATTTCTATGGAGTTTATGACTAAAAGAACCATTTTTAAAAAATTAAATCTAAAATTAAAGGTACTTGAGGCAAGATTAAGAAACAAAACTCGCGACTGCCGCGACTGGCGCTTCAGGTAACGGCAGCCACGAGCCAAGCCGTCATGGGAGCGTGCACAAACTGAAGCTATAATGTTGTTTACTCACCTTTTTCTTCGTAGTTACACTTTTTAGTGTCTTTCAGTTGATCTGGATCGTTTGCTGACAGCAGAAGAATCCATAACTATTGCTGTTTGAATTTACCGCGACCGTCTCCTTCCTGTGTCAAAACTGCGGATGTAGCGTCATTTGACGTCACGTCTGCAGGGCAGCGCAGGAAATTTGGACACCGAATTGCAGCGTATTTTTCAGCACACAGCCTGTTCAAGGCAACGGAGAGAAACGTGGGTGGAAAAGTTATTTTTGGTATTTAGCGCTTCATCACTCATTAGTATTAAAAAAAATAGACATGCATGTTTGTTTTTTTTTAAATTCCTGCCTCTAGTCCCTTTAATGTAGGCTATATCAATAAATTTAGATTTTGACTCTCATAAGGATGACAATTCGGATAAGGTAGGTTTGGCAAGGAATTGTGACATTTAATTTTTTTAGTAACATTTTATTTTTGAGAAAAACAAAACTCTAAAGGGCCCGAAATCAAATCAAAACCCAACAATATGTAAAATGAAGTGTATAACAAAGGGATGTATTGCTAGAGAATGTACAGTAAGAACCAGCTGAATGCTATTAATAGTCTATGGATACAATAAACTGTGGAATGAACATATCAAATTACAGTAATACTCATTTCTCTGATCTGGTTCAGACACTGATATGGCTTGTGTAGCTTCCGGGCATTTTTTTTTTTTTAGCTTGATCATGAAAGAAACAGCGTATAATGTGCATTGCTTTTATAGTGAAGCCTCTTTGCATGATATTTAACAAGAGGAAATATGCCCAGTCTATTTTTTTAGATAACTACAAAAACAATAATATGAAATACAATAAAAGTTTATGGCAACATCCAAATCATGCTCAGTCAGAGACAGAAATCTGAGAGAAACTGAACCAAACACAAACTGTGGGTCTTTATCTGAACACTCTCAAAAGTAGAGGTACGAGACAGGAACATTTCTGTACCTGTAGGTACATCTTTTACAAATGTTCTCTGAAAAGTACAATATTGTCCTTTAAGAGGCCAGAAGTGTACCTTTAAACTATGAAAAAGGGTCCAAAGTAATATAAAGTACAAATTTGTACCAAAGGGTACCTGGAGCACTGAAAAATGTGTGTGGCTTGTACAATAATTAGCAGGACTTCTACACAGTAGTATAACTATAGTTACTATATGATTTTCAAAATAATCATAGTAATAATTATATTATGTGTTTGGCCTAATATTTATACAATAATTATTCATTTATTATTAGCATCTTTGATTGTTGTCATAATCTCTATTTTATTGACTTTTATTCATCATTTTTAATTAGTTTAATTGTACTTTAACTGGTACAGCTTGATAAGGTACAGAAATGGACCAGGACCGAAGGGTACAGAAATGTCTTTCAAAAAGGAACACCCCCAGCGACAAGTTTTGTAACCTTTTAAGTACAAACTGGTACCTCTAGTTTTGAGTGTGAAGAGTAGAAAATGATGATTACATGTTGGTCAGTAAGGTTGGTGTTTTCAATATGACGTGCAGCCACACCCTGGTAATCAGAATGTAATGGTAGAAGGCCTCTCATGTGTCCCCATTGTTAGCTCTGACACTGATGTGGAAGTTAATTACGGAGATAGCTGAGACTCTTCGCCTCTTCTGACAGCAACACCACTTGCATATTTGAAAGCTGAGTGTGAGGACTGTCCTGACTTTTCACACCTGTAGCAGGTCATTTTTTCAGGGTGTTTCACCCACTATTTAATTCAGTAACATTTAGCTTTTTATGTCTGAAACTGGGGGAAGATCTGGATGATGCCGCCAGGAACAGGTCGCTTCATTCGGCCAGTCTGTTCTGTCATGTTTGCTGGTTGCTTTACAACGAGAGCTGTATTGATTAGTAGGCTATAACCACAAAGTAGTTTAACGTATTTTTTCTGTAGGCCTAAACTTAAGTTTCTAGGTGAGGGAAACCTGTAGGTTATAGCAGAATCAAGAAAGCTCAGATATGATCTGAACCAGCTGAATGACTTCTTTGCTCGCTTTGAGGCAGACAACAGCACTCCAGCACAGAGGATCCCTCCGCCCTCCAATGACCAGGTGTTGTCACTATCAGGAGGATCAATGCCAGGAATGCCCCCGGTCCCGATGAGATTTCTGGTCGCGTCCTGAGAGACTGTGCTGCGGAGCTCCAAGATGTCTTCACAGACATTTTTAACATCTCGCTGAGACAAGCTGTCATCCCAACGTGCCTCAAAGCCACCATCATTATCCCGGTTCCAAAGAAGTCGTCCCCCACCTGCCACAACGACTACAGCCCCGTCGCACTCACCCCCATCATCATGAAGTGCTTTGAACGGCTAGTCATGCAACACATCAGGTCTGCCCTCCCCTCCACTTTGGACCCCTACCAGTTTGCATGTCGGTCCAACCGCTCGACCGATGATGCCATCTCCCCTCGGGATGTAACGAAATCCACATCTCACGGTAGAATATTATCTCGATATGAACCTCACGGTACGATATTTATCTCGATATTGTGGGGAGGCCCACGATAACAATAATGATGGCATAAAATGCTTTGACGAGTCATTGTTACAATATTTATTGTCAAATTCAAGGTTGAGACATTTTGACCTGCTTGAAAAACCTTTGCTGAAGCTGAAATTCAAGTAAAAATCCAACATATATTTATTGAGAAGACAGCTCAGGTACTAGATTAAATAAACTCAATCAGGCATTAAAACAGCCTATTTAATAAGTAAAAAGGCCCAGGCACAAAGAAACTCCCTTGTCTTTAGTCGTCAATAAATATAAACTCACCAAGTCAACACGGCCATCTCTGCGGCGTCATGGCTGAAACTTCTCATGGAGGGATAACCGGACCAAAACAAACTTTCTTGTGGTCCCTGCGGCCTCCAAAACAGGAACAAAGTTCTCGCTTCTCGTGGAGAATAACAGCTGTTTCCATCCTCGTTGTATATCCATGCTGTGTTTATTTTTCCTGTGCGTGCGGGCTACGGGTGCTCCCATTGGCTCAAAAAAGCGTACTGGCAGCAAAGGATCATGGTCTATGTAGTTCAGTATGTTACGTTAAGCATAGAGCGGACTGAAAACTATTATTTTTGTCTCTAGAGATACGCTGTTTAATACCGTGACAAGACCACAACAATTTTGGGGCAGTTTACCTACCGCGATATCGACAATATCAACAATATCGTTACATCCCTAATCTCCACAGCCCTCGCCTCACCCACCTGGAGACCAAGAACTCACATGTCAGAATGCTGTTCATGGACTTCAGCTCAGCATTTAACGCCATCATCTCCCAGCAGCTCATCGCCAAACTGGTCCAGCTGCAACTGGCTGCTGGACTTCTTGACGGGGAGACCACAGGCAGTTCGGGTTGGCAGCAACACCTCCAGCACCATCACGCTGAACATGGGGGCCCCCAAGGATACATGCTGAGCCCCCTCCTCTTCACTCTGCTGACCCACGACTGCACCCCGACATTCAGCTCCAACCTCTTCATTAAGTTACAACCATGGTGGGTCTCATCAACAACAACGATGAGACAAACTACAGGAGTGAGGGGAGCCGCCTGGCCACGTGGTGCAAGGACAACCATCTCCATCTGAACGTGGAGAAGACAAAGGAGATGGTGGTAGACTTCAGGAGAAAGCCTGCCCAGCATGCTCCACTGATCATCAACAGTGCTGAGGTGGAGCGGGTGAGCAGCACCAAGTTCCTGGGTGTCCACATCTCCCAAGACTTGTCCTGGGACACCAACACCATGGCCCTGGCCAACAAAGCCCAACAGCAACTCTACTTCCTGCAGAAACTGAGAAGAGCAAGAGCCCCATCCCCCATCATGCACTCCTTCTACAGGGGCACCATCGAGAGCATCCTGACCAGCAGATCACCGTATGGTACAGAGCCTGGACTGCATCCTGCCGCAAGACCCTGCAGCGCACCGTGAAAGCAGCTGGGAAGATCGTCGGTGTCCCCCTCCCCTCTCTATTGGACATTTACCACTCCCGCCTCACCTGCAGAGCCACCAGGATCGCAAGTGACCCCCTCCCACCCCGACCACAGTGTCTTCACCCTGCTGCTATCAGGGAGGAGGCTGCAGAGTCTCCTGGCCAGAACCAGCAGGCTCAGAGAGCTTTTTCCACCAGGCAGTGGTGACGCTTAATTGCCTCCCTTGCCTCCCTGCTCTGCCCCCATTCTCCCCCCCCCCCCCACTGACTCTGCCCGCTCACAAACTCACCTACCTCAGGACCCCACACTTCACTTTATCATCACCATGACACCAGCTGAAGACTGCAGAACATTGTACTAAATGGCACTACTACATATTGCACTATTGCATCCATCAGGACTGCTACTCACTTTACTCTGCTATGCATTACTGCACTATTACCACTGTACTGTTACACTGCTAAAAACTTACTGTACATGTACAGTTACATTGTTTACATCAGCTATTTGCACTATTGTCCATCAGGACCACTCCACTGTTACATTGTCAAACTTTACTGTTACATGCTACAGTTACATTGTTTACATTGTCAATGCACTGTAATGTTTGTACTACTGTACTTCCTACATGAGGATTGCAATACCGGTAACATTGTCTACTGTCAACCCATTTGTAAATTTGTAATCTTCTTTATATTTAAACTTAGGTTTAGTGTTTAGATTTCTAGGCTATCAGAGCGGATTCCTAGGTTTTTACATTTCTAACTTATAGTTTATTATATTTTATTACCGGAGGTTTGAGAGGACTGTGATTTCATCTGTGTTGTATGGCTAACATGTGGCACATTTGACAATAAAGTTGGCTTTGGCTTTGACTACTGTCTGAGAAGAGGAGTGTGGCTTTCTCAGGCAGCAGCGGCTGTGAGCCGTGGAGCTGAGGAAGCGAAACGGTGGTTCGGGAAAGGATGTCTGGAGCTTAATTGCGACTTTTAGTGAATAACAGAACATTCAGAAAAGTTTTCACCTCAAGGATTCAGAGACAACTTTATCTGCATATCACCTCCAACTTTACCAGAACCGTCAGCAGTTCCTCAGAGCTGTGCAGCATCTACTGCATCCACGTCGAGCAGTGAACAGTCGCGGTGACTGTATGGTTTTCAGCTGAGACAGAGACATGCAGAAGATCCTGAACAATTTCCCGTTAAAGGTAAACAACTTTGGCGGTGGTTCACGGGTTCAAAACCTCCATGAAGCCACACATAGCACAGCCAGGCCGAGGCGACCCAAGTGGAGCTCTGCTCCATCGTCTTCCTGCAGCCTGAGCACTGCTCAGTCAGTGAGTGTTGTTTGACCAATAGGAGAAAATCTGTCCCCAAGACATGCCTTAAAAACGACTGCCCCCTTATTTACACAATGAGACAGAAATGGATGAAGAAATGTAAACAGGAGACAAGAAAATGTAAAACAATAAAAAAAATAAAATAAAATAATGCTTGGAAAAATAAACAGAGGAAGAAAAAGCAAGTTTGGAAATATTCAGGACATAAACATGACTGTCAATCCCAAAAATAAAATTCCATATGAAAAATAAATACAGCAATAATTATATTTTTTGGGGGGGTGGATAAAAAAAATAAATAAAAATAAAATAAATAAATACATGCATAAATTCTAAGAAGGAAAGAAATGTTAAACATATCAAATAAATTAATTGATTAAAAACTTACACAGAAAAACAAAATAAATAGGCGTTATTACACAAAGTTAAATTAAAACAGTTGAAAATGACAATGGAAATATACATCTATGTCTTATTTGATAGGTTTGTTAATGTAAGAATTTTTTAAAAAATTTTCTTTGGGCAACCAACTGGCATATTTACAGATGCGGGCATGAAAAAGTTCCTCCTTTTTCTGCCAGAAGTAGTGCAGTAATAGTGCACTATTACTGCACTATCACTGGCTGAACAATTTGTCCCGTGTATATGTCATCACGCACGATGTCCGAACTTGATGTGTGGAAATGTCCTTGTTCCGGGCATTAATTTATGCTCTGAAATCGTTTTACTGGGCACACAGGTGTTTCTTTGTGCGACTGAATTAGCAGACAAGTCGCTGGTA
Source organism: Atherinomorus stipes (assembly GCA_023101725.1). Classification (NCBI taxonomy): domain Eukaryota; kingdom Metazoa; phylum Chordata; class Actinopteri; order Atheriniformes; family Atherinidae; genus Atherinomorus; species Atherinomorus stipes. Next base: position 586,012 of record JALJCO010006296.1, on the reverse strand, counting down.
AGTGGCTGGCAGTCGGCAGAAAGGGGAACTTTTTCATGCCCGCATCTGTATTTCTTTTTTGAGCCATTAACATATTTTTGTATTTATTTTTGATTTTGTCAGTTTTGTTACTCCATAGGGGTAGTCTTTGATGACTTATCCATGGTTTATTAATAAACTGTTTCTTGTCTTTGGCCACAAGTGGGCAGTGCTTATCATATAACCTAGAGATGATTGAAATGAATGAGTCTTATGATTTATCAATATTCTCAACTTATAGCCTATGTCATTCCAATTTTTTGATGCAATAAGTCTAAGAATTTCAATAGTTAGATCAGTTCTTTTCCTTATTGAGTTTCCAGTTTCATTGTGATCTTCAGCGTAGATTAAAGACACACAACGGAACTTTTAGACCTTAAATATTTGCGTTTCTGACTCATTTTGATGGCACACCAACATTCATTATGCGCATTTTCGAGCCGTCACTGCACTATATAAGTTTTCCATCCAGGATGCAGCACCACGTCACTGACTGGCAAACAGATATGAACCAGACATGAACACAGCAGGTGTTTTGAACGCATCATGGAGGATTCAGCAAAGAAATGCAAGGAAACATTACCGGAGGAAAACAGGAAAAGAAAGAGAGGAAGGGACAGAACAAGAGTCAAGGGAGAGTGGCGAACCAGCTGAATGACTTCTTCAACAGATTCAACCAGTCCATACGGCCGCCACCTCTCATTCGCACTCTCCTTCTCCCAACACCACACCTCCCCCCAGACACCACAACACTTACACCTCACCTTCCACACACCCCCCTCTCTCCCTCTCCCACTCACCTCCACTCTCTACCCTCCCTCCCCCCGACTTTAACACAACCGCCACCCCTCATCACCACTGACTAGGTCACAGGTCAGCCGAGGAAGCTCAGGCCCAAGAAAGCTGCAGGTCCGGACAAGGTGTGTTCAAGAGTACTGAAGACCTGCGCAGCTGAGCTGGGGGAGCCACTCCAATGGGTCTTCAACCTCAGCCTGCAGCTCAGGAGAGTGCCCACCCTCTGGAAGATGTCCTGCATCGTTCCGGTGCCCAAAAAGAAGCAGCCCAGCAAGATGAACGACTTCCGACCAGTGGCACTCACTTCACATCTGATGAAGATGTTCGAGCGGCTCTTCCTCAGCCTCCTGAGACCCCAAGTCCAACAGGCCCGGGACTGTCTGCAGTTCGCCTCCAAGTCGGATGTCGGGGTGGAGGATGTCATCCTCAACCTGCTTCATCGGGCCCACTCCCACCTGGACAAGGGTAGTGGCACAGTGAGGATCCTCTTCCTGGACTTCTCCAGTGCCTTCAACACAATCCAGCCCCTTCTGCTCCAAGATAAACTTAACAACATGGGAGTGGACCCCCACCTGGTGGCCCGGATCACCAGCTACCTCACCAACAGGCCACAGCATGTCAGGCTGAAGGACATCACGTCTGACACTGTGATCAGCAGCACTGGAGCCCCCCAGGGCACAGTACTGGCCCCATTTCTCTTCACCCTGTACACTTCGGACTTCTGCTATGACTCAGAACTGTGTCACATTCAGAAGTACGCCGACGACACAGCCATCGCTGGATGCATCAGGGAGGGCAGAGAGGGGGAGTATCGGAGTCTGGTGGGAACTTTGCGGTCTGGTGTCGTGCAAACTATCTGGAGCTCAACGCCTCCAAGACAAAGGAGCTGGTCATAGACTTTGGTAGGTCCAGACCAAAGCCGAGACCAGTCCTTCTAGAGGGAGAGGAGGTGGAGGCTGTGGACTCCTATAAATACCTTGGACAGTGGTTGGACAATAACTGGACTGGTCTACACACACCAACCACCTGTACAACTAAAACAAGCAAAAGACACAGAGCAGGCTGTACTTCCTGAGGAGACTGTGGTCCTTCAACATCTGCAGCAAACTGTTGAGGACATTTTATCAGTCTGTTGTGGCCAGCGTCCTGTTTTACACCGTGGTGTGCTGGGGGGCCAGCACAACCAAAAGGGACACTCACAGACTGGACAAACTGATAAGGTGGGCCGGCTCTGTGGTCGGCATGAAGCTGGACTCTGTGGTGATAGTGGCAGAGGCAAGAACTCTGAACCAACTGCTGGACATTCTGGACAACACCAGCCACCCTCTGCACACCGTCATCAGCCACCAGAGGAGTCTGTTCAGTGAGAGGCTGCTCCTTCACAGGCGTCAGACCAACAGATTTAAGAACTCCTTTGTCCCTCACACCATCAGGCTGTACAACTCCTCCCTGGGAGAAGGAGGTGAGGAGGTGACAGAGGACAGAAGGGAAGGAGCAGTGGCCGCTATCCGTTTTCATCCGCTTTCTCTTCCCCACTTCTGGACTATAATTATTTATTCATTTATCTCAGTGCAACAATTGCTGTGCAATTAACCAATTTAACACACTGACACCACTGTCACTTTACACCACTGAGACTTTTTATTGTTGTTTGCTGTTGTTTTTCTTAGGATTGTTTTAAGATACTCTTTTTTAAAAATGTATGTTTTTTATAAGCTGCTGGATTTTTAATTTCCCTGAGGGAGTCTTCCCAAGGGATCAATAAAGTTCTGTCTAAGTCTAAAGATCACATTCATCCAGATTACTGCCATCAATGTTCCTACATAAGACTAAAAGCCCAGAAATGGCGGAAAAAACATTTGCAGCGTTACAAACACTGGACAAAGTTTGGGCTGTCACAAATGATTATTTTAATATTTGATTAGTCCGCGATTATTTTATCAATTAGTCGACTAATCGGACCATGCAAAAATCGCAGCATATTTACAGTACCTGTTAAAAGTTTGGACACTTTCTCATTGAATTTAATGGGAAAATGTGTCCAAACTTTTGACTTGTAGTGTGTGTGTGTGTTTATGCCAATAAATTATTCTAGAAAAGATGACTGGACAGCACGGCAGACAAGACAGTGGAAGGTACAGTGGCAATTTTGAGAGGAAAAACAAAGCTTGAAACAATAAACGATTAGCCGATTATGAAATTAGACACTATTTTGATAGTCAACGACTAATCGATTAATCAATTAATCTACAAATCGTTGCAGCCCTACACAAAGTCATACAGGTGAGCTTTGAGCGACTGGTTATTTCTCATGGCTTAATGCATGTAAACTCCTGAGAAGTACAGCAAAGATATACCACAGTTTCTTTAAAAATCCAGGGGGACAATCAATATTCAACTAGAAAAGCACTCGGAGAGCACAGACCTCCGCCAAGCAGCTCGACTGCCTTATTTTTGTGGGGGTTTTTTCCCTCTTATTATTATTTTATCAATTCTTCCCTTTTTAAGTAGGTCTTATGTGTTTATATGTTTTTAGCCTTGTAATAATTCCAAAAATATTTCCTATTAGGGTGATGTTGATGTAAGACTGTTTAGGCGTTGGTAAGGAGGTTTTATGTTCACCATGGGGTGTCGGTCAGAACACACAGGACTCGCTTGTACAGTTAACTGTCTTTACTGGTCACTCTTGAAGGTGAGAAATTCTAATTGTTCTGAATTTGTGAATTTTGTCCTCCCCTTAATCACTGCTCTGCAGCAGATGATCAGCTGATTTCAGGCTAACATAAGCTAAAGAGCTTATGTTAACAGCTAACTTCCACGGCAAACGTCAATGCCGGAGGAGAAACAAAATCGTGTACTGCCCTCCTTGTGGCCAATTCTGATGTGAAGAGAGAGCCCACACTGACAAAAACTAAGCGACTTTCACACTCTGGAGTCTCCGGCACGGTTTAACTGAGGTGCTATTCAAACACGTTTCAACATGAAAAAGTTGGATTTACGGGTCATAACACCTATAATATCAGAGGGCAGCTGAGTTAATGTAAACTCATTCCTTCTGTGGTGAAAAACATTCGGGGCTTGATAAGAAATGTTCAAACAGTAAAGTGTTTTTTCTCTGGGATTACTTCTGAAACCTGACGCAATTCCCACTATAAAACCGCTTCATGGACAGACAACACTGGTGTGTAAAACCCTATCCCAGCTCAATGCTAACTGTTAGCCTATGACTTGTTAGCTAAATTTCTGACTTGTCAGGGGTCTCTGTGCCGCATACGTCAAACTTCATATCAGACTCTGGGTTGAGCGCATACAGCTCCATAACAGGATAATCCATTTCATTCCGTCGATCACAGTCTGATCATCCATCAGAGTTTACAAATATCTATCAATGTAAATAAAGAAGCGGGTGTTAGACCAAAATCTGTGACCCTTCAGAATCTGTGACCGTTTCGGGGCTATGTCATGAAATGGGTCTACAAACGTGTCAAGATAAGTCGAAAGCTTTGGTGGTTCAGTGCGGGCAGCTGTTTTACTTCCATGTTGGAAAAAAACTAATATTTAACACCAGTCTGGTTTTTATAGTGGTGTGTGGAACTTATTTCGTATAGACTCTTCTCATGCGTCGTTGCTGATCACATGACGGCACGTTGGCGACGTAGGTAGGTGGCAAAAAGATCAACATAGCAGGGTCACTGCAATGGACTTGGCTGCTGCAACTAGCATTTTGCGTTGATGAAAAATAATGGCACATTTATGCTTTTTCTTTGGATGTTCCGATCAACATCCCAGGATGGGATTTAATTTCCAGGCTGCTTGCTGACCCTGAATGACGAGCTCAGTGGGTTGCTGCCATAAAGCATGATAACTTTAACTGGAAGCCATGGGAGAGCGCTCGGCTGCAGTAGCCTGGTAGTAGCGCAGTTGTCAGTGGTAAGTTTCCAGCTAATTCTGTTTCCTATGCTTTCCAAGTATATGAGCTAGCCTAAGATTGATTATATTTATCTACATAGAAATGATGACAATGCACTGATAAAATGCAGCAACCCACAGTTGTTTTAACATTATTGCAATGAGCCGCTTTATGTTTGTTGGTTGATCAGAGACAAAAGAGATGTACAGTATGATGGAGGCTCATTTTGTCTTCCTTCAGGTAAAAATAAGACACCCCGTTCTCCCCAACCTATGTCCCACCCATTTTCGTGTCTGTCTGCTCTCCAGAAAAAAGAAGGCAAAAGAAAGATCTGGAAATGTTTACAAGAAGAGAACAAGCTAACAAGAATTTTCAGTTCTCAGTGTTAATAAAACTTACAGACTGTTTTTTTCTTTGTGGTGCCAGTAAACTAAACTGTCATAAAAAAAAAAAAACGTGTTTTCTCTCAGTTATTGTAATGTTAGCTATTAAATATAATGTTGAGACGTTCCCAATATTTACATTGTGTTACGTTATCTGTGTCTGCTGTTTTCATCTCTGACATGAAGAGGAAATACTTTGGGACACTTCATAGCTGAAGGTCTGATAACAAATATAATACAAATATATAACAAATATACTGTATATAACAAATATAATGTCCTTTTTCTAATCCTTGAATAGGTTTTGTGTGGTGAGGAGTAAAAGGTGTAGTCTCTTAACGTTCCATTAAACCCTCTCCAAACATCACATATACCCATCTCTCTCATCATCTTCTTAACTTTATTTCAGTGTTATTATATGGCTGAGTTGGTCTTGACACATCCCACTTCATGTCGAGTCTCATGTTAAAGTCCCCCCCACAACAAACCACTCCCTGGGCTTTTGTGATCATTAGATCAAAAATATGTTTGTAAAATCCCCATGTTGCCCCCAGAGGGGCATACACATTTAGTAGAGTAATTTCTGATCCTTCCATTTTTCCCACTATCATATTATACCTTCCTGCTATGTCTGTGATCTCCATCTTTTTTTCAAAAATTATCTTTGATGATATCAGCGTTGCAACCCCCCTTCTGTGTCCTGTCTTAAAGGATGCTGAATACAACTGATTAAAACCCTGTCTCTTGAGTTTAGCATGCTCAGAGTTGGTTAAGTGGGTCTCTTGGAGAAATATTATATCCACCTTGTCTTTTTTCATTTTGCTAAGAATCTTACTTCAACCGGATTGAGAACACCCTTCACACTGTAAGAAGCCAGTTTGAGTGGTATTTTATGACTTTCCATTATGTCAAACAACAAAAAAAGCTTTTCTACCCCCTCTCTACTTAAACTTTGAAAAAAAAAAAACACAACAAAAAATACAACAGTAGAACGTTTACTCAAAAACAAGAACTCTGTACTTTTAAATAGTACTTTCAGCAGAACTTCCAGTTTTAGGGTCACAGTTGTGACCTTGAATGAGCCCAGTTCTTTCACTGGCTCAAAAGGAAAGCCTCCCTTTGTCCCCCTTTGGTGGAGGGCCCTCAATAGAGTGTCCAAGATGTTTCATAAACACTGTATGACAGATCCTCCCCTATCATATATTTTATTATTGTCATAAGCATAGCCCCATTCGGTCTCACGGCAAGATTTCAATGCTTTTCAGCCCCTCAATAATAGCATACCAGTTGGAATGTTAACCGTAATAAACTGGGGGTTTTCACGGTCTCCTTACCATGAAACACCCGTATCGGGCGCGAGTTCATCTGTCTACCCGTCTGAAGACATCCAGTTTCTTCTTAAAGCCATCCCGCTGATCCTCCATCCGCTGCTCCCCTTTGCTGGAGGACCGGGTTCTGTGCCACATCCAGTTTTTAACTTTGTCAGCCCAGCTCGTCAGAGGTTTGTCACGGGCAAACCTCTCTTCACCATGTCATTCGTAGCCTCCTGCGCTGAGTTATAAAGATGCGTGTCTCCCTCGTAAAACACCCTCATCCTGGCTGGAAAGGGAGTCTGGAACCGTATGTTATTTTCACTTTCTTTGCCTCTGAATATTCCCGGCGCTTCCCGAAGGTCTCCGGCGCATAGCCGTGATCCACAAATACTCTTTTCCCTTTATACAAAAAACCTTTCTTGAGCCATACCTTTTTCAGGATTTCTTCTTTAGTCTTACCGCTGGAGAACTTGACCACTATGGATCTGGGGGGAGCCTCGGCGAGAGGCCGCGGGCCCAGAGCACGGTGCGCCCGTTTAATCTTGAGTTCGGCCGTGGGAGGCAGCTCCAACTGTTCCTAGATCCTCCACGAATGCTATCATCTGCGAGGAGTTGTTCTCCGATCCCTCTGCGATGCCATGAATTCTTATATTGTCCCGTCTTGCTCGTCCCTCCTGGTCGGTTAGTTTATACTCCAGCTTAGCCTGTAGCTTTAGCAGCCCCCTGGTAGCTTCTTCCAACCCTTGCACTCTTCCCTCTGTCTCTGAAATACGGGTTTAGGCTTTGTCAATTCTGTTGTTGGTTGCCTTGATATCTTCTCTTAGTACACTGAGTGTATCTGCATTCTCACGCCGAAAATCTTGCAGCTCTTGCAAAATAGTTTGCAGGCTAGCCATCGCTGCATCCACCTGTGGTACCCCCGTGTCAGGATGGCTATCTGCATCGGCTTCCACTGATTCCTCGTCTGAGACGCTTTGTGTCTGAGAATAGTTTTTCTTGTTTTTTTGGGCATATTATAAAAGCCTCTCAAACTATAATCTTTAGTAGGAGCTAAATGTTCGAATAAATAGGGCATTTTCCTTGCTGGTCGGGGAGCTCTGAAATTTAGTCGCCTACCTCATGGCTACTCAACCCGGAAGTCTTTTATTGGCTTTTAAATAAACTCAGAGGCTAGTCTGATCTTTGATCTTGGTTGGACGTTTAGAATGATGCAAACAGAACTGCTCTTACTGGGTCTCATTCATCAAACGTTAGCAGAGCGAATTTGTGTACAAACTGTTAGTAGACATAAATTTATGAATCTCTGATAATAACTTTGTCGTAGCTCCGATCTGTTTGTAGCTACTAACAAAATCTACACATGCTCTCAACTGTGTGTAGCGCTTGTGTAAAATTACGAGCACATATTAAAAAATGCTTGTCCCTGTTGTAAATTACAATTTCAATTTATATTGCGCTCAATTATGGACGGATTCAGTTGAAAACGCATATCCCCCGCGGACAGAAATTGCCCCTCTCCTAAGCTGTGTGCCTTTATGTCTACGGCTACAGTAGCCGTGATTTTCATACAACACGAAAAAGATGATGGGGTCATTTTTCTGATTAAAAGTGTCTAATTTCAATCCCCCCCCCCCCCCCCCCCTTCTGTTTTCATTTATTTATTTATCTATTTCCACAAATCGCACCCTGTCTTAGACAAGACAACCGATCAGAGATATATTTGGTTTGAATAAATATGGCGGCACTCGCCGCGTCATTTTTGGGAGCATAGACACGTGAAATAAAGTGTCAGATTAATGAGTGTTCACCATAATTTACCATGTTTTTGTTGTTGGGGATTAAATCCAATGTTTTCTCCACCGTGGCAGCAAGTTATTCTTCCTCTGCCGATATTCTTTCCCGATACGAACACAATGACATCAGTGGACTGAGCAGCAGCGTCCACTTTTGTCAGACAGCAGAAATCTTCATGAAATAAACGTCCGTGATCTTCTTATTCACTTATTACCACAATTAAAGTTTTCCTTCCAGATTTCCTCCATATTGTTAATAAAAAAAAGTCCTATTCTCATCAGTTCTAATTACACATGTACATTAGGACATCGCAATGGCGGACGGTCTAGTTGCAGCGTTTGGCCGGATTAGTCTATGTTGCTTCGATTTTTATTTTGAATTTGATTTTATTGGGTTTTATTTTGTTGTGAAGCACATTGGTCAATTGAATTGATCACTGAATTGAATTGATATTTAAGCTTCTAATCACTGTTAAGGTTTTATTTTTGTGAAGGGGGACTGTTGATCAAGGAGGTAGTTGTAAATATTGCTAAGTTAATGAGGCAGTAACATTTCTGTCTTTTGGCAGTTTTGGAGGTTTGTAAACTAGGATTTGGAAAAATTGTAAGGGCCTTGAGCACCAGCAAATGCAAATTTTTTAAGAACATGTCTGTCTGAGCTGCCCACATAAAAACTGAAAACATAACACAAATAGTAAAGTCATCTAGAACTGTCATTAGTTAAGCTAACAGCAAATTAACAGCAAATGCAGAGTCCCAGGCTAGCTTTCTGCCACCCAACATGGCTGCGTGACCAGAGTACGTAACTGAGAAGGGTCTATTTTATACATGCCTATAGTTGACTTTTGGAACGTTTGAAAAGCATATGTCACCTTTAATGTCTGCGGCGTTTATTGCGTCTCTCATCGTCATCATCTTCTTCCCTTTTTCTCTTCTTTGAGGTCATTTTTGCTGAGTTAATGGGAAATGCTGGCTCCACAAAGTCATCCTCTGTGTTGCTGTCACTGTCGCTGCTGGAGGAAGTTTCCAGAGTCTTTATTGCAACCCCTGAATCTTTGGCTACTTCTAGGGCTGCAGTCCTCATTGTCCTCTCCCTGCCTCCTTACAGACACACTGGGTCCTCCAGACATACCTTCACCTCCATCATCACGTACCTCATCATCACTGTTGTCCAAAATGACTTGCATGGGATCAGCGGCCATATTTCCATTTTCGTCACCAGCGATTTGAGCAGGGACATCGACGTTTCCCTGCTCAGCTGCAATATCTTCATCTTCCTCATCAGCGATCTGATTGTTGCCATCAATGTTTCCCTGCTCAACATTTTGATTGAGGTCTTGTTGTGCAATAAGGGCTGTCAGCCTTAGAATAACGTTATCATTCACTCCGGTGTTGAACACAAACTCCATGAACTGTACAAAACTCTCATCAAAGTCATTCTGAAATTGTTGTCGAATAAGCTCCATAGCTGTAACGCGTATCTGCGCCGCCTGAAGTATGTTGTGAATGTTTGCTTCGTCTCCGTGGTCCATTTCTCCAAAAACGGTGCAAATTGGTGTGTTAACAAATGTTAATGGTGAAGAAACTGAAAGAGAAAATTTCGAGTGTCCTTCCCAAAACAGATCAGAATGCTTTCTGACATCCAGATCCTATCTGTGGGGCCTTCATAATGAGGGCCCTTATGACATAGGCAGTTATGCAAAGGGGGGGGACAAAGGGGTAGCTATAGCAACCAAACACTTGACGGAATGTTCCGAGAGGGACAAAATGACATCATCAGTTCCGTACAGGAACAACGACCAAGGGTTGCGATGAAAAAACAAAACAAAAACAAGGGTTGCTATGGCGACCAACCACCCAAAACTGAATGTTGCATGAGTTGCATTATAGAATAGAGCAACAGCTCTTCCACCTGAGCTACGGCCACCCCATGTGTGCTGTGAAGTTATTTTGTTCTTGCAGCCATATTGGATCAAACCAAGCTGCCGTCAGAGTGAATGTCTATTTAGGAAAGTGGTATTTCATAAGTTCAGATAGAACCTGCAACGTCAATTCCAATTTCCCATTCTGATGTAAAAAATGTAGCCTAACTGTCTAAAACTAGACTAACCTTTTTGAATTTTGTCAACTAAAACTATCAGATACAGAAACGACTAAAATGTGACTAAAACTGATAAGCACTATCATCAGAAAGACCAAGACTAAAACTCAGATAGCTGCCAAAAACAACACTGGTTCAGATCTGCTTTATTAGGTTAATTTTCAACCGATCTCCGGATAAATTGGCTGACTGAAAACATCAGCCTTTTAAGGGCTCCACGGGACTGTTTGATCGAATTAAACCATTGTATAGCTTTATATAACATTTTGAATTTGTACTGACAGTAGCAAACCTCTAAAGCATTTCAAAATTACACTTTTGTTCAAAAAGAACAGAAGAATTTAAACCAGATCTCGTGTGATTATATGCACACACACACGTACACACACACACAATATATATATATATATATATATATATATATATATATATATATATACATATACATATTAATATTCAGTCATTCACTCATTCATTCATTCTAAACTTTGTTAAGGATGCACCTGGAAGCACTACAAAAAAAGAGTGAGGGCATTAAAAAAGAAAAGGAAAGAAAAAGTAAATGAGTATAATCTAATGTCAGAACTTTACATAAAGGCTGAAACACCAGTGATTCCTTAAAGGAATAGTTCACCCACAGAATAATGTAAGTTCGTTTTCTTCTCACCATCATGCTGAGCAAGACTCTGGAGCACTTTTTTAATATCTCAAATGCAGCCGGAGATCGGACAGGTTTTCGTTTTCCCCCAACTTTCATACAATGGAGTTCACTGGTGACTGAACCAAATAGGTCAATAAAAGCCCACAAAAACTTGTCAATATTCCTCTATACTGCTCGTCCAATGTCATCCAAGTGTCCTGAGTGGGTAGCATCCATAATTTACTGCAAACTACATCATTTAATATATTTTTAAAGCTTAAACAGTACGACATCTAGCTGCTGGAAAGCGCGTCCATTAGAGTTCACAACACTACGGAAGCCGCGGCAGACGAGATCACGCGTTCTCTTTTTCTTTCTTTCTTTGTTTTAAATCAGTAACTAACCCCTGTTGTGTTTGTCCTGGTTTGTCCACAGCTCATTCACTCTTAGGACAATGTAAACGGCGAATTTCTTTTTCTACGCTTGCATTATTGGCAGAGTAGTCGCTGAACACCGTGGCTTCCGAGGCTTAAACACTTCTTGTTTAAGCCTCGCCCACTCCGAGTACAGATACAGATAATTTAGATGGTTTAACAGATACAGATACAGATAGTGGTGTACTTGCTCATCCCTAGATACTGTCAGGATTGAAGGACCATTTCACCCAGTAGAACAAAAATCAGCAACCCTGGCTTTAAGGGACAGACTCGTGAGTAGGTAGTGACCGCTAGCGCCACCAGCTGGACTGGAGTTTTGCCGTCTCTTTCTGTTTGTGTCACAGCATGATGACGACGGTTTTGTGCTCAGAACGTTTCCGAAAACAACCATGAGACCGGGCAGTTTTCGGATCCATGCTGTGAGAAGTCAGATCGTTCAAGTCTAGTTGGTTTGAGGAAACCCATGAGACCGTGCCCTTAAATGAGGTCTGAGAATCCTCCTATTCACTCTGACAGCAGCCCACAGCATCCAATGGGGTGTCTACGTATTAATGTCCATTTAAAGAACTTGATTAAGAAGTTCATTCATCTAGATCAGGTTTGTTGGAGTGGGAGCACATCGAAGACAAGCAGGGGAGTGAGTTTTGAGGACCAGAGGTAAGAAATAAGCTGCTTTTATATCCTCCAGGTCATCTGTTGGATCTCTCTGTGCTGCTCAAAGCAAAATGTCTTTAAAAAACTCTGTATTCATGCAAAAGTATTGCGAGGTAATGCAAAAAGAGAATGAAATTGAGGACTTTAAGGGCTTGATTAAAAAAGAAAGCTAATGTGGTGATATTATTTTAAGACTTTAAAAGGACCACATGATTATTTTTAAGATCTTGATACAAACGACCTTAGACTTGAAAGTGTGTGCACTTGTGACTTCACACGTCTGCATGAGTGTCAGTATCTGTGAATCCATGTCACTCAGGAGACTGATACATTTATCTGTGACAAGTGTGGTTATCTGTGCTGCTAAAATTCTGCTGACACTTTCACAGACGACCAAAGCTCCTCATCAGCTCATGGTGGTGCCATTTGAGAGAACTTGCATAGAAATTCCTTTACAAAGCTTGGCAGAGGTGTTCAGTTCTCAATGAAGTTTTGCAGGAATTAACCTGATAATGGGTCTAAATTAATTACTTTCAGTAAGTGAGGATTCCCAGAGCCATCCCTGAAGAACAAGACTGACTGAGTGATTATTATTGTTGTATTGTTATTTTGTATATACAGTATGTTATTTTGTTCAGGAAAGAAAAAAGAGAAGAGCGAGCCTATTACAATATTATATATTTCCCTTCTGGGATAAATAAAGTATTTTTCTTTTACTTTTTTTTTATTCATTTGATTATTGATGCTTACACTGCAAAAACTCAAATTTTCTCATTTCTAGTCAAAATATCTCATCACACTCAAAATAAGACAATCACATAAAGAGAAACATTTCAGTGAGATGTAAGATCTTGTTTTAAGGTAAATACAGCTTATTTCAAGAAATCTTATTGAGAAATTTCCCCTTGTTCAATTGCCAGATTTTTTTTTTAATTTTTTTTTTTTTAGCTTATTACAAGCAAAGAAAAAAATCTTGGCCACTCTTAAAGTAAGTAAAAAACACACAAACAAACAAACAACAACAATATATACATACATACATACATACATACATATATATATATATATATATATATATATATATATATATATATATATATATATATATATATATATATATATATATATATATATATATATATATATATATATATATAGATAGATAGATAGATAGATAGATAGATAGATATATATATATATATATATATATATATATATATATTTGCTTGAAATCCCCCCCCCCCCCCCGAAAAAAAAAATCTACCAACAGTACAAGAGAAGTTTTCTTGGTAAGATTTCTTGGAATAAGATGCATCCATTAAAATAATAAATAAAATTTTGACAAAATCATGTCACTGATTTTGAATTGTAGTTCAACAGAAATATTAAAATCAAACAAAAAATAAAACAAGCATGATTGGGTTCCTGAACTAAAATTTTATTGAGCAACACTCTGACACAAACACTGCACTCAAGTGTTTTCTATAATGTTCAATCAGACTTCTGAACCTGTTGACAGGTATTTTGGTCAACTGGCTATGAGCAAGGTGCTCTAATTTGTCTGAGACAGTTTTTTTTAAAAGTATATATTTAAAGCCACAATTCAAAATCAGAGTTTTATTTTACTGAATTATAATTTAGTAAACTTTTTATACACGTGTGTGTGTTCCTGTACTTGCTACATTGTGAGGACCGCTTTGTGCTTTTGACCAACAAAGTGAGGACATTTTTGGACAGTGAGGACATTTTGGCAGTCCTCACTAAAAAAGAAGCTCAAGAAAAACCCATTTTTTTAGGGTCAGAGTTTAGGTTACAATTATGTTTTGGTTAGGGTTAGGACAAGGACTAGGTTTAGGCATTTATTTGTGGTGGTTAGGGATTGCATTATGTCAATGAATGTAGTAGGGATGCACGATATATGAATTTGTCAGTATTTTAAAACTCATGTGGCCAATAACCGATACCAGTACCGATATTAAAGCTGACAAAAATTAGCAGTCATTGCAAATAGCAGTTTTGTTATCCGTTTCCAAAACTTAGGGGTGGGAAAAAATATTGATACACTGAAATATTGCGATATTTTCATATGTCGGTATCAAATTGATATTTAAAAATGCGGTATCGATCTATTTTACTTACAAAACCTTGCGAGATTTCACTGTTACAAAATCTCACGATATTTCGTGAATCCTCGCGAGATTTTGTTGGTAAAATAGATCAATACTGCGTTTTTAAATTTCAATGATGTCAGGATATGAAAATATCGTGAAATTTTCCTGAATTCTCGTGAGATTTCATAACAGAACAATAAAATATTGTGAGATTTCGTTAGTAAAATAGATTAATACGTTTTTAAATGTCAATATAATCAGCATATGAAAATATTGTGATATTTCAGTGTATCTATGTTTTTTTTCCAACCCCTAGTCTTAAGTTTTAAAGTCTGTAAAAAAAGTTTTTGAAGATGATGAAGAAGAAGTTTTGGTTTTTTTTTAGACTTTAGAAAGAGTGGGCTTATCGGTTAAATATCGGTGGGGTGGCCGATGTCTGATATTCTTTATGTCTTTGTAAAACTCGTGGCCGACAACAGATATCGATACAGATATTAAAGCTAGGGATGCACAATTGGCCCCCTATTGGTATTGGCCTATATCGGCCTTAAAACTGAAGTAGCCTACAAGGATGTGTGTGTGTGTGTGAGAGAGAGAGACAGAGGGAAACATCCTCTCCCTAACTAAAGTAGTGTATTAATTCAGTATCTCAATCTCTGAAATCACATTAATGTGGACTACAAGTTGAGAGGAAGCAGGTAGAAACTCGGGTTTCTTTATGGTGAAGTTGCCAGCGAGTAGGTTTAGCCTACTTCACGAAGTCAGTTACCATGGTAACAGACTCGGGGTAAGACTTACCTCGCTTTCCGGAACAAAAAAACCCAGAGTCCCCCCCCCCAAAATCAAGGTTAACATACTCAGTTTCAACACAACCCGCTTTCTGAAACAGGTCCCGGACTTCCCATAACAAGAGCAGAGTATCCATCTTTGAGCTCTACCACCCTCTTCTGGTTGTAGCCGCGTTCGTTCGTTCATTCATTCATTCATTCGTTCGTTCGTGGAAATAATCACACGAAGAAGACCAACAAAACAAAGCACGTTTGTTTTAATTAGTTCAGAGAAGAAAATCTGGGTCAGATCCAACCACCCCCGCGAGACAATCCTCTTATTCTGAAGTATAACCGGAAGTGGTGTGGTGTGATTTGTTAACGGCTCGCAGCATATGACAGCGGAGGCACTTCTAACTGTCACGCACCATTCCTATTGACAGCTTCACAGAGAAGCGTTGTATCCTCGGCATGGCATCCGATGAGCTAGCTAGGAAGCTGCAGTCGCGGCTCGCCGCTACGCAGGAGGCTGAACCGAGGCCTGAGCCCGAGAGGAGCCCGGTGCGAAGTAAACTGCAGGAGCCCGACAGCGCCAGCGGCGACTCTCCGTCCGAGCTGTCCGCCGTGCTGAACCGCAGGTTGGACATCAATGACGGGACCGCAGCTCCCCGCGCGACCCGCGTCTTCAATCCCTACACGGAGTTCAAGGAATTCTCCCGCAAGCAGATTAAGGACATGGAGGCGATGTTCAAGCGGTGAGGACACGATTTCTTTTGTTTTTGCTACTGAAGCGTGTAAAAGCAGTTCGACGTGTTTACATGGAGTCGGAGGGATTGGCTCTGAATGAGCACGCTGGACTGCTCGTGATCAGATTAAGGCGCTGCTGCTTACACGAAGCCTGCTGCTAAAGGCTGATTCAAAATGAGTCACTGCAGGCCCACTTCATCCTGCTGGATGTCCCCCCTCATCTAGTCCATCTCATGTCTCGTTATGGGGAGATTGCTCTGAGCAGCTGCTGTAACGCTAATGTGGTCTTGGTTTCTTCTCATTTTGTCTCTAAATAGTGCATAAAAATCTAAACAATGAGGATTTTAAGTTAGTTTTAGCGCAAATCACCAGAATAATGTCATCAGGACAGTGTGAAGGAATTAGTAGAGTCCCATCTCTCTTATAGACCATTTTAATGGATGAAAATTAAATGTAGACGAGATAATTCAGTAACTGAAGAGGTTATTTATTTATTCGTTATTTTTTCAGTGATTGGCCTTGTTTATGTTTACAAATTATATTATATTTATAGATTATATATAATTATGGGGAACTACATAGTACATTTTACTGTAGGTTGGAAGCCATTTGTTCCTTATTGTGGCCCCATGCTAATGAAAAGTTTACATCCCTTTTATGAACAATAGAAAGTCAGTCCGTGTTTGCTTTACTCTGATATAGAAAGTCCATAATGATCGTTATACTTTTCGGGTATCGAGATATCACTGTAATGATACAAAACAAGCAATTTGTTTTCAATTCTGAGAGTTTTAGGCAATGAAATGATGTGTGAAAGCATCCAGATTCTTCTGTGTCACATGATGGTGGTAGCCTATCAGATGTCATGATGCTGCTACTGTTTGTGATGATGATTTGTTATTTTTCAGTAGTTTAATGCAGGTTATTCCACATTATGCTTTGGTAAATTTAATAATCACCTGTACTTAAGTGATCTGATAATTGAAAGAAGTTTTTAATCTAATTTTGGTTTACTTTCTTAAGTAATCAGTATGATTTATTATTGTTTTAAAAGCATTTCTTTCTAGTACTTCTGTTCTCAAGCTTTACTTTAATGGAAGGGCAATTTAATATTGCCCTTTCACTCAAGATATTACTGCAAACTGCACAATCGTGTGATTTTCTTTTAAGGGACCAAAGGTATTGGTATTGGTATCGGTATTGATGAAGATTAAAAAAAAAAAAGTACCATAAACTACTGGTATCGTATCGACAGGAAAAATTTTGGTATCGCCCATGCTTAAGAAAAACCCTCAAACACACTTGAAAGCATTTACCAGTTGTTTAAAATAGATAAATATTTACGTACTGAAATGCATTTGCACATATTACTTGTTGTTGTAATTAATGAGATGATGGAATCACGACCAACATACCAAGTTTACAACCCTGAATTCAAAAAAGTAGTGTAAAGATGCAAATAAAAACAGAATGCAGTGATTTACCAATCTCATAGACCCATGTTTTTATTCCAAGTTGAACACAAATAACACATCAGATGTTGAAACTGAGACATTTTACCATTTCATGGAAATATGAGCTAAGTGAGACCAGATGGTGGAGTTTTTGGAGAGAAACGTTGTCTCGTTCTGGTTTGACGCAGTCCTGGACTGACATCACTGGATGTTTGGTTTCACGGTGCACCAAATGTTTTCTGGAGGTGAAATTACAGGTTAGGGATGCACGATATAATCGACCCCCTATCGATATCAGCCTATATTGGCCTTAAAACTGAGTATCGGACATGCATGATATTGGAATTTTTGCTGATAAACGATATGCCAATATTTTAAAACTCATGTGGCCAATAATATTTTACCGATATTAAAGCGGTAAAAAAAAAAGGAGCCATTGCAAGTAGCAGTTTTGTTATCCGTTTCCGGCACTTTGATAAATAGGGGTGGGAAAAAATATTAATACACTGAAATATTGCAATATTTTCATATGCCGATGTCAAATTGATATAAAAAAACCTGCAGAATCGATCGATTTTACTGACAAAATCTTGCCAGATTTCATCGTTCTGTTACAAATCTCACGATATTTCGTGAATTCTCGCGAGATTTCGTTAGTAAAATAGATCAATACTGCGTTTTACAATGTCAATATGATATCAGCATATGAAAATATCGTGATATTTTGGGGGGGGGTTTAGACTTAAGAAACAGCAGGCTGATCGATTAAATATCGGTGGAGTGGCCGATGTCCGATATTCAGTTTTAAGGCTGATATAGACCAAACGCCATAGGGGGCTGATTATATCGTGCATCCCTAGCTTTAATATCTGTATTGATATCTGTTATCGGCCACATGAGTTTTAAAATATTGGCATATTGGATATCGCCCAAAACTCCTATATCGTGCATCCCTATTACAGATATATTTCCAGTACAGAATCATGTCTGCCTGAGGGCCTAACAATCACAAGCAGCCAGTTTTGACCTCCAGCCTTGTCCCATACGTACAGAGATTCCTTCAGATTCTGTGATTGTTTTAATGATATTATACATTGGTGGGATCTTCAAATTTTACAATGCTATGTTGAATATTTTTTCTGAAATGGTTTACAATATTGATAGTAACAACAATAATATTCAGGTGAAACCACTTTTCAAAATAAATGTAATATGTCCTTTATATAAATCAATAAAAACAGATCAAAACAAAATCAGCAATGGTGTAAGAAGTAAATAAAAAGACACAGTAACTTAACATCAATGAAAAAAAAAGCTCTCCCATTAAAGAAAAGCTTGTCAAAAGACTCTCAAAAGATGACTCAGAGTCAGCTGACCTGATTTCCTGAGGCAGGTTGTGCCATAGCTTCAGGGCCAGGACCGAAAAGGCTCTGTCCCTTTGTTTTCTGCTGAGTGACTGGAACAGATAACAGACCTCTGTTCGAGGACCACATGGTGCTCACAAGGGTGTCAGGGTTTAATGGGTCAGATAAGACAGAGATGGAGACCTTTTGAGGGCTTGGAAACGTAATCAGTGAAATCTTAAAATCGATCCTAAAGCATAGTAGTCAGTGTAATGATTCTAAAATAGGTGTAATCTGATGATGTTTACTTGATGTGGTTAAAAGTCTGTCCAGGGATTTTTGAGTTAGACAAATAAAAAGGCTGTAACACTTTCTAGCCCAGATTAAATTACAAACTTGTCCCAGATCAGTGAACATCTGTCCATTTGAGAGACTTTGTCTCTCTGAAATGCTCCTTTTTATACCCAGTCGTGTTACTGACCCGATACTAGGACTGTGCGATTTTCTGATATATCGCAATATGATATTTACATGAGAGAGATACAGTATGATATTTACACATCGATATATTGCGGTATTAGTTGTGCAAGTTTTTTTGCTTTATTTTTTGTAGTGACCCGCCTGCACTACGACTGACTACAAAGGGGTTACCTGATTATTTAGTAGGGGTGGTAAAAAATATCGATACACTGAAATATCACGATATTTTCATATGCCGATACCATATCTTTATTTAAAAACGTGGTGTCGATCTATTTTACTAATGAAATCTTGCGAAATCTCATGAGATTTCACAAAATACCGCGAGATTTCGTAACAGAACCGTGAAATCTTGCGGTATTGCGTGAAAAAATGTTGTGATATTTCAGAGTATCCATATTTTTTTTCCCACCCCTATTATGTAAACTGTCTGAAAGACAATCCTCCCAAAGACTTTTACAAAGAAATCATAAAAAACCAGCCAACTATCTTGAATTATTTCGATATAACAAACTTTTCTAACCAGTGTTTTGTCAGTTCCATCACTGCAGTGGAGTGAAACCTTTAAGCTAAACATGTTTCAATACTAAAAAACAGGTGTTTGATATGAAATGAAACTTTCAGAGAAATTAAGGTAAAAAGACCAGTGTATATATCGTATATCGTCATCTAAAATAAATATATCATGATATATTTGGTCCATATCGCCCAGCCCTACCTGATACCTATGAACTTAATTAGTTTTTGATTTGTACCAATTACTTTTCCATCCTCTTATTGCTCCTGTTCCAACTTTCTACAGATGTTTTGCTGCCATCAAATTTAAAATGCTCATATTTTCTGTGAAATGGTAAAATGTCTCAGTTTCAACGTCTGATATGTTATGAGATAAGCAGTGTGGAATTCAAAGGGGGATAGAAAACAAACAAACCTAAGAAGTAGTAATAGTTGTTATTATTGTGAAAATGATTAGAGCAACCATGAAAATAAGAACCTCAAAGTAGGGATGTACCATATAATTGGCCCCCTATTGGTATCAGCCTATATCGGCCTTAAAAAAAAATAGAAACATCATAAGGTTCTCCACGCAGCTTTATCACATCTCGGCAGCTACCTGGACTGCAACGCACATATTAACACAAAATGTCGGTAGTATTGATGTTTTTCAAAGTGTCAGAAATGGATAGCAAAACTGATATTTGCAATAACTGCTTATTTTTAAGCTTTAATATTGGTACCGATATCGGTTATTGGCCATATGAGTTTTAAAATATCGGCATATCGGGTATCGGTTAAAATTCCAATATCGTGCATCCCTACCCCAAAGGTAAAGCTGGTCTGCACAGGTGTGGTGCTGGTAAACACTTACAGTACCCTCATCACACTCTACGCTTATGTATTACATGCATGGGGAAAATCGGTGTCCAGGGGACACTGGTTTAAATGGTAATTTTGTCAAAAGTGCAGTCAGTGAGCTCGATCAAGCCAAGTATAAAATTGAAATGACATCTCAAACAGAAAATCGATAGAAATTTCAGAAAGGAGGTTCAGTAACAGTCGCTGCTGCAACGCTTCTACCGGTCAGACATGCAGTCGGTTCACTTCATGGCGCCTCGGCTTCGTTATTACATAAAATGTGGAATGTTTTCCACATTTTGACTGAATTTGTCAAATTAGAGTTTCACCATTCACATTTTTATGTGCGTTGTATGAGACGGAGAGGGCGATGGAGAGATCATGACAGCTAAACGTCGGCTTTTTTATCCAGCTGGGACGTAGAGTTGTATGTGTTTGCAGAATGTTGCGCTGTGTTGGTTGATGTAAATGCTCAATATGAGTTTCCATCATATATTGCATCTCATGGCCTCCACCAGTAGTTTTCTATGAATGTCTTGCTTTTGTTAGACGTCTTTTTGACACCATTATCGATCAAATGATTTAAATTTTTACTTCTGTAGCAGTGCAACCAACAGGCGACACGGCATTTACAGCTCTTGTGATTTATTCTTCACTGCTTGGCTTTTACTGCCTTTAACTCTGCTGCTCAGATCTCATTCAGCAGAACCTCCATCTCCGAACTTGTAAAGTTTCTCCTCCTTGTCTGCGAGGCCATTTTTGTGAATGAACACATTCTGGAAACCGTGGTGTGAGGAGTTGTCAGGGCGGTTATTATGCAGATTTTTAATTCTCACGTACACACAGGTGGAATGCATCATGTTTCCGAGGATCATTTACGCAGTTATCTGAAGTTGAGAGCGTTTGTTGAGTCTGACGTGGCGCGCTCGTAGGAGTCCACGGTAGGAGAAAAAATAAGAGAAAGTTACGAAAAGAACCCGTACATGTTGCATGAGGCCCATTATCTTTGGCCCAAAACACAGCTAAGTATCAATATTGGGCATCGGCCGATACTTGACCTGTGGTATTGGTATCGTTATGTAAAAAGTGGATCAGGACAGTGCTAACTTCCATCTGATAAATTAATCCAGTTAAATGTTTCAAGAATTATTTATAAGTTAAAACCTTCTAAAGTTAAACAAAGGCAAATGTAGATAGATAGATAGAATTCATTAATTGATCTCTGTAGGGAAATTGTATCATCCGAGGCCACAGTGAGTATGAAGTGTAAAAACAGAGGAGAAAAGGGAGCATTTAAATCAAGGCAGTTATACATCCTGATGGCTTTTAAGGTCAGAGGTCAGTTGGATTTTTTTTTAGTTACTTGTGCACAGCAGCTGTATTGTTGTGTTCAGTCATTCTTGTTTAATAAATACTTCAAAAAACACTGTTTTATTAGGGATAAAAAAAATAAAAAGTAAAATAAAAATCCCCTCACTTTGATTTTGTCTGAATTTTTCTTTTTTTTTTCTCCCCTCCCAGAAGATGAAGCTGCCATCATTGAGGTTAGATATAAACAATGTGAAGTCTTCCTGCAGCCTTACTTTTTTTTTTCTCATTTTATAATCTTTCGATATCCATTTTGCACATTCCTTGAAACTATCCCGTGGGGGATGGGGACTGAGATACTTTGGTTACGTTAGTTTCCAGCCTGGATGCTGGGCCTGTTATTTACAGTGGTTTCCAAAAGTATTCACTCCCTTGGTGTTTTTCTTTCTTTTTTCCTCATTACAACCTGTAATTTGAATAGTTTAGGTTTTTTTTTGGGAGGTCGGTATGTTTTTGTTTTGCAGCACCACCTCTGAGGACATGTGACCTTGGCACATTTAGCTTTTGGGTTTTTGTTTTGCTCATTCTTTCAAGCAAATCCACCCCAGCTCCTCCAAGCTGGATGTGTTCTGCTGGCGTATAGAGATCTTTTAGCCGCCGTACAGATTCTCAGCTAGATTAAGCTTTGATTAGGTCATTCCAATATTTTTAGACCTGTTACTATGAATGGGGAGGAAGTGGAGCAGGTCATTGCTTTTGAATATTTGGGAACAGTCATAGATAACAAACTCACCTTTCAGGCCAATGCAGACAGCGCTTACAAACAGGCAAGGCAGCGTCTCTATCTTCTTAGTCTATACAAACCGACCATAGTCTATAGGTCACTCACTAAGTGGTCTCACTTTTAACATCGTCGCCTGGTATGGGAACCTCTGAGATTAGAAAAAGCTACAAAAGGTAGTCGACCAGGCGAGTAAGATCACTGACACACAACTGAAATTTCAGGACATGTACAACCACCTCATAACAAAAAGGCAATTCAGATCACGGTTATTATTTTTATCACAGTATTATAGAAATACCCCCCAGCATCTTTAAAAACATCCAAAATGGGTCTAAATGTCTACTTTGTCCTTTTTTAAAGGGGGAAAAATCTCATTGCCTTCTGCCATGTTTTCATAGATTAAACATTGCAAACTGAGACTGCTGCTGCTTTTCCAGCCAATGAGCAGCTTCACTGGAAGTTTTTCAAAGTGCAGTAATCAGTCACGGTTTTAACGATAATTAAAATTTGAAACAGTATTACTAATTGTTAGGAACTTTATCACGGTCAACCATTTTACCGGTAATCATTACGTCCCTACTGTTTTACAGTCTTTCCTTTTTATAAAAAAAAAAACTTTTTTTGCTTCATCTGGACTTTGCCAGTTCTGTTACTGGTCATTTTCCTGATAGTTTTAAAGGTACAGTATGTAAAAATTCAAAGGTCAATGGCAGCAAAATGTGATGCATAATTTAAAACTGTGTTTCTGTAAATGGGTAATCGCTGCACTAGCATAGCTGTTATGTTTATTTTCTTAGAATGAGTCATTTATATCTAGTTGCTGGTCGGTGCACATATGGAGGCTGCCATATTTGTTCCACAATTTTTACTACGGTGTCCCTGAATGGACAAAACAATGTGTGTAAAGTGAGAACCTCTGAACTTTCAAACTGCTGTACCAGCTGTGTTTAATGGGAGTTAAAGACTGTTTAGAATCAGTAATACCTTAAAAGACATAAAAAATAGTCACTCATAGTCCAGTCATAGCTACACCTGAGACCACTGGATCCACTCACACATGAAAACATCTTTATGTCTGGGAGAATTTTGGCCACTAACGGCCACCGTACATTCATAACAGTGCTGGAATATGAAGTCATCTGAAAGAAAACGTCTTTTCTTTCAAATACCCATCTTTACCACTAGATGTCAGTAATTCTTACATACTGTACCTTTAAAAGCTCATGCATGGAAATGATAAATGACCCTGTTTAAAAGCTCTCACATACACTTTTATATGTTCATTTTAAGTTGTAGTTGTTATATTAAGATAAAAAAATTTCAACTATTATTGTAGTCCCTAATATATAGTTCCCTGGTTTCAAAAGGTTTGAGAACTCTGGTCCTACAACACCAGAAAGTTCAGTTTAATTTGACCAGAGGCACATGTCATTTTTTGGTTGTTGATCTTATAAAATAACAATAAGAAGAAATTAATTTTAAACTATTAGATTTTGTCATTCCACTTGAAAATATGTAGATTAAAAAAAAAAAATCTGTTTAAATTGCAGGTTGTTGTGAGGAAAGGTAAACCACAGGAGGAACCACTATACGCCCTTTGATTTACAGCCGTGGTTTGTCTGTGGTTTTAATTGGTTTTCTAGTAATTTATATTACTTGTTATATGTAAATCTACATCACTTGATGTAATTCTGTGAGTCTGTTGCAGAACTCGGAAAATCTGTTTCTGTTTAAGGCCTCTTTTTGCTGATATTGGCCTTGTCTTTGATAATGATGGTTCTTATTGTCAGTCAAGCTAAAAATCACTCTGGTGTACAAAAAGAAGAAAAGGACATAAAAGTGTGACTGAACATTGACTTTGTCATCGTGCTTAAAGCTCACTGTCTGAATTTGATCCATTGTAGGTATGACACTGGGAAAGACGGCTTCATTGACCTGATGGAACTGAAACTGATGATGGAGAAGCTGGGAGCTCCACAGACCCACCTTGGCCTCAAGAACATGATTAAAGAGGTGGACGAAGACTTTGATGGCAAACTGAGTTTCAGAGAGGTGAGAGTTTGACTCTGCCTGCCGTTCTGGGTTTGTTTCGTTCATTAAAAAGCCAGATGTTTAAAGAAAAAAAAACAAAACGAATGTTACCAGTATGTGTGCTTTTCATCACAATAAAGTAAAAAAAGAAGAATACATTGTAGAGTGCACTGCTGCTTTAAAAGCAATGTTTCTATCTTTGCAATATCTTTACACTCGCTAACATCTGGCTAGAAGTGAGTGTAAAAGTTGTCTTCAGATGCAACATAGATGCCACTGCTTTACGTAGTTTAACAATCTATCCTGTGGCAGTTCCTGCTGATCTTCCGCAGAGCAGCAGCTGGAGAGCTGCAGGAGGAAAGTGGCCTGATGGCTCTCGCCAGACTGTCCGAGATCAACGTCTCCACTGAGGGAGTGATGGGGGCTAAAGACTTCTTTGAAGCCAAGGTATGGTGACAGTTTACATATTAGTTTAGCTTTTGCTGGTAAACTTCAGTTTCAGTGTTTTCTGTCATTTGCAATGTCAGCTACAGCTAGGTCTGGGTGATGTGGCTAAAAAGAATGAGCACAATATTATTTTTCACATAAGAGTTTTTTTTTTTTTATTGCTTTCAGTTTAAAAGATGTGCTAATAATAACAGTGAGGGACATCAATTTCTCGTCTTTTTGCTTTGTTTTGAAGCTTTTCACATGATGAGATTATGGTTTTCTGTTTGACATTTGTATTTCATGACACATTTGCCTGAATTTTCATGATTACCACCCAGCCAGGTGATTAAACAAATCAGTCCCGTTTTGGCATCCACCACCTGAAGATTAAGTTTCACTGTATGAATCAGTTTGCTGAATCCAAACCATTTCTATATCTGCAAAACTAGCACAAACTCAGTTTCAGTCTCATCCTCATTTTCATGGCTTTCTTTGGATACACTCGTATTTTCCGGCTCAGTTTACTTCCTCAGTCTGCTGGCAGCTCATTGCATCGTTGTAGTTCAACCATTTTATTTCCTTCAATTTTTTGTGTGTTTAGCATCCAGCTGAGAGGTGCATTACCAGCTCTACTAGGGGAGCTCCCATACCTAGTATGTACTTACTGGTCCCGAGTACAGTTATGAGTACTAATAAATCCCATTACAGTTCACTGAAAAGGATTGTGGACCAGAATGCCAGATGATGTGACTGAGTGGTTCATTGTGTGATATTTCAGATCCAATCCACATTAAACAAATCAGATAAAACAAATGAAAATGAAAAAAGGTCCAAACAAGGCCAGAGAGTAAAAGTGGGTCTTTAGATGAGACTAAATATCAGAAGGCCATCCTCTGGCCATGCTCTAAATGTTGGAAAACTGTCATAAACTTGATGAATGAGGAGGATTAAGTGTTTTTGGTGGATTTGGTTCACAGTTTCAACAACGTGTCTCTGTCCACAAAGAAGCTTCTCTCACTAGCTGTGTTTACATGGAGCAGTTTTGATCCCAATGAACGCCAGTCATCGTAACAATGCCTCATGTCAGCTGATCCGATCGGAAAGAATTTTCAATCCGATTGAAACCTTTTTATGATCCAATCAGCAGGGAGAAATGAGCATGCAAACACTCATTCTGATCATTTCTGTGGAATTGCTTCTGTGGTGACAGAGCAGATTCAGACGGCGGAAGCAAAACAGAACAGGACTGTGGCAGATGCAGCGTTTCTCTTAGAAACTGAAAGATTTAAGGAATATTAAATGGGGGTCGCTGGAGCCTATCCCAGCTATTATCAGGTGGGAGGCGGGGTACACCCTGGACAGGTCGCCAGTCTGTTGCAGAGCCAACACAGAGAGTACCCGGAGAGAACCCACACGTGCACGCAGAGAACATGCAAACTCCACACAGGAAGGCCGCTGCTGGAATTGTTTGAACCCCTCCCCTGCCGAGACTTGAACTAGCAACCTTCTAACTCTGAGGCTGTGGTGCTAACTACCGTGCAGCCCAGTGTGTGTTTCGGGTTCTGTAGTATCAAAGCACTTTTATGAACACAGAGTACAACTAAACACACATAATACCTGTAACTTAGGCTGTGTCTCATGTTACATCTGCACACTGCGAAGTGCGGATTTGTCGGCTGCATACTGTACGTCACAGCGGCGCGTCAAGTACTGTCCCATTTCAAAAACGTCTGAAGGAGCCTCCGAATCCGCACTACGTTTGGCCTGAAACAAAGGATACATGCAATGTATCCTTCGTGGCCTTGCCTATCCCAGAATTCATTGCGCACAAGATGGGAGGGGATAAGCAGCAGAGCTACGAGGGTAATTTTGTAAATTTTTGAGCATTTGAGCATTGAGCATTTTTGAGCGAGACACTCCAGGCAAACAGGGTAAAAAATGGTATCACCATGAAACTTTCCTGGTTTATTCCTCACATTAGGGCTATCATTTTTTGTGTTGCAAATTTTCTGAAATTTTATGTTTAAATATGCTAATTAGGTGTTATATAGCCAAAAATGCAATAATTTGTATATATTTCTTGGATAAAAAATCTAAACACAGGATTAAGCCAGGTTCAAAGTTTCTTTTGAATATTGTTCACATATTAAAGTAAAAAGTTTTTACAGAGGGGATTTTGGATATCCCTATAGATCATTTCACAATTTAGAATATACTGTCAACAACCAGGCATATTTTTGGGATGAAATGTTCTATAAATCAGGCTGTGAATGAGACATCAAAAAATCCCTCAGTAAAAACTTTAAGAATACAGTCAGGAGCAAAACTAGAAAGTTTGGTTTCTGTAAGTCCTCCTGAAGTGGAGAGATTTTACCCAGAGTAAGAGAAAAAAAAAACTTCTTTTGAGAAAACAGCCTTTAAAACTTTGGATTGTAAAATTCTCCACATTTTTACTAGTTACAGACATCAGATCCAGTCAGATTCAGGAGCTGGAAATATCAAGTTTGGTTGAGATGACATCATTCAGGAAAAAGAGACGTTTCCAACGATACCAGACATGACGGGGTTCAGACGAGCACCACGGTGCTGCGCTCCTTTTAAAACACCAACTTTAACTGCATTTTGAGGGGATTTGGGTGCATCAGACAAAGTTTCATTAAATAAACTCCTAAAATGTTCATTTTTGACATTATTTTACACTAGTCCGAAATAAAGCATGTTGAAGGAGGGGGAAAACAAATGAAAATATCAAAATTGAACAGGTGATGAAAAAATGGGTATTTTACCTGTTGTGCCTCCCTTTTAAATGAAGTGTTTACCCATTAGAAACAACAGAGTCTCTCGGTTAATTTAAAAATATGCAGACAAGCTTAAAAAGAGTTCGAATTGTGCATTAAACCAACTTTTGAAATATTGCTTGATAGAAAAAAACAGGTTAATCTCCATGAGCTGGTTTGGGGTGAGAAAAAATGACATAGTGTTGACAACAGATGGCAGTATGAGCATTAGTAATGTCTGGCTGTGATAAACGGAGGTAGGGGACGAGATCTGACAATGTTGATGAAACAAAAGGAAACTTTAATTTTTCCCCTTTTTTCCTTTGAATCTGCACCAGTGTTTCTCCACTCCAGTCCTCAGGATCCACTGCCCTGCATGTCTGAGACGCAACCCTAATTTCTCACACCTGAATCAAATGAATGGCTCGTTAAAAGGCCCGCAAAGAGCTTGATGAGGAAGTTCATGAATCTGAATCAGGTGTTGGGACAGGAACGCATCAAAGACCAGCAGGGCAGTGGGTCCTCACGACTGGAATTGTGAAACACTGATTTAGACATTTGTAAGGCAACCTAGACTGATATTGATGCATGGAAATGGTCCTCTGCTGCCACCTTCAGGAATCTGTTCAGCAAAGAATGATCACTGACAGATGCAGTTTATTACATTTCATATTCATACCCGGTCAGTAACGTGTTTAAATGGATAAAGAAACAATAAAATTAGATCTACATTCCTGAACCGCTACATGATTGCAAGTTTAAGATCAGTGTTTGATCAGTGAAGTCTGATAAACTTCCAGTGGCTCGTGACTCTGAGACAGTGGAGACTTTCCAAAGGATATTTGGGGCAACCCGGTAATACAGAATTGCTGTAGTCCAATCAGAAAGTAAAGCATGGACTAGTTTTTCTGCATCACTCTGAAAGTTCTTACTGTGAATAGAAAAAGTATTAAGGTTTTGACGCTAGAAGAATGCATCAAAGTATAAAAGAATTGGACATTGGTGCCAAAACTTCTGCATATCAATGTTTGCAACATTCCTGGAACCAAGGGTGATGTCATCAAGCTGAAGACATTGTAAAAGTGGTTTCCCTGTTGGATTATAATTGTCTGATTTTCCATTTTTATAGCAACAGGTGATTTGACCTCAATATTTTTCCAGTGTGAAGTTGGGAACGTGTCAGATTTCTCCATATGAAGTTTAAGCTCAGACCGTAAGGCGACGACTCGCACTGGAGGCTGATTTGTGTTCATGTTTTTGTGTCGCCAGGTGCAGGCTTTGTCTCAGGGCAGCAAGTTTGAGGCCGAGATCCGGGAGGAAAAAGAGGAGCGACAGAGACAGGAGGTGGAGAAAAAACAGCGACAAGCCGCCTTCAAGCAGCTGCAGTCCACTTTCTGCTCCTGACCCTTCTCAGAAAACAATCCTGAAACAAATCTAAGGTTTTAAAGTTAGCTTCACACACACTACTCATACCGTAACAAACTTCACTCAGAATAACATTTAACAAAATAGAAGGATGCATAAGAGTAGAAACTCAGTGAAATACTTGAAAGAAACATAACATACCTGCTCACATGTTCGGTCATTCCAGATGTTCTGCAGCTACGCTAAAAAACACTACTTTAGATGTGTAAGGATATAGTGGTATCTCCAAATTCATAGAAATCTAAGGTTTCTTTACCATTCCTGTTCATTTTCCCCCCTTCCAGGAGCCAGAAGGGAATCTCCAACTGTTTGTTCAGTGATTTTTGTCTTCATTGTGCTCTGTTGTCTGTGAAGCATTTTTCATAATGCACTTTGGTCACGTTTTTTCATAGGATGTTGTTTGATCCTAAACTTTATAGCAGTTTTACTGTGGGGTGTGAGCGAAGGGACAGAGTATTTAAAAAAGAAAAAAAAAAAAGATAACGAAGATGACGCAGTCCTCAGCCAGATTTGGCTCTGGCTTTGACTCTCAATGCACCGAATAATCAAACATTTATTGACTTCTAGTAGGGCTGGGAAAAAAAATATGGATACTCTGATATGCAGATTTCACATAGATATTCAAAAACGCAATATCGATTTATTTTACCAACGAAATCTTGCCTGAACGACGAAATCTCGCGAGATTTCGTTTTGTAAAATAGATCGATACCACATTTTTAAATATCGATATGATATCAGCATATGAAAATATCGCGATATTTCAGTGTATCAATATTTTTTCCCAGCCTTAACTTCTAGTAGTTTTTATTTTGTAGATTCAGATTCTGGAACAGCTGTTAACAACTATTTGACTTCCCAAGATGCTCATGCGCAAATGTTCGAGTCACATTAGAAGTTTTATCTTTAAAGAAATGGTTTCAGTGTTTGATGAGATTAAAATGAGGGACTTTGTTTGGATCTTATGCATCATCCATAAAGATTTAGGGAAGGGTTGGTGCTTTTTACAACCATTTGAAGCTCAGCTGCCTTCAGAGAAGGTTCTGAGCTCCGAGTCTGGTTGATAAGTCACTTTTATCCTGAGTTCGTCGTGGCTGATCCACTCCGACTCCCAGAAAGAAAGAAACATTTCTCACTAATAATATATCCTCAAAATGCTTCCCTCTTTCTTTTTGGGTGTGTAAACCAGTGTCAGGCTACATTTCTGCATCATTAGTACCCCCCTCACATTTAAAGATGGACACCCTCCCCCCTGTTACAGTTCGTCTACAATCAGGCAGTTTGTCTGAAATTCTGTGGTTTTACATTTTTCAGCTAAACCAAATTGAAAAATCTCAATTTATTGCTTAGAAAAAAATAGATGAGTGTTTGTTTAATTTGATTCAAGACGAGCAACGTGACCCAGAAGTAATCATTACACGTGGGCTGTAGGAAACCGCCAAGAATACAGAAGTAAACGATGACAATTATCAACATATCACGATTAAAGAAAGGGATTTGCACTTGGTTGAGTCACAACTGGAAGATTTAATCATAAATGCACCAGTGAATGGATGCATCACTAAACTTGCACAAGCATGAGTTGCGGTCACATCTGCAGCGCTTTGGTTGGCGTCTCCTGCTGAACCACATGTAAGGATAACTTCTGGGTCAAATGGAAGCATTTGTCTTCTGTGTTTTACATTTCTGTTCATTTGTTGCTCTTTTTCCGTTTTTTGGTTTAAATCAGAAAAATGAGAAACCACAGTTTTTCTTATTTTCTTCTTGTTTTGTTTGAGAGAAAAAACAAATTGCCTGTAACGTACATGAACCTTACACTACAGCGTCTCAATCCTGTGAATCTCTAAATATAAACAGCCTCACTAATTATATTGTTGGTAAGTCATACTGTGAACCTAAATAAAGTTAGATTTGATATTATATTTTAAATAACACATGTGCTAGTGAGTTACGTATCTTTCATGTTGTGCTATATTTTTACAAGCTTATTTCCAGTGTAGAATAAATGAATATGTCCTTCCACTCTGTATGCCTCACTCATGAATGAAGTAAACTGGGAACTGTGGACAAAAAAACAAACAAAAAAAAACTGTGCAAGCTGATGAAACTCTGAAATGGTAGATCTGTGATTTTAACAAGTTTATTAACAATCATTTAACTGAAGTGTATATGCAGTAACAGATATTTTAAATGGTTCCTCACTGTTTTATTTTTCCCACCATGCAACGCGTGATGACACCTTTGACCTGATGTAACCTCTCTGGAAAGCCCAACGTTTTATTTAATTTGTTTGGAATATTCAGAGACCCTGATTGCTTCAGTATGAAGGGGTGTAACGATTCGGTTAAATAACAATTCAATTCATATCACGATTCATGGTTTCTGATTTAATTTCAAGTCACTGGATCGTATCGTATCGTTCTGAATTAACCAATCATCCATGAATCCCCTCCTTATTAATTAATCAGAAACTGAATTGAATTGTTATTTACCGAATCGTTACACCCCTTCAGAAACATTCAGAAAAGCTCCCCAAAGCTTTTTAAGATGATCTCTGCTGGTTCAGTAAATTTAAAAGCTGTGGGTGACCAGTAAAGCATTTACATCCTGTTTCAACTGTGACTATCCTCCGTGCAAAAGTCGTTTTTTATTTTGCTTCTGTGGAGTTCGCCCTTTTCGTAACCTTCTAATGTAGTCTTGAGGCTTTTAAGAGGTCTTTTACAGTTTTTCCCCGGGCGTCAGTTACTCGCTTACAGTTCGGTCCTTGTTAGTAAACATTTCGGAGGAATTTGTGGTGTAAGCCATGTAACACTCAACTATTAACCATTTTAAACAGAAGAAAGGCAGCTCAAGGGATGGATGTGTCCACATGTAGCCTACAATGTAGGAGGAACAAAAAAAAAAAAAGGTGGTAGGCTTAAAAAGTTCTCTATATGCCTATGAACAACATCTGGAGGAAGATAAATATAAAAGACCTTAAACAGGACTTCAGTTGACCCATATTCTGTTGCCATCAGTAAAACTAGTAAAGAAGGGAAATGTAGGAAAGGCTGAGCGATGCCAAATTACTAAAGAACGGGACTAAAAATCATTGGAGTGATTAATATTTCCCAGAGCTTAATATTACTGAAGCAGTGTTGGATTATTGAGGCAGAGAATAGAACAAAAGTCAGAGAAATGAAAAAGAAGAACTCAAGAAGGTCCTTTAAGAAACCTGGGTCACTACTTATTCATGCCTGAATCATGATTTCCTGACAATATATCCGAAAATGAAGCACAGCTACTGAGTCTATCAAATTAAATGTCAGAATTATGTGCTGACCACTTTTATGTGTTTTGATTTCACAAATTATCTTCAAACAGCATGTCCTTAAAGAATACATGTAGAAATCCCCACAAAGACCTGGTTTTACATCTACAGCACAGCTAACAATGCTCAGAACAGTTTCTGCACACTGTCTCACTACATTACCATGTTATAAACCTAAAAACTTGCACAATATGCCATGAACCAGAGCTGATTAATACCAGATATTACAGTGGCATCAGCTGATATTAAATTAAATGTTTATTGCACTGAAAAGCCGGGCAGGTTGTTTTAGAACTGGGTAAGGGACTTCTTAGATTTTATGCAGCTATGGCGTCACAAGAGGGAAAGGGCCAGAGGAATAAATAAAAACAATGATCCTTTAGTGTTGCTGACAGTGAACCAGCATGAATTTCTTTAAGTGGAATGCAACCCTTAATAGTCTTGTGCATTTTCTGCTATGATGTGTCATAATGATAAAAATGTGTACTTTACTAAATCGGACAAGAGTTCAAAGCATGTAAAAGTGCTGTACTGTAGCAAATATAGATGTATAATAAGGTCATTTGTTTTTTTGTTTTGTCTACATTGTCACTTTTTATTAGAGACCTGTAAGCTGCCAAATATATTTTAAAATGTTAAGTATATTTTAGGCACTTGTAAAGATATTTGTTGTTCTGCTCCCTGTGGAATAGAAACATCTAACTTTAATAAAGGTACTAATGAAGGAGGCTTGGAAGCATTATTGGAAAATCACTTGTTCATGACTGATATTGGTTCTAGGGGTCGACTATACCGGACAGGACCCCGGATACAGTGAGCAAAGAGGCCTCTGAGACACTCCTGCACATACTGTAGTAGTGTGGTGTAAAATTCAGGCAGGTACAGTATGCCATACATCAGGTTTACTTAAAGGGGTAGTTCAGAATTTTTGACATCCAGTAGGGCCTCATTTTCGAGTCAGCCAGGGTACCATTTGTCACTGGTGACAGTTTTAACATATTTCATTCTGTTCTAGTTGCAGGAGGTCACTGAAGCTAAGGCTAGTACAAGTCAATAGGATCGCCTAACCTGTCCCTAAAAATAATCTTATCTACTCCACAGAACATCCAAGTCTAATCAGTTATAACGATAGACTATATTTCTATACTTAGGAATGTCCGATATTATCGGCCGATATTGGCATTAAAATGTGATATTGGAAAATGTATCATTTTTTTGGGCCGATATTTTGACAAATGAAATCACTCGAGATTTTGTAAGTAAAATCTCGTGAGATTTCATTACAGAGCAACGAAATCTCATGAGATCCTGTCTCATTAGCAGCAGTCCAGCTTGTAGAAAAGTCCCTGTTATTGGGGAAGAACTTCATATCCCAGCATTCCTTTCAGAGTCACGTGACTACGGTGCAGCTGCTGCTACTACAGACTGACTTGCTTTGAAGCTGCTTATAATTGTCTAGTTTTAAGCTGTTGGTTAAGTTACCAAGTTGTCAGAAACATTAGAAGTAGTCACATGTTGGCTAATACCTGCTGGTATCTGATATCTGGCAGCCAGATGTCCAAAATGAACTCCTCTGGCTGAGTTAAGGATATTTGGGGATCTTTGCTCTCAGAGCAGAATATAGTTGTATTTCTCAAAATATGAGAGATACAAACTCACAGTTTTCTGCATATATCAGTATCGGTTGATATTGGATATCGGAATGTAAGAGTTGAACAATATCGGTATGTCGGATATCGGTGAAAAAAAAAAAAAAAGCCTATATTGAACATCCCTATTTACACTATATGTGAATGCTGTGTTAATACAGTAGAATGTTTCCAATGAAACTAACCTTGCATCGCATTGTATTTTGATGGTAAAGTGAAGTAAAGGCAACATAATTGTACTTCCTGTACTTCCAGCTATGTGCACAAAGGAAATTGATCACATAAATGAACAGTCAAAAATATGGCCACGTCTGAAATGTCGAGTTTTGAAGTCAATTTTGAATTTGTTTCATCAAACGAACCATTATGAACCTGAAACACCACCAGGAAGCAAAGTATGATTATGCAGCTGGTGAGAAACTAGTCCCTCAAAATGTAATGTATAATTTGTGATGCAAGGTTAGTTTTATTTGTAACATTATTCTGTTAGCATGGGCATTAACATAAAAAAAATTCAACATCCCAATGATGAATAGTACCCTGACTAACCTGAATATGAGCCCCAATGTCAAAAATTCGGAACAACCCCTTTAAGTTGGATCTACCAGAGTTGTAATCCTGCAGGTTTTCAACAGCCCAACTGACTCACATTAATGAGTCATTGTGCAGAACTTCATGGGCTGTTGGATCCACTGAATGTGAATCAGGTGTGTTGAAGCAGGGAGACATTGAAAACTTGCACGGTTGTGGCTCTCGTAAGACTAAATTGAGTAGCCCTGGTATAGTTGGGAGGTATCCTGAGGTCTTTACATTGTTACATTGTGGAATATTTTATTTAGAAGCAGTTTGTCTCAGATTAACCTGTGCCCATGGTTACATCTGAGACTGCCTCTGAAATGCTTCCTCCGTACGCAGTCATGTCACTGACTTGTTGCCAATTAACCTAAGTATTTGTCAGATGCTCCTCCAGTTTTTTTATTTGCACCAATTATTTTTCCAGCCTTTTGTTGCCCCTATCAATGCCCCAATTGGTTTGCTTTGAGATGCGTTGCTACCATTGAATTCAAAATGAGGTTGGGGTTACATTTAGAAGTAACATCAAGAAGGAACTGAAGATGCTTGAAAAATACTGCATTGGAAGAGGAAAGTTAAGAAAATGTGGATCAAGAAGATCCCAGAAAAACCATCAGAGATCTCTGTGCAGATGGTGACCACCTACACAGAGGGTAAGTGTGGAGTAGTACATGTTTTGTTGTTGTTTTTAATGATCAACATCAAAACAAAACCATGAATTCATGTATCATTACTGGAGTTGTACAGTAGGTATCTACTTGTTCAGTGCTGACATAGATTGTTCTCTGAACTCCTGGTGAGCTTCTGTGTCTTCAACAGATAATTTTAGCCAAACTTAGTATTTACATCCCAGAATGTTTCATGATGAGCTGCCATCACTGAGTCCCTGTCCCAGCAGGACGTGCCACATTTCTGGACATACTGTACTGTATGTACGATGCTCAGCCGAGCTTCCCCATCTAGTATCTTTTTCCTTCTGCTTTGAGGCCTGGCCTGATGAGTTTCCATTTCAGCTCCACATTCAGATGGTACACTCAAAATTTTGGTGGAAATGTCATGAAAACATGGCTCCATCTTGCCTCGGATCAACGCTGGAATTGAACACATGAAATTGAAATTGAAAGAGTTAATAACATTAAATTTCCTAGAGTGATTGTTGATCAGTTCTGCTGGAAGCCCCATATAAACAACATGAAAATAAAAACATAAAAAATCATAGCGATATTTTATAAAACAAAATGTGTTCTGGACAAAAAAATCTTATCTTATTTACACTTTGTTTTCTGTTGCTTCCTTACGTGACTTACTGTAGAGAGAAATGGGGTAATACTTATAAAACCAAAACACTTCCCTTTTTCAAATGACAAAAAAGATCTGTAAGAATTGTAAATCAATTTAACTATATGCAATCAACAAAAATGTATCAATACCCTTAAATTTTATGATTTAGTTAAATTAAAATTGGCACAAATAATTAAAACACACAATAATTTACTTTACTACTATAATCAGAAGCTACAGTGCCTTGCGAAAGTATTCAGCCCCCTTGAACCTTTGAACCTTTCAACCTTTCGCCACATTTCAGGCTTCAAACATAAAGATATAAAATTTAAATTTTTGGTCAAGAATCAACAACAAGTGGGACACAATTGTGAAGTGGAACGAAATTCATTGGATAATTTAAACTTTTTTAAGAAATAAAAAACTGAAAAGTGGGGCGTGCAATATTATTTGGCCCCTTTACTTTCAGTGCAGCAAACTCACTCCAGAAGTTCAGTGAGGATCTCTGAATGATCCAATGCTGTCCTAAATGACTGATGATGATAAATGGAATCCACCTGTGTGTAATCAAGTCTCCATATAAATGCACCTGCTCTGTGATAGTCTCAGGGTTCTGTTTAAAGCGTAGAGAGCATCATGAAGACCAAGGAACACACCAGGCAGGTCCGAGATACTGTTGTGGAGAAGTTTAAAGCCGGATTTGGATACAAAAAGATTTCCCAAGCTTTAAACATCTCAAGGAGCACTGTGCAAGCAATCATACTGAAATGGAAAGAGTATCAGACCACTGCAAATCTACCAAGACCCGGCCGTCCCTCCAAACTTTCATCTCAAACAAGGAGAAGACTGATCAGAGATGCAGCCAAGAGGCCCATGATCACTCTGGATGAACTGCAGAGATCTACAGCTGAGGTGGGAGAGTCTGTCCATAGGACAACAATCAGTCGTACACTGCACAAATCTGGCCTTTATGGAAGAGTGGCAAGAAGAAAGCCATTTCTCAAAGATATCCATAAAAAGTCTCGTTTAAAGTTTGCCACAAGCAACCTGGGAGACACACCAAACATGTGGAAGAAGGTGCTCTGGTCAGATGAAACCAAAATCGAACTTTTTGGCCACAATGCAAAACGATATGTTTGGCGTAAAAGCAACACAGCTCATCACCCTGAACACACCATCCCCACTGCCAAACATGGTGGTGGCAGCATCATGGTTTGGGCCTGCTTTTCTTCAGCAGGGACAGGGAAGATGGTTAAAATTGATGGGAAGATGGATGGAGCCAAATACAGGATCATTCTGGAAGAAAACCTGTTGGAGTCTGCAAAAGACCTGAGACTGGGACGGAGATTTGTCTTCCAACAGGACAATGATCCAAAACATAAAGCCAAATCTACAATGGAATGGTTCACAAATAAACGTATCCAGGTGTTAGAATGGCCAAGTCAAAGTCCAGACCTGAATCCAATTGAGAATCTGTGGAAAGAGCTGAAGACTGCTGTTCACAAACGCTCTCCATCCAACCTCACTGAGCTCGAGCTGTTTTGCAAGGAAGAATGGGCAAGAATTTCAGTCTCTCGATGTGCAAAACTGATAGAGACATACCCCAAGCAACTTGCAGCTGTAATTGCAGCAAAAGGTGGCGCTACAAAGTATTGACGCAAGGGGGCCGAATAATATTGCACGCCCCACTTTTCAGTTTTTTATTTTTTAAAAAGTTTAAATTATCCAATAAATTTCGTTCCACTTCACGATTGTGTCCCACTTGTTGTTGATTCTTGACAAAAAATTTAAATTTTATATCTTTATGTTTGAAGCCTGAAATGTGGCGAAAGGTTGAAAGGTTCAAGGGGGCTGAATACTTTCGCAAGGCACTGTATTTGAAGTCAGAGCGAGTTAATATGATTTGAGGGAAAAAGATTTTTTTTATGAAAGTTTTTTTGTTGTTGTTTTTCCATTAATTTCTTTATTTACTTAAAAGCATATCTTATTTTCTTTTCTGCTCATGTGTATTTATAGGTAGTTTGAATGCTAAACAAACAAATGTTTCAGGCTGCTGGTGGTGTAATAGTGTGTAGGGCAGGGGTGCTCTACACCAGTCCTCCAGAGCTACTATACTGCACCGTTTGGTTGCGACCCCTCTCCGACACACCTGAATCAAACAAATGGCTCGTTAGCAGCACCTGCAGAGCTGAATGACACGCACATGAGGTAATAGGCTTTATGCACAGCTCCACTACTTCCTGAACTTAGTACTGCACCTTTGTTTCCTGTCTTTCAAGATTGGATGAACTGATTGAGACAGGTGTGTCTGATCTCAGCAAATGGCCAGACACACCTGGATTAATCAGTTCATCCAATCTTGAAGACAGGAAACAAAGGTGCAGTACTAAGTTCAGGAAGTAGTGGAGCTGTGCATAAAGCCTATTAGCCATTTAATTCAGGTGTGTTGGGGAGGGTATGTTCTAAAAGTTTCAGGATAGTAACTCTCGAGGACCAGACTGGCAACCCTGGTGTAGGGGATATTTTCTTGGAACACTTTAGGCCCCTTAGTACCAAAATGGCACGGTTTAACCACCACAGCCTACTTTGCTGTCCAGTACCCACTACAGCAGGGGTGCCCAAGTCCAGTCCTTGAGAGCTACGATCAAAGAGTATAGAACACCAAGAGCCACACCCAATAGGACGCTCCACTGCAACATTTTACCCATGAGCGTCCGCCATTTTGGACTGAAATGAGCAGTTTATCGCTATTCTACGAACGTAATAAAACACAGTAATGTCATTTTAAAAGCTTAAAACTTCTCAGCTATTTTTAAAATGCATTAACACAAGGTAAATAATTACTTCCAATCCCATCACCAGTGGTTAATGAATTCATTTTTATTCATAAATCATTACAAACTATCCAAATAGGATGTTTGCAACAATCCCCACTAATCCTTGTGGAGATATAATATAGCCCAAGTAGCCTATATTATAATAATATTATACATTTTATTATAATTTTATACTAATTTAATTATAACATTTTTATATTAATATATATTGAATTATTCAAAAAATAATACAAGTTAAATTACAAAATACCGGCCTGTAAACTAATAATTTTCATAATATTGTAATGTCATCTTGTATGCCATTTCCAGATAGATGCTCAAAAACATCTATCTTGAAACAAAAACATTTAATCCAATGCAACGCAACAACTCTAATCGAACACAATTGAAAATGCCTGCTGGCGTCTACAAGGTGCACTAATTCATGATTTCAAATAAGTCATTTACCACTATTACCTGTTGCAATCAAAGCCCAGTGCCTTCACCCTGTAACAGTTTCACATCTTACATTGAGGACCATCCAACCAAAAGACCAGTAGGGGTCCTTGTTCAGCTTAAAAAGAAAATAATCTAAGATCAATCAAATTGTTCTTACTAGGGATGCACAATATCATCGGCCCCCTATCGGTATTGGCCTATATTGGCCTTAAAACTGAGTATCCGACATCGGCCACCCCACCGATGTTTAACCGATCAGCCTGCTGTTTCTAAAGTAAAAAAAAAAATCTTATTCTTCTTCAAAAGCTTTTTTTTTTTTTTTTTTTTACAGACTTTAAAACTTCTAAAGACTAGGGGAAAAATATCGATACACTGAAATATCATATTTTCATATGCTGATATATTGGCATTTAAAAACATGGTATTGATCTATTTTAGGAACAAAATCTCACAATATTTCATCGTTCTGTTACGAAATCTCAAAAATTTTGCAATATTTTCATATGCTGATATCATATTGACATTTAAAAACGTATCGTTCTATTTTACTAACAAAATCTCGCAGGAATTCACAAAATATCGTGAGTTTGTAACAGAACGATGAAAGCTTGCGAGATTTTGTGAGTAAAATAGATTGATACCCCGTTTTTTATTGTCAATATAATATAAGCATATGAAAATAACACAATATTTCAGTATATCAATACTTTTTTTCCCCACCCGTTTTTCAAAGTGTCAGAAACGGATAACAAAACTGCAATGGCTGCTTATTTTTTTTCAGCTTTAATATCGGTATCAATATCAGTTATCGGCCACATGAGTTTTAAAATATTGGCATATCGGATATCGGCCAAAATTCCAATATCGTGCATCCCAGCTCTTACAACTATTATTGAGAACATAGACTTGTTCACTCAAACCCATTTTTCCAGAATGAAGTTTATCTCAGTCCAGGATGCCGGACAACGTGTTTCCAAAAACACAGCAGAGTCCCCTCTTGGTGTCTATACTCTTTGCTACTATCCTACAATTTTTAGAGCATACCCTCTCCAACACACCTGAATCAAGTTGCTTATTCCCTCATGCACATGTCATTCAGCTCTGCAGAGGCCTGCTAACGAGCCATTCATTTGATTCAGGTGTGTTCGAGAAGGAATGCAATCAAATGTGCAGGATAGTAGCTCTCCAGGACTGGATTTGGGAACTCCTGCAGTACAAGAAGGTGGACCTGATAAAGCGAGTGGTCAGTGTGAGTTTTTACCATTTATGATTTTTTTTAAAAAGGCATTGCTTACACCAGCAGAGGGCAGCACTGTATACAAACACATCCTGTTTCCAGAACAGATCTCCAGTCAGCACAGAAATGACGACACACAGGCCAAATTAAATAGCTCCCACTTTGTTTAGAAAATATTTATTTCCTGTAATTTACACTGTACAAAAGCACTAAAGCATGTGAGATTTGTGGAGATCTCTTTCTTCACAATTATATTTTGTGAAACATTTCCTCACTTGTCTGTTACTAAATGATTTCTTTAAAGCAACACAGAAAAAAAATCATATAAACAACATTTAATAAAGAACATATTTCAAAGGAAGCACAAATTTGATTATCTTTCTAACTTCTTTGCATTTTTTGCTAAATCTAGACATTCATTTTTTAACAAATTGAGCATAATATTTAAAAAATTCAGCTTTGCACAACTTATTAGGTAATGATTTGTCAAAACAATGTTAGTCTACAAATTAATCAAATGTTATCGGTCACTGAGCCACATGCCATGTAATGTTAGATAACTCATTTATGAAATATATGAACGTCTTCTTTTCAAAAAGCTTCTGCTGAATATCTGTAGCAGCCTAAAACTGAAGGTGAATTTACAGTAAATGTACTTAACATGTTCAAGTCATTTTTAATCAATCATTTCCGTTGCTTTATAAAAACAAGTAGAGAAAAGCATGAGTCAGCAAAATTAAGGTCCTGTTACAGAAGAAAAATGCTAGAATTCAGATTGTATGTTGAAAACATTATTTGTAGGAATTAATGCTGTGGTGGCTGTCTCCTAAACCACATTTGTGTACATTGTACACATCTGTTACTTTCTACTTTGCTTTGCACGACATTTCTGTAAAGTTTGGTCACTGCATCATGTAAGACTTGATAAAATCTGTCAGAACACTAAAAAACGCCATCGTTTATGCCACAACAGTGATCTCCAAGACCACACTTGCGCTCACATGAGCAATGCAGGATTTTGCTAGTGAAAGATTTAGAAAGATGCATCTAGCATATCTTTTATATATATATATTTATATATATATATATATATATATATATATATATATATATACACATACACATACAGTGCTTAACAAATTTATCAAACCATCTGTCATCAAAAATTCAAATGTTTTAGAAATCTTTTAAAGACTTGTTTAAAACTAAAACTGTAAAAAATAACCCCAAAACCCCTAAATATTTTGAATAGAATCACGGAGAAGTCAGAAATTCATCAAGCCTTATAGTGAACCACCAAAACTATTTTTTCTGTTCAATATTTCAAGTAAATAAGTATAACTTGACTTATAATTGAGAAATAATGCTGTGCTTTACTATTTTTTCAGGTTTTTTTTTGTAGTGGTTGATTTTTTTGTGAAACATTTAATTAGGAAATTCATAAATAATATTGACAAATATTATTCTCAGAGCTAAAATGTAATATATATCATTTTGGTTAAAGAGCTTTTACATTCTGGTATATCAACCATTACAGAAGCATAAAATATGCTGTTAATGTAAGGCAGCTGTGGTGGTTTAATAATTTTGGTAAGCACTGTATTTTATATGGATATATGGTCGTTCTAAAAATTATACATACACTCCAATTAAAGAAGGAATAAATTAAGTTGTCAGTGAAATAAGTTAATGTTGACAGAAGTAATGATAAATAAAACTCTATGAAAATCATGACATTGATTTTAAATTTGTGGTTCAACAGAAATTCAAAACAAACACACAGAAAATGAAACAAGTAAACGACTATGACAGGGCTCTGAAGCTAAAATTTTGTTCTGCAACACTTTGAGGCAATCAGGTGTTTTCTGTAATGTTCAAAAAGACTACTGCACTTGTTGACAGGTATTTTGGCCCATTGTTCATGGGAAAGGAGCTCTAATTGGACAGTTTTGTTTATTTTTTTTTTTTTTTCCACAATTGTTATTTAAAACCGCAATTCAAAAACAATATTTTTCTACTAAATTATAATTCTATAAATTTTTATTTATTGTTAGTTTCTGTAGTTTCTTGTTATTTGAATTACGATTGTGAATCTAGCCTTTTCTTTAATTGGAGGGTATGAATAATTTTGAGGACGACTGTGTAACGTGTGCTAACAAAGTGTACATTTTTGGGGGAAGTGATAGTAAATTAACTGACTTCTTTGGATCCTGAATAACTTTGACTTTGTTTTGAGTCTTGCATCTGTAACCTTGAACCTTAAATGTAATGGGTTAAATGGGGGTGCAGAACCAAATCTTTGTCACAAATGGGATAAACCTTATTTCTAGGCTTCTCCTTTTCCACTAGTTTAGCTTTCTTGTGCACCAGTATCCAGTTTAGATCATGAAATTCCGGTAAAACATTTCCAAAATACAAGATAAAAATCAATATTTGTAGGGATGCAGGATATAATCGACCATCTATCAGTATCGGCTTATATCGGACTTAAAACTGTGTATCAGACATTGGCCACCCCACCAATATTTAATCGATATTTAACCGATCAGCCCACTGTTTCTACAGTCTAAAAAACCCCAAAACTACTTCTTCAAAAACTTCTTTTTTAAAAAAAAAGAATTTAATACTTCTAAAGACTAGGGGTGGGAAAAAATATCAATACACTAAAATATCGCGATATTTTCATATGCTGATATCATATTGACATTCAAAAAAGCGGTATCGATCTATTTTACTAACGAAATCTCATGAGAATTCACGAAATATCATGAGATTTTGTAACAATGATGAAATCTTGCGAGATTTTGTAAGTAAAATAGATCGATATTGCATTTTTAAATATTGATTTGATATTCGGCATATGAAAATATGATATTTCAGTGTATCAACATTTTTTCCCACCTCTATTTTTCAAAGCGTCGGAAATGGATAACAAAACTGCTATTTGCAATGACTGCTTATTTTTTTCAGCTTTAATATCGGCATCGATATCGGTTATCGGCCACATGAGTTTTAAAATATCAGCATATTGGATATCGGCCAAAATTCCAGTATCGTGCATCCCTAAATATTTGGTTACAGGAAACAGCATGACACTTGCACAGGTCGCACATCATAAACCAGCAAGCTAATTTGACATTGCAGTCATTATTTTATGTCTTCCATTTTTAGTTTAATCTAGAATGTATTTTTAAGGTGGCTCTTTAAAATTATACCTATAAATCTTTACATTTCTGAAAATCTTTCCCTAGGATGCAGTCGAATCAGATGCTTCTCAGCTGAAAGGCATTAGATATAAAAGGATAAGAGGGCTTGAAGGTCCCTGTCATGGTGTAACCCATGCCCTCTAAGTAGGTTGCACATAGTTTGCACACACCACTTAAATACATTTTGTTTATCATTTTACATCTGGCCGGCATATCGAACTGTGTAGCTTGGGTTGTGATGTGTTACTGAGTCTGTGTACCATTTTAGATGCTACCTCTAGAGCATGTGTGGCATGTACCATAGGGATATGTTGAAGGGGGTGTTCCCTAGTGAGGTAACTAGTAATTTGGGGAGATATATTATTGGAATCATTGTGAATATTGTTTAGTTTTGACTAATTTTATTAGTCAATTTTGGAACACATTCATGTTTTGGGGCTGGGAATGGTATGAGTATTAAGTGACTGATAAAGTGACTGTCAATTAACAATGGTTTGTCTTGTAGGAGGGGCATCCGGTATAAAGCTGGAGTGGAAGATCCAGATGTGAGGGATGTTTGTATTGCAGCTTGGGCCTGGATGGGTAACAAGAACGAGAGCCCTCTAGCTAAAGGCCTAGTGTTTAGCATTTTGTAGTTCTTCTTTGTTTT
This sequence comes from Atherinomorus stipes, assembly GCA_023101725.1. NCBI lineage: Eukaryota > Metazoa > Chordata > Actinopteri > Atheriniformes > Atherinidae > Atherinomorus > Atherinomorus stipes. The sequence continues at coordinate 541,776 of JALJCO010006296.1, read as the reverse complement.
AACCTTTTTCTACAATTTTTGCACTTATGCACTTTTGCATGCTGCACTTTACTGGTGAAGAATAAAGAAAATACCAGGATGAAGAGCTGAGCTTCCGTCTGTCCTTTCCTCAACCCAGCTCAAACCTTACAGTCCCTGCTCCTGATGCAGCTTTTAAATTGTGTTATTATAGTCACTCTAAGACAGGTCTGGATGTTGATCAGGTAGGTGAACCTGGTTACTGGACAGCTAAAATAAGGGCATGATAAATGTCCATATAACAGCTCCTAGAACCAGGCAAAAGGCAGAAAAAACTTAGTCGTATTAAAATGTGACACAGTCTGTGAACATGACCAACACGCTGTACATTAATGATGGAAGATGAAATGGAAAAATGCCATTCAATTCTTAATTAATACTGAAGGGCTCCTCTGCATCAGTGAATCAGAGCCCTCCAGCCCCCTTTCATTCTTTGACAACATTTGTTTCATTTTAAAGGTTGAATATAGAACATTTTTGGCTATATATTTTTTAAAATAATACCTCCATGAGTCGTTTAAAGGGGTGCAGAATGAAAGTACAACATTTCCTTAAAGGTACAGTGTGTAAAAAAATCAAAGGTCAATAGCAGCAAAATGTGATATATAATTCAAAACTGTGTTTCTATTTATGTGTAATCGCTGTACAAGAATAACTGTTATGTGTTTATTTTCTTAGAATGGGTCATTTATATCTACTTGCTGGGAGGTGCACATATTGAGGCTGCCATATTGGTTCCACCATTTTTACTACGGTGTCCCTGAATAGACAAAACAATGTGTGTGAAGTAAGAACCCTATGAACTTCAAAACTGCTGTACCAACTTTGTCTAATGGGAGATAGACTGTTTGGGATCAGTAATGTCTTAAAAGACATTAAAGTAGTTCCTTATAGTCCAGTCATAGCTACACCTGAGGCCACTGGATCCACTTAAGCCAGGATAAAACTACACGACTTTTTTCATCGTTCACGATGGTCACTATGTCAGATTGACAGAAATTGTGTCATAAAATCGGACGGTGTCGTGTTACTCGCGAGTGATCACACACAAGAATGACACCAGACAGACAACCGTCTGATCGTCGCGTGGTGTCGCAAAAGACAACACAACGAGAGGCGGGACAAGCAGCGTCAATCATTCACTTGGTTTGGAGCCTCTGAATTGACTGTTTGGATCACTCATGAAATGGAAAGTGGACGGAGACATCAGTTCTCTCCATTATTGTGACCAACATGACCTGTTTGTGTGTATTCTGCCTGTTCCAGTTGTTCTGTGGAGCCTGTTTCCATGGTAACGCTGCTGTTCCAGTTGTTCTGTGGAGCAGGTTTTCAGTTGTAACTAAACAGGATTAAATCCACGATGCGCACAGAAAGACTCGCTGCTCATCTTTGAAAAGAGCTTTGAAAGAGAGAAACTGGGCTCTGATCAGCGCCGTTGCTTCCACCAGGTGCATCACGCCCGCGCGCGGACCCCCAGTGCCAGCGAAGCCAAAACCATCAGGCTGACCACAGCCTGCTGGCCACGAGAGCAAGTCCGCCGACCCAGTGACGCTACTATTAAAAAACTCCATAAAGAAAAAAGTGTGTTGTTCTATACGAACGCATACGGGTGCATCCTCACGTCATTCACTGAACTCCATCAGTTCAGAGCGCACGCTGGAAACCATGGCAACCACATGAAATCACACGCATGATAAATTGAGAGCTGCGCAGTGCACAGCAGCATCACTGTGTCTATATTCTGCACCCAGTAGGTGTGTTCAGATGGTTAATTAGCTTTGATGATCACGCGTAATGTGGATAGTTACGCTGAGTGCACGAGTGCGCGAGGTGTCATATTTCTCATCTCATTGATTTAATTTAAACAAATGATTTTTCTTGACTTTTCATTGATTTATTTGAGGCGTCACATTCGTGCACGTTTACCTCTGTGAACTCCTTTGACTATTACTGATAGAACACACATATCGTGGATTTTCGAGTAATAAAGTAATGTTTTATTCAAGAAGAAAACCCCTTTAATGTTCGTGGAGGTTTAACACTGTTGAACATAAATTTGCACACCCAGTCTTCTTTTCTTTTCTTTTATTCTAGAAACTATGCCACAGCTCCATAAACCTCTCCCCCTCCACCAGGGCTGCTCTCTCCTCCTTTCCTCCCTTTTTTTTCCCCCTACGTCTCTCTGTAGCGAGGCGCACTGTCTTCCTATTGTCAACATAGACATTCGGGCGTGTCACACTAATGACAAAACCAATTCTACCGCCAGCTTTCTCGTGTGTCGTGAGCGCGCTGACGCCTCCCCAATCCTATTTGTCCATTACCGACACCGCGTCCTCCCCCCGCAACGTGCCACAGTGGCGCTGTCTCTGCCTCCGCGGCCAAAATCGGCAAATTCTGAGTTTGCCAGCACAATGAAAACATCTTTATGTCTGGGAGAATTTTGGCCACTAACGGCCACCGTACATTCACCTTTGAGTTTTGAAAATCAAAGGTTTTTCTATATTTAGCCTGAAAATAAATGTAAAAAAATTTTAATGGGTTTGACAATGGTGTTATGTTTACATCTACAAGTCAATACATGCCGCCATTGCAGGTTGTCAAATACAATCTCTGTGTGGCAACAGTATGTTGGGCTCAGTTAGGCTGGCACGGGGGAAACTGTGGAGTCGGCAAGTCAAGCAGCTGCTTCAGAGCCCCAGAGATATTGTTATCCGTCTCAGAAGAGGAGTGACTTGCAAAGAGCAAAATCTGGAGTAAATTTAAGTGAAGCCTACACTAGATGGACCCACATAAACATTTTCCACGGCATCAAAATGCGAAGATGGTGACTTTTCTCCTGGATTGGTAAGCTAGCTCTCTTGCCAACATGGGTAACGTTAGCTGTTAGTTATAAACCCTCTTCATTACTTGTTGGACATGGGGCAGGTTGTTGGTCACTTGCCGTATCAGCAGCCAGCCTGGCAATCAAACGGCTGGAGTTGTTTTTCTGTCCGTATTCCATATTCAACCTTTAGATGCTCAACAGTTTAAAATAGAAAAACATGAACAATTTTTTCCATCCTGACTGGTGTTAATCCGTCACTGGTGTCATCAAGGACCAGTTAGATGAGAATAAAGCTATGTGATCATGACTTTGGGACAAGTATGTTTGTCTTCTTTTTTGTCAGGAGACCAACATGTTATTATCTGAATCTTGTCCCTAGTGGTTGTGTTCCTGCTATCTCATGTGGAAAAGCCAGCTGTGTGCAGATCTCTGGCAGCTGTGATGAACCTTTTAAGTATCAGCATGCATCAGTATCCCATTTTCTTTTGAACTATACAATCAAATAATCAAATTATTAAAAGCTGCGGTAACCGTTTATCCAGGAAATTGGATGTAAGGTTTCGATGCATGAAACTAGAAGTAGGATACTTCAAAAATCAGATCATAACTGAGATACTTAAGTCTATGCAGCACCACCCACTGATGACTGGAGCTGAATTTATAGGTCTGTGTCACCATGACCAAACTAAACATTTTCTAAATGTCAAATTGCATTTATGCAATTTGTTCTAATCCAGTTGCCCAACTTTGTATTAAAAAAAGATTAAGTAATGAATTAATAGGTAATTTTCACTAACTGGGGTATTATTTTCATTGCTCTGGCTTTAAATAAGGTAGTTCTGCAGTTCAATGAAATCTGAAAAAAAAAAAAAAAATCAAGTTGTTACATCAGTTCTCGCTTTCCTTGAATGTTTTGTCTTTAATCCCTTAATATCTCTTGCTGAGTTTATCTAGATATGGTATCTGTTCTGTCTTCTTATTCTTCTCCATTTATAAAATATTTATTAAAATATCTTTTTGACAAATGTGAGCATACAGAGTTCTCCTTTTGTTTCCTACAGTCTATTTACCTCCAGTTACTATCCAGTATGGTGCTTGGGGTCTGTCACATGACTGACAAAGACCAATTGTTTATTATATCTCTTACAGGAAATGGCCATTGGGCAGCAGGTTAAATAAAGAAGTAAGGAGGCAAACTGTGTTGGATGTTCACAAAGCCAAATTCAAACTAAGATCAGTCACTAATTACAAATTTTTCCCCGAAAATTAACTCCTGACTCATTTCTCTATCTTTATCAAGCAGTTTCAGCTCTCAAGTTGACGTTTATTTCTATGATTAATGCAAGAATATGATGCTGCTGGTGATTGTTCTGCAGACCTGGTAGCTTCTTTCCACAGCTACTCTGAGCCTTTCATGATATTGAATGCCATTACACGATCAAAGGTTAATCCTTGGACAACATTTAGTTGTTACCATGGTTTTCTTCACATTTTCCTTGTCATGTTTGTGGTTATCTTTTCTGAATTTTACCCTATTGTATCCTCTGACAACATTGCATGTGCTCTCATTAGTAGATGAACATACAGAACACATTAAAACTTTCTTAAAGGTACAGTGTGTAAAAAAATCAAAGGTCAATGGCAAAAAAATGTGATATATAATTCAAAACTGTGTTTCTATTGATGTGTAATTGCTGCACTAGAACAGCTGTTATATGTTTATTTTCTTAGAATGAGTCATTTATATCTACTTGCTGGGTGGTGCACATATGGAGGCTGCCATATTTGTTCCACCATTTTTACAATGGTGTTCCTGAATGGACAAAACAATGTGTGTGAAGGAAGAACCATCTGAACATTAAAACTGCTGTACCAGCTTTGTTTAATCGGAGTTATGCCCCTTTTCCACTAGCACCTACTCAGCTCAACTCGGCTCATCTCTACTCGGTTTGTGGGGTTTTCCGCTGGGAGTTTCCCCGGACTGAGTAGATACTTTTACGGTACCAACTCTGCTGAGGCTCCAAGCAGGGCTGAGTGGGGCTGAAAATGTGACATCTACAGACTGCAGGTCACTGATTGGCGAGGGAATGGCGTCCCCAGATGAGTCATCAGTGATGTCACTACAGTAGATACTAACACCCAACCCAAAGACTTAGGTGCCCCTTCAGGTGGGAATGGAAAACCATCTGGGCCAGGTAGAGCCAAGCAGAGTCAAGTAGGCTAGGCTAAGTAGGTGCTAGTGGAAAAGGGGCATTAAAAATACCCATCCTTACCACTAGTTATCAGTCATTCTTACATACTGTACCTTTTAAATAATTTCCTTGGCGGTTCAGACACAGAGACTAACTGTCAATCAAACGTTGCCAGCAACTTCCAACACTTATCTGCTTAAAATTGTGTAGTGTGAACTAAATTTTAGTCTCCATTGAAATTTTTTTGTAACCATCTGATTGCATCCTTTTCTTGACTGTTTTTCCCTAATTGCTCACCAATCAGTTTGTTAGCTTGAATATATTACCATAGTAAAAAGCAACTTCCAGAGCAACAAATATAAGATGTACCCTTTGATAAACAGACTTCATACCACACACCCCTGCCTCCTGGTGGTCAGGTGAGTTCATCCTGGTTGTTGCAACTCAAAGGCCTCTACTGCAACCTTTTCTTGTCTCTCTTCCACTGAGAGAGGAACCAGTTTCAGTGCACCTTCCTCGCACGTCTCCATTGTCTATATCTAAAGGGTTTGCTGCGAGAAAGGTTGCACAGTTATTCCTTAGCAAAAATCTTTTCTGTAACTATGTTGTTATGAAAGTACAGTTATTTAAAGGATAACTTTCTTTTTTTCAACTTGGACCTTATTTCTAGGAGTTTATACATCCATTTACTCACTGGTCAAATTTCTGTGTCACTTTGATACCTTCGGAAGATATTGCATTGGGTTGCCCTTCGGCATACATCCATATGGGAGCAACGGGGCAGTCTCTCTATAAGGCATTATCTGCAGCAAAAACACCTTCATTTCATTATTGCTTTAAGGAGAATGAATGAACAAACGAGTGCTGATATCCTGTGAGTTCAGAGTTTCGCGAGTTGTGTTTATTTTGTTGTCTGGGTAGTGAGCAGCTCTTCTCAGCTGTACTACTGAAGCGTGCATCAGGGATGCACGACCCCAAAAAGTGTGTAGAAAGCCCTGATAGCTAACAGAAAGCTTTATCTGGACTTACAGGGATAACAGTACTCATTTGTTCGTTCATTCTCCTTAAAGTACTGGTGAAATGAAGGAGTTTTGCTGCAGATAATGCCTTATATAGAGGCTGTCTGCCAATATGTGGATGTACACCGAAGGACGACTCAACGTAATATGTTTAGAAGGAATCAAAGTGAGACAGAAATTTTACATTTTTTGATTAAATGCATGTATTAACTCCTAGCAATAAGATCCAGGTTGAAAAAAGAGAAAGTTATCCTTTAATGCCATGTTGTTTAAGCGTAAGAAAATAAAAATAAGCTGTTAGCCATGTCATATCAGTGAGATCTCAGGACAGATTTTATAATTATGGGAAAATAAATAGCAGTTTTTGAATAAAGGGTGCAAAAAATTGGTCCAGTAAGCTACTTTTTGCTTCTACAGTTGAGTGTTACCACTTTTTTTAAGAAGAAAAAAAATCCATCATTCTTACTTACAGTTTTGTTTGAAAGTTGACATACCTTCACATTAAAGAAAAAGGCTAAATTCACATTAGTAATTTGAGTAACATGAAACAGAAAAAACAATAATAAATAAAAATGTACTAAATTAGAATTTAGTTAAATAAAATAATGATTTTGAATTTTTGTTTAAAATAATTATTAACATACATACAAACAAAACTGTCTCAGACCTAAAGCACCTTTAAGTTTAATTTGAAAACCCTTAATTGCAGTGATTGCCTCAAAGTGTTGTTAAAAAATTTTTTTTGCTCAGGTGCACCATCATGCTTGTTTATTTTTGTTTGTTTGTTTTTAATATTCCTGTTGAACTGCAATTCAAAATCAATGTCATGATTTTCATAGAATTTTTATTTATTATTACTTTTGTCAATTTCAACTTATTTTACTGGCAGATGATTTTTTCTGACTGTAATGGAAGGGTATGTAAACATTCAAGCACAACTGTTTTTATGCTCAACGTTAAATATACAGACGTGAAAGAACAAAACTTTTCTCTGTGTTCGTCGTTGGATGTATATCAAAGCATACCAAACAAACAAGTACCACTGGAAAACGGGTGGATTTGTGCAGTATAACTGACATGAGACCAGTGAAAAGAACAAAGATTAAAGCACAAACACTCCTTTTTATGTCTCTTTTTGAGAATATCATGATCTCCTCTGTTGTCACATTGCTTGCTGAGGTCTGAAACAAATGTCAGAACACAGAAGTTGACTGAACTCTGCACTTTATGGGTGCACTGAGTAACAACAATGCCAACATAAAGGGCGCAGGGAGCTAGCAAGTTCTCCAGTAGATGCATCTATTGACTTATGTAAAGTGAACATTCATGAGCCCTTAAGCCCGGCATACACTGCGATTTTTAGCCGATTTTCCAGCGACAATTTGGTGATTGGGCCGACTCTTGGCCAAATTGTGTGTCGTGCAGTATAGGGGGTCACGAGAGGCAATTGGCACCTCACGCCGGGCTCCTGATCAGAAATTGTGAGTCGCAAGAAAGTCAAACCTGTTTGATATTTTGGTCGTGGCTCGTGAGTGACTCGCATGTTGAAGCGGCGCAACAACCAGACTGAGAACTCTTTCCCCGAAGATTTTCACATTTCGCGTGCGTGAAACAAAAACGGAAGTAAACCAGAGGCAGCATGGCGACCCGGCTTGTCATTTGGACGGAGTTCTCGTGGTAAAACCGACAGACCGTACAGCCCACGTCTGGTCAGCCAATTCCTCGACGTCATCGCCTTTTCTTGTTGGCGAATTCTTCACAAAGAAAGAACGCAAATTGCCAAGGCAGCGCGTTTTTTTTGGTGATAGCATACTGTTGCTGCTGCTGTTATTATTGTCGTCTTCTTCTTCTCCATCTTCTTCTTCTTCTTCTTCTACTACTAGCTGTAGTCATTGCGTTGCATGTTGGGCTTGTTCAAGACCCCGACCTGTCTTTGAGGACATACGGTGTGAGTTGTCAGATCACATCCGAGTGTCGGTTCGTACAGTATGAGGACATATATCGCAAGCTGTGAACTTCTGAACTCTGTGACTGATTCGCACAATTTGAGTTGGAGCTGCAAGCAACGATTGAAACTATATGTATCCCAGGCTTTAGGGAGCTGATGTGGTGGATGGCATTAAGCCGCTGACTTTCAAATGAGAGATTATTCATTTAAATATCATCTTTCACAAGATCTTGTTTGCTTTTTTTACTTCCACTATTACATACTTTTGTCTTTCACTGTGAACTGTATATGGTTTGGTTGAGATGAAAAGAGTATGTGGTTAGGGTTAGAAAAATACACATTGTCACAAACCATAAAGTTTTACACTCATTGCTTGTGTTTCCATCAACAGAGCACAGCCTGACAGAAAACTTAAGTCTAAAAATAACATCATCTCACAACCCAAACCCATGATTTTGACTGTATGAATATCAAGAGCAGACAAATACTTTTCCATTTCTGGTGAGACTGGGCTGTAGGAGTAACTGATTTGGGCTGAAAATGTCCACTTGTTGCTTCACCTTGCCTTTTATTGTATCTACCATGCTTCGTTAACCTACGTTTTAGGTTAGAAAGACCAAGGAGAGGAGGTCAGGACAGGATTTAAGTACAGACTGAAAAATGTTTCCTATGTTTGACACAGATTTTGATTTTAAATGTTAAAACATAAATTCAGTTTTACCAAATTCAATCAAATATATCCTGACAAAATATCAATGTGCATCAGAAACTTCCTGCTGTCCGTATGAGGCTTCGCCTTCGCCATCCTTATTCCATTCTGTCGCTGCCGTCACCATTGATCTGCACCACACAGTCCTTGTTCAAAGGCTCCTTCGAGTGGGCTGTGTCAAAGTGCTGAGTGCTCACCATGTACCTTCCCTGGGCATCCATCCCCAGTGCGGGCACAAAAAGGCGGTCAAACTGAATTTCTTGGCGTAGATAGGAGGTCCTCTTCTGGCAGGAGTCGCCAGTTCCCTCCTGCAAGGCCGTTAAGAAGACCACTAATTCAAAGTGGCTAGATGAGCCTTCACACAAGGTGGGGTAGAGGGGGCTTCTGTGGTCCAGGGGGTGATAAAATGTGAGTGGAAAGATAAAGAAGGGGCATGGCTGCTGTCCCAAATGGTCCAAGTGAAAGTCCAAAGAGGTCTGATGCAGAGCCTGACCTTCATGCTCCTCATAGAGCACAGCACTCACCTTCACGTCCACCAGAGGTTGCAGCAGCAGGTTGGTGGCTCTTACCATCAGGCATGTCTGGCCCTGGTGTTGGCCCACTACTGCCTGAGGGCTAAACTGGATGGCTCCGGCTCGCTTCTGGGGACGGGCAATCTTGGCCACAAATGCACCTAGAAGTTAAGATAAAAGAACTTTTATACAATCTGATTATTAAAAATGACAGCAGATGGAATCAAACCAGTAGCAAAATTGTTGCACAGTGATGTGGTTAGCACTGTCATGTCCTGGTTCAAACCTCAGCTGAGACCTCTCCATGAGACGTTTTCATGTTCTCTCTAGTTCTCTGCAGCTTCCTCCCACCAAATCATGCATGTTAGAATCAGCTAATAACCTAAGAAGTAAGAGTTAGAGGGTTGACGCCAAAGACGGTAAAAAAAATGGACGCAGTATCCGGTCACATCTGCAGAGCTAAAAGTGAAGCCAGTTGGATAGGGAATATTGATTAATCAATGCATTCCAATACTTTTCTGTACAAGTCAATATCGAATAGGCAAATGCTCTGAATCAATTCACCTTCCGACTTGTGAGGGGCGCTGTGCATGTTATTTATGTTGTATAGATGGAGGTTGCATTAGATCGGTAGTTCCCAAACTGGGGGTCGGGACCCCCATATGGGTCGCAGGATGATTTCAGGGGATTACCAGATGATTGTAAAAAACAAAAAAACAAAATCCTACATTTATCAAAGAAATTTGGGATTTTTGGGGCTATCAAAATGAACACATTATTGCAATGAGATTAAAGGCGTTATAGGAGATGTTTCAACAATTTTTGCAATATTCAGTAAATTTGGGTTCACTACCCCATATGCTATGATTACTTAAATTTTATTTTTGTTTTTTTAAATCCCCCCCCCCCCCCCCCCCCCCTTCCCCCCCCCCCCCCTTTTGTTTTAGTTAAAATCGGGCCCTTTCTTCGTTTTTTTTTCTTTCTTCTTCTCTCCTCTCTTCCCCTTTCAATACAAATACTCCCCTTTGTTACTCCCCTTTCTTTTTTTCTTTGTTTTCTTGTAATCCACCTAACTAGTTTTTACCTCAGCTTTAAATATATAAATATTATTATACATCAGCTGTGAAAGTAATGGGGCTGAAAAAACATCCTCCAATCATCTCTGCATTCCTTACATTTCTCATTTATCTATTGGCCCGCCAATTACTCTTACTACCATTTTAAGAGTGATTGACGGTCAATTCAACGGGTAATAGGCGAGACTGATCAATAAGAGTGATTGATTGGTGAGAGTAATACTGCATCACGGAAGCTGCGCGCACTCGTCTGACATCACTAACTATCATTTTGCATTAGACAATGATATTCCGTTTACTTGCGTTTGTGAGATGATAGGAAATTCTGTACCTGCTGTCTTGTGCGCGTTGTTCTGTGGTCGGGGGAGGGAGCTGTGAATCTAGCAGGTTGGTATTGCCCATGCCCACTATTCAAAAACTCGCTAACAGTCTCTACTTTCTGAAATCCCGAAACATCTTCTATAGCGCCTTTAATCTGTGAAATGAACACATTCATTTCTTAATTATTGTATAAATAACTAAGTTATTACTAATACCAAGTAAAAAATCCCAATTTGGCATTATCTCAGTGAGATAAGCTGATTTTGGGCATGCAGGTGCCTTGTCACAGCAGTGAACCGAATCCACAAGAAAATATTGATCCTCCTTATTTGTGAAGTTTCTGATAGTTTTCAAGCCTTATATGTTGAATTTTAATTTATCATTGAGTATCCATTTATTACAAAGTTAATACAGATGCTAACCTAAAAATCCACATTTGTCCTATTTTGGTGGAAAATGCAGAATTTTGGCATTTGGGTGCTTTGTCCACAGCTGTTAATATAATCCACCAAAATCCACTTTATCCTCCTTTTTTTTTTTTTAAACAAAGATTCTGATAGTTTTCAGCCTCACATGAAGAGGATGGACAAAGGATGACCCATTTAACATGTCAAACAATTATACACTCAGTTGCTGCACAGGGTTGCAAACTCAAATGTATCTTATCTTGGGGGGTCGTGGCTAAAAAAGTTTGGGAACCCCTGCTTTAGATCATAAAACAACACAATGGCAACTTTTTTTTTTTTTTTTAGATGTTTTTTTTTTTGTTTGTTGCTCAAAAAGGTGAGGTGACATACCACATATGTTTGTATGGGCATAAGAAGATAAAAACTTAAAAATTTACAACAAAAAATTTTAATATTTGTGTATTTTTACTTCTTATTGAATCGGCTTGAAATGCTTTAAATCAATATTATATCGAATCGAAAACAAATTGAATCATGAGGTTCTTCTTCTTATCGTCGCCGTCGTGCCGTGTCTGGTGTGTTGTCACTAATGGAAAATACTATAATGGGTAAAGACTGGGCTGCTCCGAGCCACGTGGCAAATGGTTGACAGCCAAGCTAACGCTAACCAAGCTAATCCGAAGTGAACAGGAACAAACAAAGATGGGCGGTTAAAAGGTAAGGCACGGTCAGACTTGCTGTAAGCCAGCTAAAAGCCACCGTTGTGCAACTCTGCTACAGGCTGAAGCCTTTCTAGGAGCAAGCAGTGAGCTAACTATTAGCCTCCACAGCTAAATTTGGCTCCCGGTCTGCTGCCTGTCAATCAAAGGGACATGCCCCTACTTATGTGTAATTTGGAGATTAAATAACATCTAAACAGCTGAGTGTTGAAAAAATATACCCCCTCACAGTTGACATGAAGGTAAACTTGACCTATTAAACCTAAAATGATTTTTTGAACCAGGCTGTAAACATGTTTATTTCTGCTGTGAAGTTGGCCTTTGTCCAATGGGAGTCTATGGAGATTTGATCTGTTTTGGAGCCGCTAGTGGATGAAGAAAGAAACTACAATTTTTGGGCAATAAGGATGTAGCTTCACTGTTCTCCATTGGAGTTTGCCCCTTGGTTAACGTCCTGTCCAGGGTGGACCACGTCTTTGATATGACCGCAGCTGAAGTAGATTCCAGCTGGTCTGGAACCCTGAATATGATTAAGATGGTTAATTTAATTTTTCAAAATTATGAATAGAAAAGCTTGAAAACAACTAAATGTTCTGAATGCACCCCCACGCCCCCAACAAAAAACTGCTGAAATACACTATGTCACAAGTGTTACTTCAAGTGAATAAATGGTTTTGTGCTGGCATAAGATTTGGTGTTTATCCAGTGCTTTAGCAGAAAATGGTCCCATGGAGTATTAATAATGAGCTGACATTTGGAAAGGGTTAAAAAAAAGAAGAAGAAGGAGGGGGGAACCTGGTCCTTTTTCTTTCTGTTGTGTGTTTAATTTTATTTAACTTTTGCAAATGGCAGCATGTGAGTAATGACATAGTAATTGTTTGTTTTCTGAAAAAGGAAAAATACTCTGGAGGCAAATTAGTGAAAAATAGGAGTATACACAAAGAACGCTTTTTCATTTAAATGGAGATTTCACTTGAGCACTCTTGTTTGTTAACAGGATTACTCAGAAAGTGATAATCTGACATGCATAACTGGACTGCTCTTCCTAGGTTTGACTAGAGGTGGCAAAATGTGCTTAAAGATGCCTCTGTACTTACAGTAAGTCTGTACTTAAAGATATACTTGGTGTTTCAGCAAAATGAATCAGACATGCAGATTTTTAAGGTCAAAAAGTTACCAACAGTCATTAAGCACATATCCAGAGCCCGAGAAACTGTACTTTCATCTGGGACGCCTCCTGACGCCCGCTACCCACCGGATACCAATGGAACAGATTTTTGAGCTTTCGAATTTTGTATCCGATCAGGCGCCTCTGCATTTCCACCGGACCTGAAGTGCTGTGCTACGAAGTCCTCCTGTCACCCGTGTTTAGCCAATGCCTCCTTGTTCACCTTGTGCACATCTGTAGATGTATTGACAACCTGAACCCTCTTGTTTCTCATGTGTGCCTGTGTTCTTCCTTCAGCCCCTCTACATGCAACCCAATAATCAGATAACCCAAGAAATCGTATTAAAATCAAACTGTTGGTGCGCATGTGAACCCATGTGACACACCCTGGCTCCCCACTTCCTTCACAATGTGTCTCCATCTCCTGCTTAAAAGCACATCTACCTTCATATTGTTGGAAATGGACTGAATTCTGTACTTTTTTCATTTCACTTCCCGCCATACGTCAAATTTGGCTGCGGCAAGCGCAAAAATTAGACCTGACGCAGAAACGATCCCTGTACAAGCCGATTTGTGTACTGCACGCTCGGCGCTTTGGGGCTGGTAAGAAAGACTTCATCTGATGATGGCCACTAAATTTTTTCTAAAATTTGTTCTATTCGTCGCCTCCGCTCGAGGTGGAAAACAGTGTAATGCTGCTACTGAATTTATTTTAATAAATGACAAAAAAGATTTTTATTTTGGATGTGCACCATGGCTGATCCACTGAAGAGACCCAAGAAGACGTGATCAGAAGCAGCAAAGAAAAAAAAGATAGAAAGTGATGGAGCAAGTGACATGACAAGAGCCATACTGTTAACCTGGAAAGAGCACGGAGAAAGAACGGGATGTAAAACTGATGCTGAATTAACCTTGTCCCTATTGGATTGATGCCAGAGCTAAAGCTAATGGTGAATAATCCCAAACTTGGCATGGAAATCAGATGTAAAATGTACTTTTTTGACCTGTCAAAATTGATAAAACAATTATTTATATATATAAAAAAATTGTGTAAAATCAATGCTTTTATTCTGCACCTCTCTACACGTTCTGTGGATGTTTTATTTTTTGGAAAAAATATATTATTTTGATGAAAAAGTTGTAACTATCATCTTTAACATATGTTTCTTTCAGCTGAAATGGAAATGTTAGCACTTTACACCAAAAAACTTTTTCATCCGCTCCCCAACAACAGGGAGTCCTCATTAAAATAGATTAAATAAAAATGCTAATGAAAACAACTGAAATATACTTTATACTTTTATTCCCCAAAGTACAGATATTTAAGCCCAAATGTAGGGAGTAAAAGTGTTAAGTTGTCAGAAAAAGAGATACTTTAGTTAGAAACAGATACTTCAAAGAAAATCTACTTAAGTGCAGTAACAAAGTACTTTTATTTTTACTTACTTCCCACCTCTGGGTTTGACCCACAGTTACCTTTTGCTTTCTCTGTGTGATCAGGACCAATCTGCAGAAAATGGGTCATAACAGCCTGCCAGTAGAGGGAGCCAGGCTGACCCCCTCCTCAACCCACAAAACACCGCATCATTGAAGAATATTGATAAAGTTCAGTATATTAATAGAAAATGACAAACTGGTGTTTTAAATATGGAGGTAATCAGTGTAAATGGTCATTTAAGAAATAAGACTTTTGTAAAATAAAGAGAAAAAACATTTTCTTCATGTCCACTTTGTCTCAAGCTCAGCTCTGGAGTGAAGTGTTAACAGTTATTTTAACACTCAGAGTTCAAAGGTTAGGGGGATTAATCTTTACAACCTAAATGACAGCCTGAGCTAGCTCATTGCAGTCATGCTAACACTGTTTTGTTTTCTACGCATGCTGGGACACACCCAGCCTGAATAGTTTCTGGAGGAAACGATATTCAACATTTGTCTGCATGAAAAAAAGAAAAATGAGAACACAAGGACACAAATGGATAATCCAGTCAGGATTGCCACATCAGGATATTCAGACACTGCTTCTCAGCAGGATGAAGATCACAGACTTACAGCAAAGAAGGACAGCGTGAAGGTGGATAGGAACCAGCAAGTTTTTTCCAAAATAACTGATTGTGTTCATTTTTACTGTATTTTTTAGGTGTCTAATATATTCTCATTTTAGATGTTTCCCTGCTCTAAGACACTTAATTAAAATTAAATGGATCCTACAGCTTATCAAGCTATATTTAGTGACTTATTCATTGAATCAGTGTGTTGAAACATGGAAATATCTAAAATTTGCAGAACTATGGCTGTCGGCTGGAACTCTGTTATAGACTTGTTTTCTCTCTGATCTGAATTTTGCGCAGTCTTCTCTGCAGCCACCAAAGCAAATTGCTGTTCTTCTGTAGGTATGAACTTTTACAGCACACTGAAACTTTAGTACTCACTCTGTAAACTATGTAATAGGTCTTTTTTTTTTTTTTTTCATCTGACTCACAAATGACTTAATTAAAATGAAATGAATCCATATAGGAATGGGTAATAAAATCTACTTGCTAGAGAAGGTGGTAAAGAGAGGTTACTAGTAGAAAGAAAACATGAGAGACAATGTATATGTCAGGGGTCCCCAGCTCTGGTCCTCGAGGACAATGTCCTGTAGGTTTTAGATGTTTCTCTGCTGCACACATTGAATGGTTCTTCATCTGCTTATTGTTACGTACTGTACAAGGCTGTAAAAGAAACACTGATACAATATGAATCAGATGTGTTGCAGCGGGAACACATCTAAAATCTGCAGGACAGTAGCCCTTAAAGACTGGAGTTGAAGACTCCTGGTGTGTGTAATGTCATCTCACCACAGCTCAGTTTGGACTTTGAGTGATCCAACAGGAACTCTTATGCATGTTTTCAAACTTTGCTGATATGATACGATCCTGTTTTTAGCTCAACAATCTTAAGACAACATAAAAAGCAATCCTGGCTATTCAGTACCATAAAACATGAATCCTGAGTGACAGCATCTAAATTTTGTCAGTTAATTTAGATATTTTTAGTCAATCTACTGTTCAGCAATTTATTATCAACATGGACAAATAAGTTTTGTCCATGTTGATGGAATAAATTCATCATTAAATCTCTTACTGAATAATTGGTCATATTTTTTTTATCCTCAGCCTTTTTGTATTACATTATTGTCAGACCTTTTTGGCATTACACTTTGGAATTTATTTTGTGTTGTTGAGGCTATTATCAGTTTATTTTGATATTAAAAGGCAAGTAGTATATCTTTTCTGTCCCACAGCAGGTGGGTGGTCTTGTGGAGAATGGCACCACAAACCTGTGGATGTTTACAGTGGAACGAAGTATCAAAAGTCCCAATCATCTGTTGACAGCTCTGTTTGATTTTCAATCAACATAAAAATACAGTATCATGATCTAAATTGAAGTCCTGATCTGGGTTTTGCTTCCAGTTTTTAAAAAAAAAAATACAGCAGAGCTGCCCGGGCCGTTCTGCTTAGCTGAACACCAGGCCGTGTGTCCTGCTGGTTATAAACCCTGTCTGGAAATGCACTACCGAGGAGAAAAATTCTGTTAAATTAAAAAAAAAAGAAGAAAAGAAACAGATAGGTTATAGAGAATTAAAATAGAGAATTAAAATAGAGAAGGAAAAACAGGGAGATTCATCTGGCCGTAGCCAAACTGCTAACACATAAGCAGCTGGTTAATTTGTGCCGCCTGACATAATTTTTACACTCACAACTACTTCTGCAATGATGATGGTCACAATAAAAACATTTCACATGCAGATCAACACAGATTTTTCTGTTTCATTCACACGTAAATGTAGTTTCAGCTCTGAAAACAACCTTTTCAGATAATCAGCATATGCATTTATGTGTAGACAGGACAACAAGCACTTTGGGCTTTCAACATTCGACTGTGCACCACCACTTCTGTGGCTTTTGTTACTCTATGCACCATAAACTCCCTTGTTTTCATGGTAACAACAGACATAAACAAAATTGTAGTGGTGCTTACATGTTAATCACTGATTGAGCTGAAGATAAAAGCCCAATCCCGATGTTCCACATACTTTCAACCACTAGCCCTCGTCCAACTACACCCTCGAACTGAAGCCACAATGGGACACCACATGCTGCATTTACGTTCAGGCACGTAAGCGACTGCGTAGTGATGTTTGCACATACGTCTCACCATAGCAACACACCCAGCAACAACACAGAGCTAACAGTTGCGGTCGTTTTTCTTTTTTTTTTATCATTCATCACGCTTCGGTTGATTAATAAACAAAACAACCACACAGGGAAGAAGTCGCCATGACGACTGTTGTCTCTTGTAAACTGCTGAAAAGCCTTCGCAAGATTTTCATCAGTATTTTAGCCTAGCTAGCGTGGCTAGTCTGGCTAACATTACAAACAAATGTGTAATCGGTAGATTTGTGAGTTTTCTTTTCTGAGTCCTGTCGCTCTCCGGAGGTCGCTGTTGTTCCCCTTTCTCTGGCCAGTCCTCAGCAAGTCAGCGTCTGACGTCCCTCGCTCATGCAAAGAGGAATTGGGACAGCACTACCTTCACGAGAACAAGCTAAATTTAGGGGTAGGGTTAAGAAGTAGGGCTAGTGGGTGTAATGGGACGCACCCAAAGTAAGAGGGGGAATGAGATGGAAGCCGACAGAACAGAAACACAAAGGAAACTCCATCCAAACAGGCCTCTGCTGAGGTTTAACCAGGAACTTTGTCACCTTTCAATGGTGCTTACCACCACACCACTGTGCAACAAGCTATGTTCCATTGTTCATAAATGACAAGACTTATCTCCCTTTTTGTTGTTGTTTGTTTGTTTAATTGATCTAAAAGGGAAAATGCTTATTAATGAATATAATGTAAATATACCAGAATTAGCCAAAAAGCTACTCTACATCTTCAGTCACAGGCAGGTTAGATACAAACAACAAATAAGAAAAAACAAACTCCTGAACCTGTTAGTTGTGTATACAAGGTATTATAATTTCACTCTTTGATTCTTTAAAAGCTCTAAATCACGTTTTTTTTTTTTTAGGAGTATTTAAATGCTTTGTAATGTCACTTGCAGAATGATCAAAATCTGGGACAAAACCAGTCAGAGAAGCAGAGCCAGATAAACGAACCTGGATCAGTTCTCAGACTTTGCTGAAAAGTATTGAAAGTAACAAAATGCATGTGAATATCTTAGTCCAATGAAAATTGTAAATACACCCAAACAATGGTGTTGGACAAACATACACTCAACTACACTCATATGGGCCCCAGCCTCCCCATGTTCCATCTATTCTAAAGTGTAAACATGCATTAACACAGACAAATTTCCAATGAAGCTGCTTTTATTCACACATATTTTTATCTCTTTGATTAATTAGCTAAAAGCATAAAAGATTCTGGCCAATATGAAACCCATTAAGACGATGTGTGAGCTCAGACTGCAGTGCTCTGACGAAATCCTGGTTTTATGGCCGCAGCATCATCTGGTGAGATCATGAGGTATTTAAAGACAAAGTCTGTGCAGAGAATTCATTCATTGTTACTGTACATTTTTAAGTTTTGATTATTTTCTCAGACAAAATGCAAAACCATGGTATCATGAACACTTCGTTCGGTCTATAACCTGATAACTTGATGTTTTATAGTTTTTAAGTTTTTTGTGAACTAATGTTTACCCTACTCATGTAAAATAATAAGATTAAAGCATTGACAGTGCACAACAACATTCTAATAAAACCTGCTTTCTCTTTGAAACTACAAGTTTGGGTTCAGGATTTAGTTTCACTGTCACTGTGCATCATTTAGCCTTTGTATGCCTTCCTCAAATTTAGCAAAGCAAGTTTGAATTGCTGACTAATTCCTTATAAAAAATAAAACAAAACAAAAAAGTAATTTTTCATATAATAAATATCACAGTGATGGGTCTTTGGTGGTAATTAGACACTTGTATATATTAAAAATTAGCAACAATATTGATGTAATTTTATTTGCATATTTTATGTAGTGTAGTGCTATAAAAATGTCATTCACCAGTATTTTTTCTATTTTTTCATAAATCACTTGAACACCCCCAGACCTGCTCAACATTACCAAACAGACACTTGATTTAAAAAAGATATTCTAAAAAGAAGAGTTATTGCACGAATTCATACCCCAACACAGCTGAAATGATCACCAAGCAAAAAAGTGATTAAAATGGACAAAGTGTCCTGCGGAAGGCAAAAGGGTTAAATCTAGTTTAGAGGCTGTGTATCTTTAGAGTTGCTGAGATTTTAAAGCGTTGTACCTGTGATGAATGCTTCCAACATGAGTCCCAGCAACATCTGCACAGCCAGTAGCGCTATGGCACTGGGACAGTCTCCACTGGGGAACATGGTGCCATAGCCAATGGTCAGCTGTGTCTCCAGCGAGAAGGAAAAGGCAGCAGTGAAGCTGGTGATGTGTTTCACACAAACAATGTGACCTTGTGGGGGGGCATCGTGATCTTGCACAGCAAGGTCTCCGTTGAGGTGGGCCAGCAAGTACCAAAGGCAGGCAAACAACAGCCAGTGGGCCAGGAAGGAGGCGCAGAAGGCCAGGAGAACCCATCTCCAGCGAAGACTCACCAACAGTCCCCACAAGTCCTGCAGGGCCAGCAGCCAGGCTCTGCTCCAGACCCTGGGCCATGAGCCTGAAGGGCAGGGAGGGGGGCGAAGCGTACAGCGTCCGTCTTTAGTGACGAGGCGTTGACGTGGCGGAGAGGACAAGAGAGGAGAGGAGGAAGCCTTGCCGGCCAACACACTGCTGTTGGATTTGGTCGTCATAGCCGCAGACGGATCTGAAGCAGGATAAATGAGGGTGAGAATGACTCTGCAATGAAAATGTGAAAAAAAGAGGATGTTAGCGGCACAAATGTTCACCTCACTATAATTCCCCTCCCTGTTTCCCTGAAGATGTCCCTCAGAGTAGAAGAATCAAAAGTGCAGCACAAAAATAACAAGATAAACGTTTCCTTGGTTTGTTGTTGAGGTTAAAGGGACTAGAGGCAAGATTAAGAAATGAGACTGGTGACTGGCATTCTGGGTAACTGCAGCCACCAGCCAAGCTGGCACGGGAGCGTGCACAAACTGAAGCTATAGCATTGTTTAAATGGTCTGAACTTATATAGCGCTTTTCCAGTTGCACTGACTGCTTAAAGCATTTTATGCTACATGTCACATTCACCCAGTCACACACAATCATACCCTGATAGGCAAATTGGGAGGCAACATGGGGTTCAGTGTGTGGCCCAACAACACTTCGGCACATAGTCTGGGGAAGCCTGGAATCGATCCCCCAACCCGCTGGTTGAAGGACGACTGCGCTTCCACCTGAGCTACAGCTGCCCGCTTTATCAGCATTTACTATGCTGATAAAGTCTTTTTATTCGTAGATAAAATCATTTTAGTGTCTTTCAGTTGACCTGGATCATTTGCTGGTGGCAGAAGAATCCATAACTATCCTTTGTAGTGTTTGAATTCACCGCATCTCCTTCCTGTATCAAAACTGTCAGGGACGCATATGCAGCATCAATTGACGTCACATCCACAGGACTGCTCTGGAAATTCGGCCACTGAATTGCAGCGCGTTATACAGCACACAGCCTGTTCAAGGCAACGGAGAGAGAACGTGGGTGGGTTCGTTCTTTTTGGCTTTTTCAATTCATCAACCATTAGCATTAAAAAACTGGACGTGCATGTTTATTCTTTCACAATTCCTGCCTCTTGCCCCTTAAATGCTCATTATCATACCAAGATGTTGCATTCTTACACTATTTTTCTAACAGGGTAAAATGCTATGAATGAGTAATGGAACTCTGAAATACAAGACAGACCCACCATTAATCAAAATAAAATATTATTCCAATCTCTAAATATTCAATGAAAACCCAACCAATCCTTGAAGTGGGGTGCACCTCTAGGATTGTCCAACGGACCTGCCTGTCAGACCTTTATTCTGCATTGGAGGTGGAGGGAAGAAGGGGTGTGCTTAGGAGTGAGGCGGGACTGTTTATATTCAAATAGTCTTGCTTGCTTTCTAAATCAAGACGGAAGTTCAATCTCATTATCTCCAAGATTTGTTTTTACAACTTAAATATCTTCTTGTGGATCATTGTTAGATGGACAGAAGTGCTTGTTCATAACACCCAAAGTAAGTTAATGTGGCAAGGTACGCAACGGAGGGCCCAGGCGGGATTTGATCCCACAGACTCCTGGGTGAGAGTCATGCATGCTTACCAGTCAGCCAAAGGGACATCCCCTTGGCCAAGTAGCCAGGGCGCATGATCATTCGGAGGCACGGTGACAGGACTATCAACTGCCACATCTCTCCCCCTCTTTTCACAAGCCCGTCCTCGTGCTCCACGTAGGCTGCCATCTGTCCAGAATCCATGGACCCACCCCTGGTGCTACATGGATCCCTACTTGCAAGCTCCAGATTGTGGCAGGATGCAACGAGGACTCGGGTGGGATTTGATCCCACAGACTCCCAGGTGAGAGTCGCGCGTGCTTGGCCAAGTAGCCAGGTCGCATGATCACTTGGAGGCATAGTGACAGGACCATCAACTGCCACATTAAAATGGCAACTTACAGTAATAAATAACAGCAAGTTATGATCCTGCATGTCATCTCTGGTTGCACAGAGATGGGAAAAAGATTAACAACTTCAGTGACAGAGATGAAAAACTGTGCTGGTTCAGTATTGGGACCATTAAAAAAACAACAGAACAGCTCAGCAGAGACATTGCCAAAGAAAGTTCTTCAGCTACAACCACAGCTTTAAAATCAGTAGCCAGATTATTTTCCTCTATTGCAGTGTTTCTCAATCCTGGTCCTCGGGTACCTGCCCTGCATGTGTTTGAGGTGCCGATAATTTAACACACCCGACTCAAAAAGCAGGTTTGCAAAGAACATGATGAGTGGTTCAATTAATTTGCATCAGGTGTGCTGGAGTTGGTAAGAACCAAAATGTGCAGGGTAGTTGTACCTGAGGACCAGGATTGAGAAACACTGCTCTAGTGTTCCCTGATGGTTTGACCTACCAAACTCAGTCCGATCCATGGGGTCTACCTACTATTAAGAGCAAGCTAAAGACTCAGCTCTTTAAAGGTAGAGTCCGGAGTCCCCCCACTGTTTCTGTTTGTGAACAACACTATTCAAACTGAGCGCCCCTCCCCTCGGGGTAATGGCCCCATCGCTCTTCAGCCTGTTCAGCTTCAACCCTCTTCTTCAAAAACTCTGAGTAGGTAAAAGTCAAACCAATATTGATCCTGGTTTACCAACGTGCACTGCAAACCTCTTACTGCAGAATACTTCCTTTTCTAGCTGCGTCAGCCATTTTTGTCTTTTTTTTGTTTTCGAGAGTTCGAGTGACTGGTGTCCGCTCCAATTATGAGCTTATTCCCACACAGCATCATGCCCTTATGTCATTGGCTCATGATATACAAACCACCCAGAACTATCCAGAATTAACCAAGACAAAGGGAACAGGCAAATAACAGACAGGGGAGAGGGAGTTGCAAACAAGCCGACCTCGCACGAAAGTAGAGGCCCAGAGGCGTGGATTGAGATGGATTTCACATTTCTAACATTTATTTCCCAGGGGGGGGGATGACTCCAGACTCTTCCTTTAAGGAGCATCTCCACTCTTACTTTAACTTCTCTGCTTATCAGAATGTGTTAGAAGATTCATCCAGCTCTTTGCATGACTCAGCACTGAGAAAGCTGCATGTACAGTACTTATGCCAAAATGATATGATAGTAAATTTAATAGCTAGTATTACTGAATAAAGGGATTGTTGAATGGTGGGAAGGGACATATAAAAACACCCAAAACAAACCAAAAAAAACCCTCTAGCATTGCATGGCAACACCTGTGTCCAACTGGACTCACATCAGTCTGACCAGCACTTCATCCTGGACCCTCCTATTTGATTTCTTGCTTGTGTTGTTCTCTCAGATGTAAGTTACTTTGGAAAAAAAGTGTCTGCTGAATGACAGTACTCGTAGTAATAGTAGTAGTAGTAGTAAAAACATTGGGACTGTGTAAATGAGCTTTGGTCTGGAGGAGATGGCGGCATACAGTATCTAGACTGCGTTCTAGGGATGTATCAATAACCGATAAAAAGAGAAATCGTGATATAATTCCCAGATGATAAGTGTTACCGTTTCAGATTTTAATTATCGTAAAGCCGGGATTATCACACTGTTTGGCATCGCAGAGGGCATAGAAGGCACTGCATGGACATCTCTGGAGATTTTTTCCCTTCTAAAAGGACAAAAGTATGAAGTCTGGATATGTTTTTTTTTTTTTTTTTGTTTTTAAGGATGCTGGGAGAAAACATTTTATTTATTTATGGTATTATTTTAATATTTCTGCCAGATTGCCTTATCTAATATGGTAGTTTTGCTTTGATACATTTTTTTTTTAAACATTTTGGGCAGATTTCACCAATACCGCGATAATAACAATGACCGTGATCATTTTGGTCACAATAACCGTGACCTGAAATCGTTACATGCCTACTGTGTTCACATACACATTCGTCCTCAAAATTATTCATACCCTGAAATTGAAGAAGGAAAAAAATCTGCTGTCAGTTAATATACGACGAAACTGACAAAAGTAATAATAAATATAAATTCTATGAAAATCCTGACATCGATTTTGCATTGTGGTTTGAAAGAAATATAAAAAACAAACGCACAAAAAATAAAACAAGTAAACAAGCATGATGGGGCTCTGAAGCTAAAATTTTGTTGAGCAACATTTTGAGGCAATCAGGTGTTTTCTGTAATGTTCAAAAAAGACTTTTACACCTGTTGACACTATGTTGGTCCACTGTTTATGGGGAAAGGTGCTCTAATGTGTCTGGGACAGTTTTGTTTGTTTTTTTGTTTTTTTAAATTATTATTTCCAACCACAATTCAAAAAACAAAATTATATTTCATTAAATTGTAATTTTATGTTTTTTTTAAATTTTTTATTAGTTCCTATAGTTTTTTGCTATTTGAATTTCGATTGTGAATTTAGCCTTTTCCTTTATTGGAGGGTATGAATAATTTTGAGGTTAGTTGTAGCTTCTTCTTTACATCATGGGCCTTGTAGGGTCTTTTTTATGGGGTCTAGAGCTACCCTAAAACATTCTTAAAGCCCTCCCATATAATCATGAATTTATTGGTTTCCTTACTGGCTTTAATGATTGCGCTGTTGGTTATTGATTGAGGTGTGTTCGGTAATGTCTGGAATACTGATGATTTCTATTTGAAGTCCTGGCTGCCAAATCCAGTCCGTTTATCCCCACTCCAGATTTTCATTCCCACCTTTCACTCCAACTGCAGCTGCATGTACACTGTGAGTTTGTGATTTAAATGGAAAAATGGGGAGTGTTTTTTTTCACTAACTCAAAGTAATTAACAGCAACACTGGTCATCATTGATCAGTTTTACTAATATGTTTTACAGATAAAGACGTGCTAGCTCTGTTTGGCTTAGCATGATGTTGAGTTCTGTTATTGTTGGTTAGCTGAAAATAGAGACCAGTTTGTTTTCTATTCAGTGAACAAGAAAAAGTGAAAAATAATTATCACTCCATCACTTCTGTCAGACTGAGACAAGACAGGACAGAGAGAGCAGAGACATCTGGTGAGAACATAGGATATGACAGGAAGTCTGATCCTAAAAACTGTAGAGTTCAGGTCTTTAAACAGCTATACTGATGTCAGCTTGTCTATTAGAGAGGATATGAGGCAGAGAAGGAGAAGCAGATTTTTGGAGAAAGAGAAGAAACAGATCCAGAGATAGAAGAAGCAACTCCTTCCACTCGTCTGATGTAGGTAACAAAGCAACAGGACCAGACAGATGATGCTGAACAGCTGCCAACACAGAACAGAGAATTTCATCCTTTTCAAAGCAACACTTAAGATGAAAGCAGCCCTCATAAGTTTAATGTTTATAAGGAGTTAGCGTTTTATCCTTTTCTACGTTTCCATCTTGTCAGACGAAGCTGTATTTTTTTATGAAAGTAAAACTACAGAGTAAAATCATTTTTCTGGTTGAATCAACAGAGCAGCGATGTTAAACTGTGACACACTGGTGGTTAGTTGCCTCACAGCAGGAAAGTGGTTGAGTCTCATAAAAGAATTTTATGAGGTGATTCTAGAGTATATTGACTATAAAAGTGAATGTGAGTGAACTCAAATAGAGTAAAGCAGGTTTTTATGAACAAATCTGTCAGTTACATACTAAAAAGTGGAACTGGTATGTGGCTGATCTATTCAAACATGTAATATTTCTATCATTATATCCAGAAAAACTCAGCGTGAAGTCTAATAACTTCCCTCATGTCCCACAAAACCCGGTGCCCAAAATAACAGGACTGCGAGATCATGACAATAACTGCTTTTCAACAATGTTTTTAACCAGAGGTGGACATTTCAGGTACCAGACAGTAAAAATCCTGACAGACGCTGTGTCCGAATATACACCCTATTCACCTACATAGGGCCCTACAGTATAACGGGATCACGCCATTTTGTAAGGGTGTCCGAATGTCCAGAAAGAAAAAAGTAGTGCACTCAAAATGACCCAAAATAGATCTTGAAAATTAGTGAGCTTTGATGGTCCCAAGACGGGTCAATATAGGCCACAATGCATTGCAGTCGGGAGTGCTAAATGGCATGAGGTTTTGGACACAACGAGCGGTGGAAAAAAACAGAGAAAAAAACCCCCAAAACAACAGAAAAGGGGTTAAACACAATAGAAGTGGATAAAATATCTTCACTTAAAATCACAGATTTAATTTGGAATTACATCTTTTTGTGTGTCGTGGAAAAAAAGTAGTCAGCTTCGTGGTCCAGGAGAATGAGTGCACTAGATCGTGTGTTGCAGCCCTGTGTAGTGAATGAGGGGTGAGGGAGTAGGGAGGACATTCGGACACAGCCATACTGTAGTTTTAGATCTGTTTGTACATTTTGAACAGGTGTTTTCACTAATGAGCTCATCTACCTGGTAGAGGAGCTGTGCTAATTAAGTTCAGCTGCAGGACAAGATTTTTACTTTCTGGACCAGAGATGTCCACCTCTGTTTTTAACTTACCATTATTACCACTGGCTGAGGAGCAACTTTGCATATTACCTTCTTTATACCCCATCATGCTACTCACCTGTTGCCAATGTTTTTCAATTCTAAGATTTTATATACAGTGTATTCACCTTTAAAAAGAAATTATTGTCTTTATCATGTTATGAAAATACCTCAGATGAGCAACACATTTAAGGTGATAGCTACGAGTTTAATTCCTCCCTGCCAGCAGGTGGCGCACTAACACTCGCCTACTTAATTAGCATCAGAAATGTTGAACCAGCTAACTGTTATATAGCATGAACAAACGTTTAACTTTCATCTCCACAGGACTTTTAAGCCCCTTTGCAACCTTTACCCTGATCCTGTTTCATTTTTTTGTCAGCTTGAATTTGAGAAATGTAAGGCAAGGAAGATGCTATTTCTAAACATAGCAATTGAGCTAGCAACTCCAGAGCAAATGCTAATGGCGAAAAATCCCGACGTTGGCATGGTAATCGGATGTATCTATTTTTTGGGACTCATCAAAATTGATAAAACAATAATCTATATGCCATAAAAAAAAACTGGGAGGGGGATAAATACTTTTATTCTGTACTCCTCCGGGCGTTCTGTGGATGTATTATCTTAAAAAAAAAATTCCTGATGAAAAGGTTGTAGCTATCACCTTTAAATAATACACATCATTATTATCTACAAAACAGAAACTTATATGCAAAATACATAAGCAATTTGTAGAAAAACGTGTACACCCTTACTCCAGAAGTTCATTATGTTAGTAGCATTCAAGAGCTGTTAATTAGATACACTAAATTATCTGATTACAAAAAGATATCACTACTTTGATAAAAGCAGAGGTCTTGGCAGTTTGTCTGCAGCATTCAGGTTTGTATTAAACCTCAGCAAAGATCTTAGAGAAGCAACTGTTGCTGCTCATCAACCTTGGAAGATTTATGAGACTATTTTCAAACAACTCTGCAGTGGGAAAAATTATTCACAAGCGGAAAATATTTAAGACCGTTGCCAAGTGTGTACACCTCAGCGCCAGAAAATTCATTTCAAGGTGCAAAGCTCATAAGAAGCAAGAGCTGCATGTCAGAGTCTAAGTCTGAGTAAGTATGTTAAATGTCAGTTTATGGGTTCGTAGCATTCAGGTGCTTTTAATCTAATTCACTTGATGAATTTGTGGGTGAGGCTTCATGGCAGTATATAAAAAGACTTTAAAAGTATGACTCAGTTGGAATGATTGCCAGAAAAATAACATTTCAGCACAGTTTAAGTTTGAAAAGTAATGTTTGAGGAAACCAAAAGTCAACTGCTACAATGTTCTTTGGACAGATAAGACCAAAGTTAAGATGTGTGGCCATGATGCACACGAGCTTAGTTATTCTAAAATAAGACCTGGTAAAAAAAAAAAAAAAGGAAAAAAAAAGAAGATTTTTTCACCCCCAGAGTCCTGAAAAGTAAAAGCTCAGATTTGAAAGTGGGTGAACTGTAGCAGATGTATGTGCTGGCAGTCCTGACAGTCAGACAGCTAGAGAACTGTGCTCTACAGCGTTTCTATTTCTATGTCAATATTGTTGCCAGGAGATTAGAGCAGCTCTTAGCGGGGCATCGGTCTGAGCAACATAGCGACATGCAGGGTAGGAATGTCTCTTTAGTCTGCAGGGAGCTTGTCCTGCATGGATCATGGCTCTCAACTCGTCCTCTCCACCACTTTCTATATAACATTACTTATTATTTATACACTACCAGTCAAATATTTGGAGACACTTTCCCATTAGATATGATGGGAAATGCATCCAAACTATTGACTCTCTGTATATGTTTATATGTTCAACCCCAATTCTAAAGAGGGAAACACAGAATGCAAATCTCATAAACCCACATCTTTCCAGTAATGAACAACATATCAGTCATTGAAACTGAGACATTTTACAATTTCATTGAAAATATTAACTAACTGTTTGTAGTCTTCATGGACAAGATCTTGAGATATTGTCCAAGACAGGATGGTGTCTGAAAAGGGGGCTTCGGGTTTTCATGGCTGCTTTGTGCAGATAACATGGTTCCGTCGGCTTCTTTAGTCCATGACCTTCAGCTCAAATTGGATCAGTTTACAGTTGAGCTTAAAGTAGCCAGAATGAAAATCAGTTCCTGTAAATCCGAAGCCATGGTTCTCAACCAAAAAAGAGCGGAGTACTCCCTCTGGGTCAGGGAGATAAATGAATGGATGGATTGATTAGTATCACCTTGAAGTTGCCAATCAAAAACCTTACAGTTATGGCAGATGGCTTGTCTGTCAAAATATTGTAGCGTGCAGTAATAATTTATTCTAAAAGTCTGACATGCAAATTCAGAGAAATCGCTGGGCATGGATGCCTTTTCTTGTTTTCTTTTTCATCCAAACCATTCAGAACTGTCTTTTTTAACCATTACTGGAGCAAATCCAAGTCTTAACTTCATTCATTGTTTGATGGCATCGCTTCCTCATGGATGAAAGCAGCTCTATCAAGGTCTGGAGGTAAACTAAGAAAACTGACTGGCTCCAGAACACGAAACATTCTCTCTACCAATAACATAGGCTTAAATATAGTTGGCTGAGGCAGTTAAGTATGTACTGCCCCACAAGTTTATTATAGTTAACTAAAACTAACTAAAATACTAAAACTAAAATTGAAAAAACATTTTCGTTAACTGAAATAAAATAAAAATGACAGTTTTTCCAAAAACGATAACTAACTGAAACTGTATTGTGTCTTCAAAAAACTTACTAAAATTAACTAAAATTATTGCAAAAACATCCTTAGTTTTAGTTTTTGTAAATTTATTTAATACATCAGCTTTTTGGGTTGATATGGAATCTATTTCTATTTAATCTATTTACTTTGCTTTATTTTGAGTGACTTTCTGATGATTTTGAATGCCATGCCAGACAAATACCTAGAATTTATGAAAAAAAAAATTCCCCAAAACTAAAACTAAGACTGAAACTAATAAAAAACTAAACTAGAAATAAGCATTTTCCAAAAATAAAAACTAATAAAAACTAGCAAAGCTGCTCAAAAAACTAATTAAAACTAACTGAATTGAAGAACAAAAAGTCAAAACTAAATAAAAACTGAAACTAATGAAAAATCCAACACTATTATAACCTTGCTGCCCCAATCCTACGTCACACATTTACTTGCCCGTGCCTTTCCTTGTACAAGGCTGGAGTACAACCTGATCTCACAAAAATACATGAAATGAGCACGAACAACCTTGAGGCCCTACCACTCATCAGCGTCTCCATGACATGTAACTTTTTCAAAATTACGTGCTGCTGACACATAAAACTGTGCAATGTTAAGTCAAGAAGTCCTCAAAAAAAAAAATAACACCCATGTAGGTCGTTTGTGCATGCACAAAAATACGGACTATATTTACGTTTTTAATATCCATTCAGTTTATCTACACAATCAGTAGTTTTTTATGTTTTGATATAGCCTACATTTTTACGTGTCAGCAGCACGTAATTTGAAACAGAAAAGTTTGTTTCTGGGAAACAAAAAGCTTCATCATTGACTTAACATTGTGCAACTTAACGAGTCAGTAGCACATAGTTTCAAGCAGTTACTGTACGTGTCAGGGACACAAAAATGAGTCGTAGGACCTTATGTTTGCTCGTGCTCATTTTACATATTTTTGTGAGACAAGTTGTGGGAGTTTTAGCTTTCTCAATACTTGATCACAAGTTATGGGATTAAAGGCAGGGTGGGCGATGATGTTTTTCAGGAGCATTTTTTACTCTATTGCCTAAAATCTCCTTCACATCCCGGTTGCAGCCAATTAGATAAATGCACTGACACAAAAATAAAAAAAAATTTGTAGTCAAGCTGTGGAACAGACAGGGCTGAAAAAAAAAACCTCCTAATCATCTTGAACTTAACATATCAAACTTAAATGCCGTTTGTCTCTCCCCACTTTCCCAGTCACTTTATCAGACCATGTACTTCTGGCATTGTCATGGAATAAACATTTTATTTTAAATGATAAAGAATTTTTTATATTAATCAAACTAAAATGAAAAACTATCTGGATACAAACACTTCACCAGAGGATTCAACACTCAGGATATTTATGGGCTTTTGCAAATAAATGCAGTTAATTTACTATGAGCAGGCTTTTAGCCCTGATTAAAAGAGCAACAATCAGTGATACAAGAATTAAAAAACTAACATATACTGTAAAAACTTACAAAAGCTGACAAGATTTTTCTGACATTTGCTGAACCTTTCAGATCTCTACAGGTTATAAGTTCATTACAGGACTGATTCTTAAAACAAAATTAGAAGATCATTCAATTCAATGATTGACCAATTGAAGAGTTGAAGATGAAAATGTTTTGATGATATTAGCTCTTGATGCCAAAGACATGAAGATTAGTCCAATTCTGGACTAAACATATAAAATGGACACAGAGTATCCTAATCCACAGTCTTCAGTTAAAGTAAATCAGTGTCCAATATCAGATTGATTCCCTATTTAAAGGCAATGTAAATAGGGTTGCTCCTTGTCACTCCAGCTGTTTGATGTACGTATTGAACTGTTTGGACTACTTAACAGGGATGACAGTTATATAAAAGGATTAACTTCAAAAGAGGAGCAATATAAATATCAGTATATGCTGATGATGTACTCTTTTACTGAATGAAACGACAATAGTTTTACACTTTAGGAGCCTTCTCTTAACACAGTCAAAACAATCACAATGGATAGGCTGCAGGATTTAGAAAGAGTTTAAGCTGGAGCACGAGTTTAAATGGTTAAAAAAAATGCATCTGCTCTGTCAGCTTCCAAATATTGCCTTCGCATGACAGAATACAAAACAATCTACAAAACTATAGTTCCTATTGTTGCTAAGGATTTGAACCAATGGTTGACACCCTCAATGTTTTTCTTGGCTGTATTGTAGGGATCATGCATGAGTACATTTTCTAAATTTCTTTACCCATCTAAGATGACTCTTATTGACATCCCCAAATCAATATTTGCAAAAACTAGACCGCCTCAGCAAGGGAGGCACCCAACAATAAGATTAAAACAACTACAGCTGTCTAAAGCTCACAGACTCAAAGTCCCAGATCTAAGATACTAGCACTGGGCAGCACAGTTAAAATCACTGATCAAATGGATCAAGGATATCTCAGACACACAATGGCTTAATATGGAGAAAAGCCTGCATCTGCTCTGCTCCCCAAATCCTACATTTTCCATTTTTTAAAGGAAAGTCGAATGGGAAACTGGAGAAAAGTACAACATTTTGATTGTTTAAAGATATCTTACCCTCTTATGCCAATGATAGTTTTAGAAAATGGACAAAAATTTGGGATTTAAGTCCAGTTAAAGGATATTTGAAAAAAAAAAAGAAAAGTGTAAAAAAAACTTAAATGGAAAGTAAAACTAAGATCCCTTTGAACATCTGAGATGGAAGCAAATATAAATACAAAATCTCTAGACTTGAAGAAAGATGACAGTCCCTAAAACAAAAAGAAAATAATATTGTTGCATAGCTTTGTCTCTGCTGATGTTATTGTACCAAGTTCTAAACACTGCCTATGGATCAGCGCGAGCCTACGTCACAACCCGGAATTCACGTGACCACGAAGCTGGTCCCGGTGAAAACATGCTTCGTATTTGAACGGCGTCTAATGGACTATGAGCCTCTAAAACTGTTTTTGCACCCTTTTTCATTTTTTTCTCCGCCGGTCTGTCTTTGAAATATTATTGAAATGACGTCCAGTTACATTGAAAGTCTTACTGCTGAGGCTAGAAGAAGATACGAAGCTAAACTAGTATCTGTTGGACTCAGTAATGCCCATCTTCTGATGCTGGAGCCTGGTTAGACGAACCTACGTAACGGCCCGATGATCAGTTTCCCAATCTAATGATGTATTTGGTTTAATCAGGTAAGCCCCGTGTTCAAACCATTTATTCTTTATAGAATATTAATTCCCCCCTGGATGTTTAAGAAATGGTGGTATTCTTTGTTTACCCTCATTGATAAAGCCATAAATTACCGGCAGTCTCATCTGTATGTAACTGGTTATGACTGTGCATGTTTATAACGCTGCAAATGCTTTTCTGCCGCTTTTTATGCTTTTATTCTTATGTGGGAACATTGATGGCAGTAATCTGGATGAACGTAATCTTTAACAGTCAGGAGGAGACGGAACAGCGGGCGGCGCTGTGATTCTGTACATCCACTGATTTAATGCTGTTTTCTATCATCTGTACAAAAACAACTACAGGGTTTAAATAGTGAGACCACAATATGTGCTTTTTTTATCAGTCACAAAGTGATCGGAACATATTGTTAGATGTTTCCATGGTTTCCAGCGTGAACTGTCAGCATTTATGGGCTTGATAGCAGCTAGCCACTTAGCATGTTGTTCGGGACTTTTTCTGTTGTTTTGGGAACTGGAACAAACATCTTCTCTTGTCCGTGTGATAGATATGTTTATGGCATCCATACACCGGGGACTTCTCGGTATTTCCAAAGTAGAATAAACGAAGATGGACGAGTAATGAAGCAGGTAATTCAGTGGCTCCCCTATGCAACGAAGCCATGTTTTCACCTCCTACCTAACCGGATGTGACGAATCGGCGAAAATTCCCGGATGCTCGCGATCCATACAAGTAGCAGTGTCACTATAGAAATGCCATAATTTACAGTGAAGAGAACCAAAATGGACTGCAAATGAAGGAGTCTGGAGTGCAGAGCAGAGACCAGTATGATGCTGATGTTTCCAGATGAACTTACTGGCTTTGAAATGTACAGAAGCAAATCATGTGCATAAAATAAGACTTTATAAATCAGATTGTTTATTACTGTGATGCCTTTGAACCCCTTTTATAGCCAGAAAGCCAGGAGTTCAATCACAGTCTCAAACAAAGTGGGCAGCCTTCCATAAAGCCTCTCTGGAGAAACAAAGAAAGTGGAAGGATTATGCTTTTCTTGCACTGCAGCCACCAGGAATGAAATAATACAGAAGTTTCAGCCAATGGACAGAATCATTGCTAACAAACCTGCTCATCACCTCATAAAGGAACTCAATTCAATCTGGTCAAAAGCTGATTTACCATTGAAAGCTATAACTATATCTAGGGTCTACATACTCAAAAAAGCAGATGATATTTAAAAGATGCATGGTGTTATGGAAAGATTGCTGTTCTGACATGAATCCTGGCTAAACTTAAAAAAAAGGTTGAC
The DNA here is from genome assembly GCA_023101725.1 of Atherinomorus stipes. Taxonomy (NCBI): domain Eukaryota; kingdom Metazoa; phylum Chordata; class Actinopteri; order Atheriniformes; family Atherinidae; genus Atherinomorus; species Atherinomorus stipes. Next base: position 508,494 of record JALJCO010006296.1, on the reverse strand, counting down.
TTGACCAAATACAAGAGAGACAAAGCATTAAGGTACATCTCTATAGCTCATCTGAGCAAGTTTATATCTCAAGTTGTACCTTGCTGGAAGTCTTTAAAAACTATTGCAAGGCCATGAGACAAAGTCTTAGGCCCAATCCCAATGTTCCCCCCACTTACAACCACCAACCCTCACCCACTACCACTACACCCTTGAATTGAAGCCACAAGGGGTAGGGTTTTGTAATCTTCCTTAGGCATTGGAACACCACTTGCTGTTTACGTTCAGGCTCGTAAGCGACTGTGTAGTGGCGTTTGCACATCTTCTCACCATAACAGCACAACCAACAGCAACATGGATTTAACGGTTGCAATCTTTTTTTTTTTTTTTTTACATCATTCATCGTGCTTCAGTTGGTTAATAAACAAAACAACCTCACAGAGAAGAAGTCGCCATTGAGTACTTGTCTCTTGTGAACTGCCAAAAAGCTGTTGCAAGCTTTTCGGCAGTATTTGAGCCTGGCTAGTGTGGCTAGCATGGGTAGCTTGTTTAACGCTACGAACTGATGTGTAATATGTACATATTGGGTACATATTGTGAGTTTTCTTCTCTGAGTCCTGTCGCTCCCCAGGGGTTGCTATTGTTGTTTGATTCAGTATGTAAATGATGACGTGAACCTCTTGGGGGTATTTTCTCTGGCCCTTTCTCAGCGAGTCAGCATCTGAAATCCCTCGCTCTTAAGGGCTACAGTAGATTCATACCCACTGCCCCTCGTTGTGTTCACTACCCCTACATGCAAAGAGCAATGGGCTATATGCACGACTCCACTACTTCCTGAATTTCAGACTGCTCCTTTGTTTCCTGTCTTTAATTACTGGACAAACTGATTAATCCAGGTGTGCCTGATTTCAGTAATTGGTCAGACACAACCGGATTAATCAGCTTGTCTAGTAAAGACAGGAAACAGAGGTGCTGTCTGAAATTCAGGAAGTAGTGGAGTCATGCATATAGCCTATTGGGACACCACTACCCTCATGGGAAAGCACAAATATTTAGGGATAGTGCTAAAATGTAGGGTCAGGGGGTGCATTGGGACAGACCCTTATACTATCCTGCTTGGAAGATGCCTGCAGGCCAAGCTTTTGTGTTGTAGTAAAAACCATCTAAACGAGGGGTACCCAAGTCCAGTTCTGGACAGCTACTATCATGCAACTTTTGGATGTATCCTGCTCCAACACACCTGAATCAAATAAACAGCTCATTGCCAGGCCCCTGCAGAGCTAAATGACATGCGCATGAGGTAATTAAGGGCGCATTCACAAAGCTTTTTTGGTTCGAATCAGAGTCCGTTTGCTCAGAAAGTTGGCTTCATTTGAGGGAGTTGTAAATGCGGAAAACGGACTCTGATCTGGAACAAACAAGCGGACTGCCTTACAAACGCAGGTCTCGGTCCACTTCAAGTGAACCAAACACATGTGTGGGACTGCAGTACTTATAAAGATGGCTCATGGTCAGACGTGGAGTTACGAGGAAGCAAAAGCTTTAAAGGTTGAATATGGAACATTTTCATTAAAAGCTACGTTTTTAAAAAATAAAACCTCCACAGGTCGTTTGGGGGGGATACAAAATGAAAGTACAACATTTCCTAGAAAAATTATATTTAGCCTAAAAATAATTATAAATTTTAACGGGTTTGATAATGGCATTAATTTACGTTTGTAAGCCAATACACGCCGCCATCGCGGGTTGGCAAATACGATCTCTGTGTGGCAATGGTATTTTGGGCACAGTTAGGCTGGTACAGGGAAACGATGGAGACGGCGAGTGAAGCAGCTGCTTCAGAGCCCTGGAGATATTATTATCTGTGTCTGAGGAGGAGTGACCTGAAAAGAGCAAAACCTGGAGTAAATTTAGGTGAAGACTTCACTAAATGGACCCACATAGACATTTTCCACGGAGTCAAAACACGGAAACGGCGACTTTTCTCGTGGATCAGTAAGCTAGCTTGTTTGCTAACGTGGCTAATGTTAGCTGTCAGTTATAAACTGCTCTGCGTTACTTGTTGGACATGCTGCAGACTGTTGGTCACTTGCGTATCGGCAGGAGCTGGACCAACAGTGGGTTGTTTTTCTGCATTGCATCTCAACCTAGACACCGTGATGTCGCTGTTCTGTCCGTATTCCATATTCAACCTCTAATCGATATTTGGTCTGATGAAAGTATATCCCAGCTCCTCGTAAGTACGCACAAAAATAATGTCGTTTGTGGAGGAAACAGAAGTTGTGAGAACCTTCTTGTTCGCTGTATGTCTTCTCCTCCCCTACGGTGAATCCGAATGCAGTGCCACCTCTGGAGAGATTGGGAACATTATTCAGATGGTTTGGCTCGTTTGGCTATGATGCAACGTGAACGTGATCTCGGTCCGGAAGGCCACCCCCGACCCCAGCCGAGCCAAGTCCCCAAATGGACCGAGACTGGTGGACTATGCTTTCTGAATGCGCCCTAAGATATTTGATTCACGTGTGTTGGAGAGGGTTCACTCTTAAGTTTGCACTTATATAGTATAGTTATAGTAGCTCTTGAGGAGTAGACTTGGGCAACCCTGATCTAAATAGATAGCAAGTCAATACTTTGGTGCTTTAAGACCAAGTCGAGAACAACATTTGGAGAAGTCGAGACCATATCAAGACTAAAATTAAACCAGGTAATGTTGAACTTGAAAAACCACATATACTCATTCAGCTTGTCTTAAAGAACCATATTTCAATAGAAATTCCTACAGGGCGTCAAGAATAGATAAGAAAAAATATGACAGACATAACCGATTCGTAAAAGCTTGAATAAAGTCAATTGGACTTCTATTTCTAGGGGTTTTGAAAACATTTCAACTTTCATCTGAAATGCTTCTTCAGCTCTGAACTGTAGCTTGTTGGATGGCAAGGAATGTCTTCAAGAACCAAGAAATAAAAGTCCAGTTGATTTCATTCAAACACTTACAGTTATCAGTACCTGGAAGGCTGAGAGTCTATATCAGCATGTTCAGGTCTGAAAATATTTCTTTCCTAACCATGCCATCTTTGTCCTGCTTAACTCTCAACATACACAAGCACCAAGATTTCACAATGTCAAACTAGACTGTGTATGTGTAATCTTCATCACTGAAGTCTGTTAATGTTTATTCCCAACCTTCTGCTGGGATTTTTACTTTTTCTTTGTTTGTTTCCAGTTTCTTTTTCTATTTTGTTTGCTTGTCTCTTTCTGTCTTTACCTCATGTTTGGAGAAAACTGTTTAACCCCGCTAAGATTGACGTTGAGTGATGTCTTTTTGCTCGCTAGCACTGTTGTTAGCATAGCCATAGCATTTTCCTTCAGTCTGCTGGGTATTTTATCCAGCATGAGTATACTATCAAATGTTTTTAAGTATTTTCGGCTGGCTGCAGAGCTCCAGTTGAGCAAGGACAAAAGTTAAAAGTGAACATGTTGTTTGAATGGAAAAATATGACTACCCCATGTTGACCCTGAACACCATCATGAGTTCATTTTCAGTTCAGTTCAGTTTATTTACATAGCTCCGATTCACAGCAAAAGTCGTCTTGGGGCATCGTTACAGAAAAAGCAAACAAGCTCAATTAAAGTCCAAATAGTTATTTTCCCATTTAGTCCAATTCTAATTCAATTAAATCCAGTTACAATAATATTCTGCCCAGTTTAGTCCAATTAATTCCAACTGCGTTAAAGGTATTCAAATCAAATCAACAGATGTCATAAAATCTGCAAATGTTAAACAAATAAGTTACTAAAATGAGTAAGTTTCTAACAAAACTCTTAGAGAAGATTAAACCTTTCTTGTAATGTGTGTGCAATGCAATGCTCATGCCCGCACGGTAGTTACATGAGTTATATGACTGACTGAGCATTTCTGCAGGTTTACTGCAGGAGTTTGAAAACCATGACATTTATTAATATAATTCCATTTAAATTATTAGCTAATCCAATCAAATAATAATGTATTCATTCCCTTCATATGAGTTATGCATTCCATTATTGTTTGTGTAGCTTCTCTGAAAAGGCCCCAAAGACAACTGGAATATTTAACATTTACTGTCATCGTCTCCTATAAGTCAAAGTTCTCTGAGGTCTTTCTTAGTCTGCCATTTTCCCATCTTTAAGCTTTCTCTGCTTACATAAAAGTGAAGGGGGCAACTTGGTGGAAAGAGTGTTTATCAGTGTCTTGCAGGGGTGCAGAAAGGTTTATGTAACATTCATTCGACAGCTGTGCACCTTTTCTGCTCTTTCAAGTCAAAAAGCACATTTCTGAGATACAAAGCAATAGATGCCTAATAATTTATCACTGATTATAAAGAAATTCAGATATTTGCTATTTTGACTGTCAGATAAGAAATGTGTCCAAGCTTGCAAGTGATTACCCATGAACGCTTTTCCTATAGATTGTAGAAATGGTTTTAGCTGATAAAAACAGAATTGTGTGAGTCATTTTTATAATGATCAGAACATATAAAGTCAACATAATTGAGGTAATCTGAGAAATCTGTTTCATGAATGTGTTACATCAACCGAGCGTCCAACAAATCATGACTGATTAGATCACCAAAGACAATCACTTATTTCCAAGGTATCAGTGCCTCACCCCATGGCTAGCATCATACACTGGAGTTTGGACTCACCTAGAGCTGCACTCAGGGGGCAAACAGGGGCCCTCTGACCTGTTCACCCAAGAATGGGTTTTAGGTCTGCAAAGCAGAAAAAGAAGATAGGGCAAATGCCAAGTTCCTTGAAGGATATGGTTTTAAGTCCCAAAGTAGTGCAGAGAAAAATGTCACATGAAAAAAAAAGTGCAAAAAGTGAGGCAAGTTTTCAGAGTGTGGAAGCCGAAGTGTGAGTGTGACAGAGTGTGTCGCTCTGTACTCTGCTGCAATATGCAGCTTCAAGCTCCAGGGCGAGGATGATTCAATTGGTCACATTACTCTGCATGGAGCCTATTAGTGTTCCCGGAAGACAGAAGATAGAGGAGTGTGTGTGTGGAGAGGGGGGGTGTGTGTATGTGACGGAGCGGGGGTGTACAGCATGTCATAGTTCATTCAAGGAGCTGTTTGCTGTTAGTTGATGTCCTGCAGCTTCTGCTGTGAGAAATTTGTTTTTTTTTCTTATAAAGGGGTTCATCTCTGAGTGTAAACTGACATCTACGGTCCTGTTTTAGTCTTTTCTATGCGATGCTCTGATGTTTCATACAACAATAAAGTATTAAAGTAATGATAAGCTCTTTTGCACCCAATTTCAAGTAATATTTTTCTCAATTTTGTTTCCAGTCTATTTGTCGTTTGATGAGCATCTGTTTAAAATGACCAATTTCCTGTCTAAGTAAATGCATAACAGGTGAAAACACAGGGTGCAGGTTGCATCTCTACTGAACAACTGATGATGTTACTGCATCACTGCGTTAACCAGAAAACTTGACATTTTAACCAAATAAAAATAAATGAGTCACTGAGCTTCCTTGTTTAATGAAGAGAGAAAAACAAAACAAGACAGAGGAGCCACATGACTGTTGACCAAATGTCAACACTGGTCTTTGAACCCAGTGCAACAAGAAAACAGTGGTGAGATTAATCAGTCCACTCAATAATTTGGCAATTCGGCAGAAGCAAACTTTTACATTATTTCTACTGTAGTTTATTTTAGGTGGAGGGTGCTCCAGGAGTATGGAGTACTGGACCCCCTTGTTCGAGCTGTCCAGTCCATGTATGACCAGTGTCAGAGCTTGGTCCGTATATCCGGTAGTATTGACTTCCAGTGAGGGTTGAACTCCACCAAAGCTGCCCTTTGTCACCAATCCTGTTCATAACCTTTATAGATGCCTCCCTGGTGCGGTTTTTCCGTGCACGTCCCATCGGGACAAGACCCCAGGGAAGGCCCAAGACACGCTGGAGGGACTTTGTCTCTTGGCTTGGGAACACCTTGGGATCCCACTGGATGAACTGGTGAAGCGGGCTTCCCTGCTTAGGCTGCTGCCCTCGCGACCCGATCCCGGATAAAAGGCAAAAAGATGGATGGATGGAGTTCATATCTATATCTGTATCTATGTATATGTATTTGGAAGGACATACGATGAATTTTATGTCTCCACATTGGTGGTTGCCGAGCTTTCTTTTGAGCTTGGAGCTTGGGGGTTCTGGTTGGGAACTTAGGGGTTATCTTAGCTGTCTTTCATTAAACATTAAAAAGCCCAAATAAAACAAATTCTATTTAAAAGTAAAGGTATAGACTAATCCACAACACCAAAATCAGAAGTGGATTTTTTTTTCAATGAAGACAGAGGGAAGAATTTAAGACAAATGTTTAAAATTCTTCTGAAACTATAGAAATCATTAACCAGTACCGGTTTCCTATCTCCTTAAACAAAGCTTCCTGAGGCTTTACCTCATGATGAAAGCTTTGAAGCTCCAAAATTGTATACGCAAAACCTAGATCTGATAGAAAGTTCCAGAAATAAGATGTAAGCACCTCTGTCATAAAGCAGATTTGTTTTTTGCTTTTTTAATCAGCCTATATCTGAAGCAAACATGGATTCTGTTTGCACTCCTATCTGTGCTAATCAATTGCCCAAGACTATTACTACTAACTGGCCCCCTGGACACACTAACGTGGGATATTTCATATATAATTCTTCATAAGTTTTAGGTAAAAAAGGTCATAAAAGACATATTTTCCCTTTCCCTTCTGTCCGTTCATCCTCTTCCCCCCCATCCACCAACCCCCGCTACGCATGCTGGATTCTGTTTCTCCTTTCGTCTTCCTAAGCGTATGTTGTACTCCTCTTTTTACTCGCTTCTCACCCTCATCCCTTTTCCCCCCCAGTTTTCAGCCCAGATACCCCCGGACCCCTCCCCTTCTGAGCGCAATTTTTGGACTTTTTTTGCTGAAGCCAAGAAAATATTCTGACAGAGTTCCGGAGAGGGGGGCGTGCGGTTTTCAACTTTTCCATTTCCGACCCCGGGCCTGAAATCCACAGAAACAGCTTTTTAAACGCCTTTTTAAGGGGGGACTTTCCCCCTTTTCCCCACCGTCTGAAACTTTTTTTTGTGTTTTTTTTTTATTAAGTATATTCACTTAATCTTCTCCCCTTCCTTTTGGTTTTTTTTTTATTTTTTTTAATTTTCTTTTCTTCGATCGATTTTATTTTATCTATTTTTTTTTCTATATCTCCACCCTACACTAACTGGATTCAATTTTTGAAAAATAGACAAAAGACAAATAGGCAAAAAAAAAAAAAATCAACATAAAAAGAAAAAGAAGTAAGTTCATTTTAAACACCCATCTCAACCTCAACATTGGTTGTTAACTTGACATCGGCAATAAAAAAGCACCGTGATAATCTTTTTTCCTTTTTCTGTATCGACCTACAAAAGCATTGATTGTAACTGGTGTGGTAGCGTGGTAGTTAGCACCGTTGCCTCATGGGTACCTGGGCTGGGGGCTTTCTGTACACACCACCCTGTCCTTGTGTCAGCTCTCTCTGGCTACTCCAGCTTCCTCCCACAGTTTTGGGATAATTGGTGATACAAAAAGGACCCTGGGGTGAACTCAGGAGCGAGCTTTGTTTTCAAGTCTCTGTGACCTCTCATCTGGTGTCGCCTGTGATCCACCCCCTTACATCCAAGAATTAGGTGAAGTTGTATGTAAAACGGATGTATTGATAAATTATTTACTGACCAGACAATCTCCATGTTAGCGTTAGCGAGTGGTGACTCTGATGTTTTTTTGCATTCTGAGAATCGGTCTCTTTCTTTTATCATTCCACCACTTCGTTTTTTTTTTTTTACATAAGCAGGGTCCTTTGCCTTGAACCTCAGAATTGATAGTTTCTGTTATTTTGATTCAGTCATGCGTGTTTGATCGGAAACCACCAAATTAAATAGATTGATTTTTGTGTGCTTTGCTGATTTTTTTCTTCCTTTTACATTTGACTAAACTGGAATTATGTCTGTTGCTTTCATTACAATACCTATTTAGTTGTTATGCAAATTATATTTTTGTGTTCAAATGACACACATTAGGATGGTGTCTGCATCCATTCATGGTTAAAAATGAAAATGGTAATCTTATTTGTGCATGTGTGTTTATCTCCATAAAAACAAAACAATAAAAACCAATTCAAACATTCTCTGACCTAAATTGCATTTGTATTTTATGGTAAAATGCTAGTGTATTTTTGGTTAAATCAAAATGTTTGGTGGTTTTCTTAACCCACTAGCACCCAATGTATCATATTTCCGAGGTAGAAAATCCAGGTGCCACAAAGTAAAAGTCCTGCCATGTTTTTGGATCTGTCTGTACATTTAGAACAGGTGTTTTCACTAACGAGCTCATCTACCAGCAGAGGAGCTGAGATAATTAAATTCAGCTGTTTAATGATTGGTTGGAACAACTGCTGGAGAGGATTATTACTTTCTGTATCAGGTATGTCCACCTAACAAGAGTATGGAGCAAGCTTTGTTCCCTCTTTGCTGCCACTCTACAGCTGCCATCACAGTAGAGCCAGACAGCAAGTCTAGTCTCAAGGTTGTTTTTTTTTTTCAAATTAAATTATTTCCAGAGCAGTGTCACATTTCCTAAACACAATTTTCCACTCTTATTATGGCTCATAAATTTGCAAGGATATAGACTTTAAGTTTATATGGATCCATTCATACAATATCATTTGCATTTTGAACATCTGAAAAAAAAAAAATCTGATTCTGAAGGTATGGCGGGGGGGTTTTGGGGGCATGGTGGTCATTTACATGGACCAGAAACCCTGCAGATTTTGAGACTCATTGCATCACTTGATGGTACAAACTTTGGATACAATGTGATGCTTATCTTCTGCCCCTGCTGGAAACCCTATGCACTACAATAATTCTGACATATCCCATGGCACATAGTCGTCTTCAAAATTATTCATGCCCTACAGTTAAAGCAATGGCTAAATTCACAATAGTAATTCAAATAACAATAAACTGAAAAAATAATAATACATACAAATTTTGAAAGTTAAAATTTAGTTAAATTAGGTTTTACTTTTGAATTGTAGTTGGAAGTAATTTTTTTTAAAACAAACAAAACTGTCCCACACCAATTAAAGGAACAGTGGGACAAAATATCTGTCAACAGTTATAAAAGTATTTTTGAACATGACACAAAGCACCTGATGGCAGTGATTGCCTCAAAGCTTTGCTCCACAACATTTTTGTCAGGAGCCCCATCTTGCTTGTTATATTTTTTGTTTATTTGTTTATAATATTTCTGTTTGATCACAGTTCAAAATTGATGTTATGATTTTCATCAAATTTTTATTTATTATTACTTTGTTCGATCTCAGCTTATTTCAATGGCAGCTGATTTTTTCCTGAAAGGGTATTAATAATTTTGTGGACGACTGTATACTGTGTATATATTATTATCAGTCTGATTTGGTATTTTGTTAAATGTTCCAATAAAGACATCAGATTTTAAGAATTTTCTGTCCATTTCTTGAGTCAGAAGTTAAAAGGTGAAAATTAGAATGGAACGAGATAGTTTTACTTGGTTAATTTAGGTTGAAAATGAAGAAAATGATGTGTGATTAGATCAAACTGATCAGATTTTTTCTAACCTTATAAATCTATTGTTGGTTTTTTGTTTTTGTTTTTTTTAAACTGATGGCCCCTCCAGTCTCATAGCTGTTTAGAACCTGTCTGAATGCTTTCAGTAAAGGTGACAGATGACATTTTTAGACCGTGAGACACTGTCATTGTTTTACTGTAACTTTGCCTTCATTCTCTCTCATTAGTCTGAAGAGTGAGAAAGGGCTCGTTCACCCACTGCTGAGAAATATGTCACTCCTCACTTCCACTTTTCCACTCACTTGCTCTCCCTCCTCTTTCTTGTGTATTTTTCCCAAGGGGGTAAATTAAACCCTTCAATAAGCTCCATGCACATGTATGAACATGAGACTACTTGGTCAGTGCTGTATTTCATATCTGTTTTTACTAAAACTGATCTATTTTATTCTCATCCACCAATCTATCTATATCTACTTCAACGTTGCAGATGTATTTGCCATGTTATTGGCTGTATTATGAGCTGCTAATAGATCGACTCAGTTATCACCACCTTGTTAAATTAGCAACTCACAATCTGTCCAAGTAACAAAAAAAGCTGCAGGCTGTTTTACAGTCTAAAGAGTTTTACACTAATTGGTGGGGAGGACAGCATGGGGTCACTGAGGGAGTGCACAGAGCTGGAGGAATTTCCATATAGGTATTATAACCAATTTGTCCTTATTTCCAGTATAAAAAATACTTCCTTTCTGTCAGATCTTGTACTGTGTATAATATGTCTTAGCTCAGGTCTGTGGTTAGGATTGTATTTGGACTGCTATTTAATCTTAATTTGTAATGTTTGATAATGATGTCCAAAGACATACTGTGTCTATCAGCAACTTCGTATCTACAATTTTACCTTAGAAGATATTTCATTTTCAGCAGGAGCTCTAAAACAGAAACTTAAATAATGGGTTTAGAAAGGCAGTTGCATTGAAGACATTATTTCGTCTATTTTTTGCCTGTAGCAGTGTGTAAGTGTGTCTGAGAAGGTGGTCAGCAGCACAGGAGCAGAACAAAGGAATGTATATCACCATTCCTCCCCACAATGTACACTTAAAACTTCCAATACAGCCCTGAGTCCTGTCATCTGCAGAAACACTGATGACTCTGCAGTTGTGGGGAAAATCAGTGATGGACAAGAAGCTGAGTACAGAGAACTGGTCAGTGAATGAAGTGGTGCAGAAGCAATCACGTTACTTTGAGCACAAACAAAAGAGATGATTATGGATTTTAGGGGGAACGGGAGAAAGCAAAACTGGGAGTAGAGATGGAGGTGGTAGGGGACCACAGTTCAGAAATACACTGGAAATGCAATACAGAGGCCATCTAAAAAGCAGACTACTTCTCTTACTCCTACTTGTGATGCTTAATAATGCAAAACTGCCACTTTAACCAGAAGCAAATTCACCAGGTGCATAAATGATTGAAGTATAATTCCAATATCTGGCTTCTGAATGCTTCTCATTGACCTTTTTCACAAAAACCGGAAGTACGTAATGGTTGAGAATCTTGTCTTCCTGTGAGGGCCAGACTTCAGTCAAACATAAAAAATGGATCATGTTTCCACTCTGGATTTTACATTTGAGCCCGTTTACTCGACTCTGCCTCGATCTTCAGAACCAGAAGTTTTGTCTACATTGTTTCGATCATGTGACCAACGATGCATTGTTTTGTCATCTGCACGTGTTGAGCTGCTCCCGGGATTTTAAAGAGAGGGAGTTTGTTAATATACCAAGCTATAAATGTAATTCAATCACGTCCGAAACCGAATGTTTTTAGAGAAGGTTTGGCTAGCAATTATTCATCATTTCTGATATTAGAAAGCATCAGATTAGAATGAAATCAGCAGAGCTGCTCTGATGACATTAACAGGAAATAAAACGTGATCATGCAGGTGTTATTAATGCATCCAGTACGTGCATAATGGCTGCAAATTAACGCCTCTGCTGAAATAATGCTTTTTTTCTTTTTAATGATTACACATATAGGTTTGGTCAAACTTCCAACTTAGCGACTTTGTCGCTATGTTTAGCGACTTTTCAGACCCCTCTTGTGAGTTATTTTCAAAAAAGCACCTAGCAACAAATCAAACGACTTTTCCTGGTCATTATGGAGACAGATGAAGTTTATATCGCTCCACCCGTTCATCGGGAGCTGCCTGCCATCAGCCCCTCCCTCCCTGTTTCCCTGCACTCACTCACTGCTCCCACTGTCCCTTTGCAGACAGCGGGAGCAGGGTCTATCTGTGGCTCGCAAGACAGAGGCGTGTCGTAGAGTGACGTCATTCGACGACACGCCCAACAGGCCTATGAGAGCACGGTAAAATATAGCCCTACCCCTGACCCTTCCCCTAAACCTAACAAGACCCACCCACTATGTGACACTCCCACTATAGGACAAACCGCTGGGTTGCAAGCCGCAGATAGATACACTTGGACAGCAGCCCTTCTGAGTTGCAGTGAGATGACCACGCCTCCTCATCCAGATTATTTCCCATGATGCCTTGTGGCACAACTGGGTCTTTTTTGCACCATGACTCAAATGTGTATGTCACCCCTTCAGTACCCTTGTTAATGACCGATGTAGCATGCCAACACTAAGTATAAGTTGCCATCAAATGGTTCTGCGCATGCGTGAAACTGACTGTTTGGTTCAGTGACGTTGTTTAGCAACTTCTGATGACTATTGGGTCAATAGGGGATTATCACGCTTCCGCGTTCCGGTTTCCGGAAGTTGAAACATTTGAAGCTTCCTCTTCCGGGCCAGGAATGGCTCAATCCAAGTCTCGATGTTGCTGCTCTGTTCCATTGTGTACATCTAATAAACATCGCCAGCCGTACCTAAGTTTTCATGGATTCCCAACTGAAAAGACACTAAGGAAGAAGTGGATGAAAGCGATTTGTCGGAGTGAAGGACCGAAATTTAAAATAAAACAAGGTTGCACGTATGTCTGTAGTCGGCACTTCAATGATGCAGACTACACTTCAGCTAGCGTTAGCAAGCTCGCGTTAGCTGACGTTACCAACTTTTCGCTTGTGAAAACACACAAACATCTGAAAATCGGGTCTGTACCCTCCCGTTTCCAGTGGAACAACTGGGGACTGCCAAGAAAGGAGACGCTTTCGGATGCTTGTGTGTTTTCAGCCGCACAAAGTTAGGCACGTCATCGAGCTGGCTAATGCTAACCTGCCAACACGACTGTGCAGACTGCCGGCCACAAACAAACGTGTGTCGTTTTATTATAAAGTTCGGTCCTTCACCGCGGCGAATCGGTCGTTTTGATCCACTTCTTCCTTAGCATCACTTCAGTCTGGAATGAAAACTTGGCATTGGCGTTTATCCGATTAACAAAGTTTAACAGAGTAGTAGCTGGCGGACTACTGTTAGCAGGTTAGCATTAGCCAGCTTGATGACGTGCCTAACTTTGTGCGGCTGAAAACACACAAGCATCTGAAAGCGTCTCCTTTCTTGGCAGTCCCCAGTTGTTCCACTGGAAACGGGGGGGTACAGACCCGATTTTCAGATGTTTGTGTGTTTTAAGACGCACAAAGTTAAGCACGTCAGTAAACGCTAGCTGGCTAATGCTAGCATGCTGTGAAGTGCCGGTGTCGTGCGGTGTTGTGCCCCACCGGCGACAAACAAAGTGTGTTTTATTATAAAGTTCGGCCCTTCACCGCAGCGAATCGATCGCTTTGATCCAGCTTTTGATCCAGAATCACTTCGGTCTAGAATGAAAACTTGAGTATGTTTGGAGTTTATCCGATTTAAACAGTATAACAGAGCAGGAACGGCTGTTGTTAACATGGCCCGGAAGAGGAAGTGACCAAATACCGGGAAGTTCCGGTAAGCGTGATAATCCCCTATTGTTGAAGAGTTGGCAACAGTGGTCTACTTTCTTAAACTGAAAGGGCATTGAGGAGTGTACTACTAGAAAACTAAAAGTATACATAGAAGAATACTTTTAGCATACTTAAAACTGTACTTTGTAAGAATAAAAGTAAGCTTTAAGTTTTAGTACGAGTAAACTAACAGTATACCAAAAAGTATACTTTAAAGTGTACTTTCTTTCTTTTTGTACTTTTTTTTCTTCTAAAATTTACTTTCTAAAAATAAAAGTAAGCTTGAAGTTTTAGTACGAGTACACTCACAGTATACTAGAAGATTACTTTAAGTATACTTAAAAGTATAATGAATTAATAAATAAGCAAGAAGACATGAAAAGAAGTGACATGACAACCACTCATCGGGGTCACACTTTGATTACTCAAAGGCCACATAATCAAAAACAACACCTCACATTTGCAAGTGCACACAACTGTGCAGGTGAGACCGTAACATTTGCACCTGCCATGACAGCCTGATCTGCAGCCACATTTTGTCAGCTGTTATCAACTCTCGACTATGGAGGAGTTGGCTGTCCAGAATACATGCCACTCTTCACCAACCCTCTGTTAACCCGTTTATTTATTTGTCCTGTATTTATACAGGTAAATCCCATTGAGACACACAACTCTTTTGCAAGGGTGTGTTAACCTAACCCAGGGGGTGGCCAAGTCCAGTCCTCAAGAACCACAATCTTGCAACTATTGGATACATCCCTTCTCCAACACAACTGAATCAAATGAATGACTCGTTACCTCGCTACTGCAGAGCTGAATGACATGGACAACAGGCAATTCAGGTGTGCTGGAGAAGGGATGGAGCTAAAACTTGCAGGATTGTGGCTCTTGAGGACTGAACTTGACCACTCCTGACCGAACCGACATGTCTTTAGATCAGTGTTTCTCAATGGGCTATATGCACTACTTCCTGAACTTGAGTCAGCTCCTTTGTTTCCCGTTTTTCATTACTGGACAAAGTAATTAATCCAGGTGTGTCTGGTCATTGTCATTGTGGTTACTGAGGTCAGGCACACCTGGATTAATCAGTTGGTCTAGTAAAGACAGGAAACAAAGGAGCTGACTAACGGTTTTGTGAGAAAGTGTTTGCCTGATTTCTTATTTTTTGCATCCTCGAGGCAAAATAACTGCCTCGAGGATTCGTTAAATTCACTCTTGGCATTTTGCGCATCCGCCCGGATGGTTTTTCTGTTGCACAACGTTAACGCAAGGGACGTTCCGCCCGGACTGGTATTTCTGTTGAACATAACAGCTTTATGGTGATGACGTAACTAAAGTGGAGGGAGGAAAAACTGTATGGGACCCTACAAACTGGACCGAAAGAGAGAGGAAACACAGTACTCTCTCCGCGGTTTGGTACGCACGTGATCCATGACGTAGAAATAATATAAGTCCTTTATTTATTTATTTATTTGTATAATCCGTGGATTTGGCTGCGCCTGGTCAGTAAAGGCAGTTCAGAGCGGGTCCGTCTGCTCTGCACTCCGTGTGCAGCGCGGCCTCCGAAACTTAACAAGACCGTTTTAATCAATGGTTTAGTCGCCACCGGGGACCCGCGGCTCGAGCCAGAAGCACGCTGTCGCAGCTCTTCTATAAATATGGGAGTCGAGCAGGCCCGGCCTTAACCAATCTGGTGCCCTAGGCAAGATTTTAGGTGGCGCCCCATTGCATCGCAGTACAGTACTTGCCCTGCTAGTATATACTCACAAAAAACTTATAAGCTTTGTCTTGGACATTATTTTATTTAAATAAAACAATTTGCACATTCAAAATATTTAAAAAAGAAACAAATACAAGAAATGAACTCGCCTGATGCTGCTGCATCACTGCTGGTTGTGTTGCTGAGGTGGAGGCGACAGGAAGATTCGCAACGGTGGGACTGAGAAACCTCAGCAGTGCATCTGAAGACAGAAGAGGAATATGTGACACCAGTCTAATAATAAACACATGATTTCAAGACTAAAATAAAATGAAATAATTTAAATGAAAAAATTGCATAATACAGTACATGGAATATAGTGTATAATATACGATGTAATTCTTTAATTACTAAATTATATTAGTATTTCATATATCACTAATAATTTCAATTTTTTATTGTCATTACAGTGAAATGCTAATCAGCAGAATGCAAAGAATCAGTAAGCTGCAGTATAATATACTGGAGCATGTGGGAACGTCATGCTGTAACATATAAGATGGGCACTGATGCACAGTTTAACATGATAAACACACTTTAGACAATATGAGCTGTAACACAGCTAACAGCTAGCCTTATAACTATGGAAAATGAGTAGTATTTTGACTGACTATTACAAGCTGGAAAAACGTGAGATAACCATGTAAATGCAATTAACAACACATGCTGACAGATCTCATATTTACACATTTGCCCAGGAAAGTAAGAGGGGGGTACTTAAATGACTATTTTCCATAACAACTGGGCCCTCCTATAACATTAACTGATGTTAAAACTAACAGATAGCGCTGGCTATTTATTGATTAGCAAACCATGTTATGCTAATGGCTAATGCCAATGCCATTAGTGATCATTGTTCTGCAGCAGAACTTCTGGAACAGAAACATAATAACTAACATCATCTTTACTCTAACTCTCACCTACCTCTTTTCTTTGTCGCGTTTTTCCTCTTCTTCTTTTCTTTGTGTCCTCCCCTGGGCACCAGGCAGTTTGGGACGCTTTGACATGTTGACTTTTTTGATTCAACAAAAAATGAAAACCGAGTAGCAGGTAAAGGAGGTCTGATTGGTGGGGGGGCGGGGACTTGGGCTTATTAGGAAAGTGGGCTACTATTTAATAGGCTTTGAAGTTAAATGTGGACTTATTCCTCGTTATTGTTTCTTAAGAAAAGAATAAGCCCTCAAAACATTAGCTGGTATTATTAATACTGTTGCGGCTGCTGTGATTGGCCCGCTGGGGGCAGGGTATTTGCATGTTTCCCATCCTGCTTTGTGGCACCCTATGGTTTGTTCTGACTGCACCATGAGTCAAGTGTATGTGTGATCCCTTCAGTGCCTCCTTGTTCGCGGGTCACACAGTACGTCCTCTGAGGAAAAGAAGTTTGTCAAATGATATGTTTTACACATGATACTAATTTTAAAATACAGAAAATGTTTTCTATGGAATTTAAATGACTTTCTTCAGAGATCCCTACGCCCACGTTCATATTTGTAAGTTCAAAAGAAAGTGACGCACAGCTCACTACGATTTCTGGCGCCCCCTGATGGCAGGCGCCCTTAGCATTTGCCTATACTGCCCTAGCCACGGGCCGGCCCTGGAGTCGAGTCTATTTTTGACAGAGCAGCTTCCAGAAGGAAGGAAATCAGACGTAGAAGTAACAGAAAGCATCTGGTGACTTTCAATATAAAAGCCCCTTCAAGTTTACAGTCGCTGAACTACATCAAACGTTACATTACCAGTGATACCAGGTTAAAAGTCTATCAGACGGTCTCAGCAGGTTTTTTTTTTTAATTTTCATAACAATAAATAAATGATTTTTTTTTAAACTGCTGGGAGTCGGTTCAGCAGGTGCTGATCATCCTTTCTTGTTAATACATTTATACTGCAAGTGTTGTGGACTTGAATATGTATTTAGGTCCTCTAATGAACGGCCAATTGTTTCCATTTCAGTAAAGCAGAATTAAATGAGGGGGGGGGGGGCATCAGTGCTGCATTCAGGGAAGACTCAGCACTGTAGAACTCTGAAAGCTAGAAATTCTAGCTCTTACAATCAATTTAAGTTGTGAAACTTAAAAAACTTGCAAAATGTCCAATTTATCCGATTACTCGATTAATCGTCAGAAGAATCGCTAGATTACTCGATTACAAAAATAATCGATAGTTGCAGCCCTACTGCTGACACTTAACTATCAAAATGTAACGCAATTCAAGGTAGGTTTTATTTATAACATTATTTTGCTAACACGGCATTTACACAGATAGTCTTGCGTTATAACTGATTTGCCTCGGGTGATCTGTGAAGTGGATACGATTGTTATTACGGACAGGCTAGCAGATTCCTATTGAATTATGCTAGCATTAGCATGGGGGACCACCAGTAACAAGAATATGAGATGAAATAAGATAAAGCTGTCTCCAGTGATAAGTAGGACCCTGGCTCACTCAAAAATGAGACCCTATGTCAAAAATCCTGAACTTCCCCTTTAAGCCCCACAAAGGCTCAGATCAACCCTGACAGTCGCCTCTAGAAGGCTCCAGCGCAGTCCTCAACACTGACCCAGTATTCTTAAACATCTTCATTAGATTTTTTTTTTTTTTACAGTTTCTTAAGCCCATTTTCATTGAACCCTAACAAAACAAAAAACAAAAGTCCTCATTAGCCTGCTGCTTTTTCTCTATAATTCACACATGCCAAGCAGAGGTGTTACAGTCCTTAATCACTGTGTGCATCAGACATCAGGCCAGTGGCACAGGATCAGCAGAGTGTAAACACTACCTTTTGTTAAAGTGGTGTGTTCTGCGATGCCAAATTGATGAGCACACGTACAGGCAGGCTCTGTAACTACCTCCCTTCCCCACTCGGAGATGTATCAGTAGTAGATCAACCATGACCCTCTGTCCACCTTTGTATCTTTACACATGACAAAATACACAACTAAGTGCATCGGTTCCAGTCTAAAAAGGCAAATGTGAAAGGGCCTTTTGAGCCACTGGTTGTGTTAATTCTGTGCTTACAGATCACCGAAAAGCCGATTCCTCTTAACAGACTACAAGATGCTTATCTGGCTTCAGATAATGAAAGTGCTTTCCTGGGGAAAAAGTCTGTCCTTTCTTGTAAGCAGGCAGTGTTGCATTTCCAGTCAAGTCTGTTAGGAATTCCTACTCTTCTGAAATCCATAATCACTTCCTTTCATCTTCTGGCACTTATAAGCTAAATTTTACGTATTCATCTTGATTTAACAATAATTCATCCATTTTAGGGATCATAACTGCATAAGCTAGTATTTCAGAACATTTGTTTAGAAAATGTGTCTTTAAAGGAATAGTGCACCCACAGAATGATGTAACTTTATTTTCCACTTACCCTCATGGTGAGCAAGACTCTGGAGCACTTTTTTAATAACTAAAATGCGGCCAGAGATCAGGAAGGCTTCTCGTTTTCCCCCAACTTTCATATAATGAAGTTCTAAAAACATACTTAATGTCGTAGTTTCGAGTAAATTCTGGAGGCCACCCACTCAGGGCACTTAGATTACATTGGACGAGCAGTATGGAGGAATATTGACAAGTTTTTGTGGACTTTTATGGACCTTTTTGGTTCGGGCTCAATCGAACTCCATTATATGAAAGTTGGCTAGAAAGCATCTAGAAATCACACATATAGTATATTGCTCAATTTGCCTCAAAGATCATATGTACATTCAAAATCCTGGGTTAAAAACATCTGCAGTACGTATGATAATGCAACGATAGGCACAATCCCCCTTACACGAGAAAGGATGTTAGGTGTAAAATGTATAAAATACATGAAACTTTAACTGTAAACATACTTTTAAATTATTTTACTCAAAGTCAAATATAAAAATTAATAGAAAAAGTAAATAAAATTAAAAATGGTGAAAAATCAAAAGAAATAAACATGCTTTCCCCCAAAATTCATAACCATATTCATGCAGTTATTTATACAGTAAATTGTCATTAAATATGACATTATTGTCATAATGTCTGCAACTTCTGTTATAATTGGAACTGTGACATTAAAATGCAACAAATTCACACATGAAAGATATGAAAATTTCCAGAGGTAACTGGACTAGTCTTGCCCTGCCATCTAGTGATTGCTTTTTGGAGTTTTTTTAGTGGCCCATCAGTAAAATACCTTTTGTGCTTTTGAACCACTACTTCACAGGAAAGCAGCTGCATTCTATCTTTTTAGTATCTAATAAAAACACTTGAAAGGTTAAATGATTTGGGTTTTCAATGTTTTATATGACACAATTCAAAAAAGTTTTTAAAAATACTTTTTTGGCTACATACTTCGCATACTGCACATATCAGTCAAGTCAGATTTAACCGAACGCATATTGCAAATTAGCAGTGCCTCTGCTGGATTGATGCTCTAAAGCAGTTTGTGCGTGCATGACACAGATCGTCCTGACAGCATGAAGCCTCTGGCACAGCTTGGATTTATTGTCTTATTCTTCAGCTCAATTATTTACAAATTCAAATTGAGCAAGAAACTGCTTTAAAATTCAACCGAGCATTCAATTATGTTTAAAAGTTTCAGGGCTTGAATTTTAGCGCAGTAGGTCACAGCATAATATCCAACAAATTTATTACTCATAATGCAGGATATTTCCACACACATTTACAGCAAGATCATCTGGTAGTGTTCGGACAGCGAAGGCACTGGTGTGGAAAAATGCCAGGAAATGCTGCAAGCAACTAAACTTCCATTTAGTGGAACATACTCTGTATACCCATCCCTCCCCCCTCGGTACAATGATGTAAGCTCCCGATGTTGGTGCAGCATCATATGCATATTGATGTGATTTATATGAACTTGAATGCAAATTTATTGTTTTGAACCACTGGAATCGCACACATAAATGCTGTCTGAACTGCTCCGGATTTAAAAACAGAAGAAAAAAGATATTATAGGATAATATTATCGGGATATTGGCACATTTTTGCAGGGCTCTGCCCACATGTTTATCTGTACCGCTCATTCAGTAGAAGAATGGTTATTAGATATTACACTGTACTGCGTTGCAAAGGGAACGAATCAGGCTTTCCAACAATAATACAACATTATTTGTTGTCATTAAAAGCGAGAAATAATTTTCTTACATTTTAGGCTAAATTTCAAGTGTCACCTATTCAGGGATCAGCAGGCGATATTTACATCCAATAAGTGGCCAAAAAACCTGCCTATTACAACATTGTATTGAAACTGGTTTTCAGCCTCTTCTTGCCAAAGGCTGATACTACAGTAGGTTGTTGGTGGACTTTTAAGTTCATGTTTATTAGCTGAATGTCAAAAATCATTCACTCTGCATGGAGCAAGTAAACACCGGCAGATAATTACTGTATGAACAAAACTTGTAAATAGGGATGTATATCATTAGGATTTTATCGATACAGATACCAATATCGATACCGGTATTTATCGATTCTCTTATTGATACTATAACACAATTTAGAGTAAATAATGAAGACATTACAAGATGTTAAAAGATCCAGTGGTGGAGAACATTTGTTCAGAAGGTGTTGAAGAAGCCTGGACATAAAGGTAGGTGAAGGACAGCTGGGAGAATAAAGGAATTGTGTTTGTCTTATTCCATCTCTGTGATTATTTGACTGTGTAATGATAACTCGATAGTTAGGTAGATGAACAAAAAGTATCAATAAGAGTATCGTTTGTCCAGAATCTTAACGGTAGCCTGGTATCGTTAAGATTAGGAACCGATACCAAACGATACCGGTACTCGGTAAACATCCCTACTTGTTAATATTTTTAAGATTGTTTGTGTATTGATGAAGCTTGAAAGTCTTTTCTGTTGCGACCCACATGTGTCAAATTGACTCAGTCAAGTCATTTTTTTGATGTTGCACAATGTAATTTTCTAACCTTAAAGAAGCATGACTGAACTTTGGCAGATTTTTGCAGTGATATGACATGTGACATGGTGTGTGGAGAAAAACTTAAAAAAAAATCTTTATTTGGCATATATATGGTAAAAGAAACAAGAAACAATACAAAATGAGCATGATAGAATGTGCAAGGAAGACAAAAAAAAACCCCATAAGGGCTCATAAGAAGTCCTGCTGGTATGATTAAGAAATAAGAAATGAAATACGGCGAGATTTCATCGTTCTGTTACAAAATCTCACGGTATTTTGTGAAATCTCAAGATTTCGTAACAAAACAATGATATCTCACGAGATTTCCTTGGTAAAATAGATCGTTTCATAAATATAGATATGGTATCAGAATATGAAAAAATCCATTGGAATAAGCTGTTCATTCAGGTATCAGCTGACCTCATTCTTTGAGCACATACTGTTGCTGAACCTGGACCTGAGCAACTGCAGCAACCCCAGATCATAATACTGCCCCCACAGGCTTGTACAGTAGCACTAGGCATGATGCTGCATCACTTCATCCGCCTTCCAGCCACGGAGTTGCAGTTTTTACAGCAACTCCGGTCCTCGGAGGCCAGCATCCTGCAGATATTTGGAGTTTCCCTGAGTCAACACACCTTGTTACTCGCGTAGAACTGTGTTTTAAGACGCACAAAGTTAAGCACGTCGGTAAACACTAGCTGGCTAATGCTAGCATGCCGGTGTTGTGCCCCACCGGCTACAAACAAACATGCTATGTTGTTTTATTATAAAGTGCGGCCCTTCACTCTGGAGAATCGCTTTGATCCACTTCTTCCTTAGTATCACTTCAGTCTGGAATCCGTGAAAATTTAAGTAGGGTTGGCGTTTATTCACGTTATTTACGAAGTAAGGCAGGGACATTGAACTGGGCCGGAAGTGGGCCGTATAAGTGTTTCAAACCGGAGGTTCGGAACACGGAAGCGTGATAATCCCCCATTGATTAGAGTCAGGTGTTGCTGCAGCAGGGAAATTTCTAATACCTACGGGATGCCGGCCCTCAAGGACCGGAGTTGTCCATCACTACCATACAGAATAATACAGACTGTGCTTTGTGGAAAAAAAAAAGAGAGCGAAACAAAGAGTCGTTCCGTACCCCAACAAGAACACACATAAATACAAACTGTCGCTAATCTCTACGACACTAATTGATGAACCATTTGTGGCTGTTTGTTGAAATCAAACTTGTTGAAATTTTCTGATTGATATATTATAAGGACCCCCACCAAGCTCCCAAAACTAGGGTGGAATATTTTCCTCATAAAATAAAAATTGATGCCATAGAGGGTTAGATGTTTTCTCTGCTTGAGGCCAATGATTTGATCTTCTCAGACAGACTAACATCTTTTCTACAACCACGGATGTGTCTTTTCACATGGTTGTTTAGGGAATGAGAAGCAACTCATTGCACCAGTTGGGGTTAAATAACTTGTTGCCAGCTGAAAGATAATTGCCCATGCACTAATTATCCAATAGGAGGCTCGTATCTATTTACTTAGTTAAATCCATGTCGCGATTTGCAGTGTATTAACAGAAATTTACTTTTTCCATGTAGTGAAAGTGAGCAAATCATAACACATAAAGATAATTAGTAAAATGAAATGAAAGGTCCTGTTTATACAAAAGTCCACTTATACTGTATGCTAGGTTTATGTGCTTCTTGAAAGCATCTAATACGGCGAGAGCAACTTCTATGACCTGTGTAAAATTACACTGTGAATGGAGAGATTTTCTTTTTTCAGCTTAAATTTTGCTGATTTGTGTTCCACTATCACTGTTTTCTTACCTGCTTCTTCCTGACCTTGCCCTCTCTCCTCTCCTCTCCTCTCCCCTCCTCTCCTTCCACAAATAGATTGTATTCAGGTAGATGAAAAAAATTACATGAATGTGAAAAAATACTATTAAGAATATTTATAAAAGTCCTCTTTCTGCTTCTCACTGTCTTTGCCGTGTCAACCAAAAAGGCAAATGACTAAACACTGTAGCCGTGTCTCAAACTGGCACTTGCCCGATTGCACTGGGTTTCAGTGCGTAGTACGCACTGTGTACTCCATCTGTAGTACACACTATTGTCGCTAAATGCTGACACGAATAGAGCACTTCACTTACCGGAAATGACGGACTAGCATTGACCGCTAACGTTAGCTAACTCTACTGAGCCGGTATAACCGTGGCCTCAAACACACGGCCGGATCATACCTGTCATCAGGGAGTGAACAGCTTGGTAGCATGCCACAATATACATTAGTAAATTTGTCTGAATACTTGACTATGTGCTCTTACTGGAGCAAATAAATTGCGTAGAATGCTAAAACTTCGTAGAATGATAAGTTGCTGTCTGACTCAACCGTTTCTGAACAGAGAGACAAAGCTGATTAACTATGAACGGGGACTTTGATTCTCACTTTTGGACATTCACATGGCCTCATCAGTGCACAACAGATCATATTAAACCCCCAAAACCTCAGAAAAGTGAAATTTGATGTCATGGCACCTTTAAAATATAAAGTTTCAATCAGATACTGGCTGGTTTTTCCACTGTTCTAGTTTGTTTTTAGTGAAGAAAAAAAGAAAAATCTCTTAAATTTTAGGAGTGCTTTAGCACTCCCCAAAATGAGCTAGAAATGTGGAGACTCCAGGCTGGAAAACAAAATTTAGAAGTGTTGTTTCTCACCTTTGAGACACTGCTGGGCAACCAAAAACTCCAGGAATTTGCATAATAACTATCACTTTGCCATCAAGATAAGTCCTACACACATATTTTTAAGGTCAGAAAGTTGCATATTGCTTCTTTAAAGAAACAAAAAGTCACTTAATCCAACGCACTGTAAGTGTGGGCGTGCGTGTGTGTGTGAGTAAGAAAAATGATCTCGGTTTCAGCCTGCAGAGGCACTATTCAGTTTAATTTTTCACTTGCTTGACACCTGCTTCTCTCCTCTAGGCAGCAAACTTCCCCAGAGGGTTGCAGACACGATCTCTGGTGGTTTTAGCAGGACTGGATCGAGAACACGTTAGTAACTGTTCGTGGATATGTATCGATGAGGATGCCCTCCTGAAGACGAACGCAAAAGCGCGCGCGCACACATGCCCGCGAACACGCGTGCACAGCAGACATCCGACAGGCTGCGCGGTACCCCCGCATCTCTGCAGACGACCCGGCCCTTCCACGAGCGTGCGGCTCCAGCAACCGTTAACGTTCGTGGAGAGGAGAGTGGAAGTGCTCGCGCTCTTTTGTCAGCGGCCATTCGCTGTCGGGGGGCATTTCAGTCGGCGCTGCGGATGATACCGATTTCTACGGACTTTTCTCACCGTGATATTCAACAGCATGGCCGGGTGAGTTCAGTGGATAGAGCCGCAGAGCCAGCTGAAATACGACTGCAGAGTGGAAGGTGTGCGTACTTACATGCGGTGTGATTGCGTGGACAGGCTGTCCATTGTCGATGAAATCACGTTTTTTTGCTTCAACTGTGTGACTTAAGGCATGTACGGGCTGCTGTGGTACTTGGGTTTTGCACGATGCTGCAGCTGTGTGGGTCCACGCAGCGATGCATATGGTATTGACCGAAACATTTGAGTGGTGACAGCTGAAGAAAAGCAGGCTCCAGGGTTGCGGTAGCGGTCCTAAACGCAGTGGGGATGTATGTCTTTTGTTTCTGACGCCTTAAAGCTTGCATTAGTGAAGATAAACTGACATCAGGTAAGTAATGCATTCAGTGGATTTTGCTTCATTCATTTTCATTCACTCTCAATGGAAACTGGTGCAGTTATGTACTAATTAGCTATACATAACATCTTAATGATCTGCTTTTGGAGGTAAACAGAAATTAAATTAATTAAGATAGAATAAAAGGCCTAATAAAACTGGCTTCTCCTGCTGCGCCTTCATTTTGAACACCTCCATCGCACTATAGCTTACAGTCCTACAGAAAGCCATATCATTACCTGATGTGGAATTGCACAGACTAGAATCCTTGTGATAGCTGTGCATTATAGACATATTTCAATTTAGAAGGTGTTAGAAGCTGAAAGTGCGCCACAGGCTTTCATTGATAACGTATAGATGTAGAGAATAAGGGTGTATGTGCATGTGAGGGTGCATATTAAATGTTACCAGTATGTGTTAAGGAATGATGGACAGGGTGGAGCTTCACTGTCATTTTCATAGTGAGAAATCTGCAAAAGCCGTCAATATGGAATAACTGACAGCGATGGGTGTGTTTATTGTAAAAACTTGGCTGTCTGTTTACCTGGTTACCACATCGCTGTGGATAAATCTGTTACTTTCTGTGAGAGGAAAAAAGGTGAGTGTGGGAGCTTTCTGCTCTCACCTTTCAGCAGGCTGGCTGGCAGCCGAACAAGCACATAGCTGTCCTTTCACTTGTTGTCCTGGTCTGGGTTACAGCTCTGCCCCCCCTCCTCTTTTCCCAACACCTCACTCTCTGCCTAGTCATATCTTCATACCTTCTTTTCTTCAGTGCTTTGTAGTACTGGCCAATTGGCTTTGATGACCATTACATATTTTTCTGATTTGCAATATTTTGTGTTGCATGGGCCAAACATACAAAGCAGCAGCAGAAACAACAACAACAACAACAACAAAAACAAATTAACTTCTAACTCCAGTTAGTAAAGACTATAATAAATAATCCTTGTCATTTTTATATTAAGACCCATTCGGAGTTTGTAGTGGTGTATTTCTCTGTAGAGACACTGGTAGCCTATTTCTGTGCTTTGACCATTTTTCTATATGAAACTGAACATTTTTTAGGTAACTGCACATTTTCTTATGTCAATTTTTACAGTTAATTTGACAGTAAAAAAAAAAAAAAGTCTGAAATCGAGGCAAACTTGGTGATTTGGCTTTGACCCTGTAAACACTGCAATGCATTAGTCTCCCGTGAGCCATACATGTCATCTGCTTATGTCAGTTCAGCTACAGTATAGCTGTTCTTTGCATCTTCATTGATGTCAGAAATAGAGGAACTTGCAGATGCTGGAGGGGCTGAATCAGCTCAGAGAATCATATGCACAACACAGAAGACCTGAACCATCTTTATTTCTTTATGCTCCGGCAGAGACAGACTTTCTCGTTATTATCTTTTATAACCGTCTTCAACAGAAGTTCTTCAGATTTTCTGAAGGTTTTTTTTAAAGTTTACTTTTTGTGGTTGTTTTTTTTTACTCTGTTACTGCCCATTCCTCGGTAAGCCTCCTAACCACAATCCATGAGTCATTAACAAAAGGGCACCTTCAGCTTTTTTCTTTTGGAGGTTTTGTCAACACAAAAACCCACAGCCTGTTTTAAATTATACCTTTAATCACTTTCTTACTTGTAGCCGCTTTCAAAGACAGTTTGTTCCCATTTCTTTTGTTGCCACATCTAATCGTTTGACAGGGATAGAATAGCATTTCTGCACCAGTACAATGATTTCTAAAGAGCTATTTAGCGGAAAATATGGCATCGCTCAGCGTGGTGTGTATTGTGTTCTTAAGAAATGGAAAGAACTGGACAAGTAGGGAACTAAAGGAAAAGTGGCAGGCCAAAAACCCCTATTTGTAGCAGCCGAACTGTATTTAAAAACAGTTAAAAGCACCTGAGACAGGCATTAGAGATTAACTGATTAGCATAGCCTGATCATAAATGACCATCATGGCAGTAGTGTTGTCAAAAAAATCGATTCTCAGATACTAATCGATTCTAAGAATTTTAATCTAGTTAGATATTAATTAGCACAGGTATCGATACTTAAATGCCACTTTGGCGTCTGCTTACTCTTGGAAAGCATCAGCCGCCTCTGCCCTTTTAAACAGGCACTGCTGCGGGCAGCCCCTCCCCTACATCTCCCTGGAGGACCTATTGTTTACAGTGTGGCTAACTTAGCGATTTTAGACCTCTTTGTTAACTTCTTTGTTTCAACAAGTGACTAGTGATGAATGCAGTGTTACTGGAGACTCCTGCAGACTGATGTGAAAACGTTTCTTTTTCTCAACGAGCTTCGTGACAACTAGGGATGCACGATATAATCGGCCCCCTATCGGTATCGGCCTATATCGGCCTCAAAACTGAGTATCGGACATCGGCCACCCCCCAATATTTAACCGATACAAAAAAAAAAAAATAAACAAAATTCTTCTTCAAAACTTTATTTTTTACAGACTTTAAAACTTTTAAAGACTAAGGGTGGGAAAAAATATTGATACACTGAAATATTGCAAAATTTCATGTGCTGATATATTGACATTTAAAAACACAGTATCGGTCTATTTTACAAATGAAATCTCACAATATTTCATTGTTGCGTTACGAATTCTCGTGAGAATTCATCAAAATTTTGCAATATTTTCATATGCTGATATCATATTGACATTTACAATTGTGGCATTGTTCTATTTTGCCTACAAAATCTCGCAATATTTTATCGTTCTGTTACGAAATCCTGTGAGAATTCATGAAATATTGTGAGATTTTGTAACAGAACGATGAAATCTCGTGAGATTTTGTCTGTAAAATAGATCAATACCACGTTTGTAAATATCGATTTGATATCGGCATATGAAAATATCCTGCATGAAATATCTGCATGAGATATTTCAGTGTATCGATATTTTTTCCCCACCCCTATTTTTCAAAGTGTCGGAAACAGATAACAAAACTGCTGTTTGAAATGACTGCTTATTTTTTTTTAGCTTTGATATCAGTATCGATATCGGTTATCGGCCACATGAGTTTTAAAATATCGGCATATCGGATATCTGCCAAAATTCCAATATTGTGCGTCCCTAGTCACAACCAGTGTTGCTGTCAAAAAGCCATTCCCTGGCGACAGAAACAAGGAGGAAAGGATCATTCATGCCAAGTTATCGAAGAACTGGACTGAAAATCGGGTCCCCAGACCCGGGACATCAACATACGGAGAATGTATGTTCTCACATCTAAGCTGTTTGGTTTGGTTAGGGTTAGCTGTTTTCTCCACTGTTATTTTTAAACCAAGTTTCATATACTTGGTGAATGCTTTCATCATTCATCTTTGGATGGGCATTTAATAATTCATTTTTTCACACATCTGAAATCCTCAGAATTTATTCATAAATTTATTTACCATTTATTTCTGCTTTATAAATAATCTTAAATTTATTAATATGTTTTTCTAACTTTAGAATGAACCTTTTTTTTGTGTATTTGCACCTTATCGCTGTCATAACAGACATATGTACATGTATGAAAATAATTCTGTTAAACTGTGATGAAGAGTGAAAAACAGGCCAGTCAGTGGTTGTAGTTTGAAAAATGGAGGATCATACTTAATACAAGATGTAATACAAGAACAGGTGCAAGAATCAACCTTCAAAGACGAAAAACACGAGGATGTGATGACATTTTGAGATAAGTGAAGGCATTCATTTCTGTAATGAAAGCAGGGGAGTAAGCTAGCCATTTGCCTGGCCAAGACAAAGGGATTGTAGTAGGCCTATTTATAACAGTCAAGCTTTTGGAGTGGGGTCACTTTCACTCTCCTTATATAACCAATCTGCCTCCATTACTTAGTTGTGACCTGTGATTTTAGACCAGCCCTAAAAATCTTGAGAGAAAAACTGAAGAGAAACTCTACAATTAAGTGAAATACACTTCTTTGCCTTTTAATGTACCTTTAGTAATTATTTCCTTGGGCAAATCTCCTAATTTGGTTTCCTTCGACTTTAAAGTTCAACTCAGTTGTGTATGGAAACATGTTCTCTTACTGCATGCATATCATGTAGGCAAGACTGCATGTATGTGCTCCTGCTACGTTATTCAAATTACATTAAGTATTCACAGACTATTTTAAATTTTAATGAATAAGTCAAGCAGAAAAGTCACTTTTTGGGCTGTATGTTGTGAATCCATAAATTTGGATGTGCAGATTTCTTTCAATGGACAAACGGCAGCCAGCGCTTCAATCGCTTCATCCCTGTTACAGTTCTGGGTAAGATTTCATAACATTAACCCAGATAACAATGTTGCGCGTGTGTGTCTGAAGGATTGTGCAGCTCACTGGTAAACCAAACAGAAAATGGTGCAGTGAGTGCTCCAAGAAGCCACAGCCATCAAAAGGGGTTTGATGAAGACGAGAGCCGACATTTCCTCCCCAACCTGACCTGGTGGGATGCCGGTGTCCCGGAGGCGGTGAATTTTAAGACCTTTCATGGATTTGTTGGTAGAAAATTCCATGACTCTATCCTCCCTCATTCTGATGCTTTCTTTTCTCTTAAAGTTGAGAAGGAAGATGCAGCTATGAGAGAGATGATAAAACTGCAGAAAACATCACTTTTTATAAGTCTGCGCCTTATTTCTTTTTTTTTTTTTTTTTTTTTGATATACTGTTAAGATCCCCAAGGGGAAATTAGGGCTCTGCATTTCCCCCCATCTCTGTACAGTAAGTATCAGAGAGCGGTGGGCTGCTACTTAGGGCGCCTGGGGGAGCAGTTGGCGGGGATTAAGGGGTCTACAGTGGTTCGCCTGAGTGGCATGACGGGGACTGGAAGCGGGTCCTCCGCGCTAAAGCCCGCAACATTACCACTAGGCTACCCACTCCCCCAAATTTCATTAAAAGTGGTAATTTTTCTTGCATTTGATGGCAGTCACATATCTAAAACAAAGTTGGGACAGGGCTGTAAATATCTGGGAACTGAGAATACCAGTTTCTGGTCCTTATGAGAAGACTATATCCCATCATTTCTCAAATAGGATTTTAACTCTTCAGCTGTCTTGAATCTTTTTTGCTGTGTTTGTTTTTGCATTTCATGTTACCATACTATGGTTGTTTTTAATCGATGAAGGGTCTAAAGCTGCCACAATTTGTCGATTAATCGTGATTATGTGGACTATCAAAACAGTCAGCAACTAATTTCATAATCGATTAATCGTTTATTGGCTTTAAAAGCAGGGTGGATGATGTTTTCCAGGAGCATTTTTTAATATATTGCTTAAAATCTCCTTCACACCCTGATTGCAGCCAATTAATTCGATGTTCTAACACAAAAAAAAAAAATTTGTCACTTTTGGAACAGACAGGACTGAAAAAACCCCATCCACTCATCTTGAACGGCCTGTTCTAAATGATTGAATGATGATGTGTCTTAGCCTGGTGTACCACCCTGTCTGTCGCCATGTATCTCAGACATGGCGATAGTCAGGTTGGTGTGCCAGGCTAGATATGTCTATCAAACTCTGCTGCCGTTTGTCTCTCCCTCTCCCTATGTGAGTGAATTATCACTTTTAGAAACGTGGTTCGTCAGCTGTTTATTAGCAAGCTAACAAGCTATCCACTTGGCTGTCATCGGGGTTACAAGCTGGCATTCTGGCATACCGCCATTCCGACACCCTATCCCTACTCCTAACCCCCATGTCAGAGTGGAGGAATGTCAGAATGGCAGCAGCCCCACAAACCACCATTTTGACAATTGGGACCCATGTCAGAGTTGAGGAATGGTTGTTGCCCCGTGTTATCGGTTATCTTTGCAAACCTGCTCGTAAACCATTGGCGCACACATTCCTGCACTCTGGAGGCGTGGTTTTGAGCGGGCGTATTTTTTAAAATGTAGGTTGCTCCAACCCTTTTTAAGGATCCCCTATCCTGCCTTTAAGCTTTGTTTTTCCTCTGAAAATTGCCGCTGTACCTTCCGCTGCCTTGTCTGCCTTTCTGTCCTTGACGCACATGTATAGTTGTAGCTATTGGGCTCAACTTTTCTTGAATTGTATTTTGACATAAATAAACACACACACTACCAGTCGAAAGTTTGGACATGTTTTACCAATAGATTCAATTAGAAAGTTTCCAAACTTTTGACTGGTACTGTACTGTATGCTACAGTTTTTGTCTGATCTGATTAGTCGACCAATTGCCAAAAGAATCAGTGACTAGTTATTTATCATAACAATTGTTCGTTGTAGCCCTTGTCTAAAGTCTAGGCTGGCCAGTTCACCACGCATACTCTTCCACTACAGAGCCACACAGTAATAGATGATACGATAGTACTCTCTCCCCTGGACAAATTCTGATGGGGGCATATTTTTAGCCCACACTTCATACTTTTAAGCATTGATAGTCTTTGCATATGGTCAAGCTGCCAGTTCCTTATGCACTGATGAACCTCCATCATCAGTAATGCAGGTCATTGAACTGAATACTGATAAACAGGCCAGAGGGTTCTTCTCCTCTAAAATCCTCTATGAATCCATGATTTCCAAAATGGCCTTGAACTGTTAATGTGCCTGATAGTAGAACTTTTTAGATGAGCCTTGCCTCAGAGAAGACAGCAGTGTTTCTGTATCGTGTTCACATATGGCTTTTATCGTGCAGGATAGAGTTTTAACTAGCATTTGTGGATGGCATGGGCGAAAGTGTTGATGGTGATTTCTGGAGGTCTGAGCCTATACAGACATTTATGACGGACTCGTGCCTGTTTTTAATGCAAGAACCCAAATGGAACATAGGTTTGCCCATGACCCTTTCACAGAGAGGATGATAAGAGAAAGAAATACCAAAACATCCAGTTAATAAGACTAAAAAAAATTCAAAGGGTACTTTGCTTTAGGGTACAATTTGTGACTCAGTTTTCAGTTGTTATTTGTCCATATTTAATTTAGAGGTCATACTTTTAGTTTAGAGCGTCATAATGGTGTTTTTCAGGACAAATCACCAGTCTTTTCTCTGCTCATTGTGTTGTTGGAAGTCAGCCATATGCCTGTGTGTAATAGTGAAAGCCTGAGAGCACATGGCTCAGAACAAAGAGCCAGGGATATTGACTTTAAATCTCAGGAGAGATTGTAGTTCACACCTTGGCACAACCTTGGCTTGACTCATAACTTCGGTGTCCTTTTGGCCCTAAAGAGACAGATTTCCGTGGCTTTCTCCTGACATGGCAATAACGTCATCCAGGTTATAAACATCGCTGCATCCCTTCTCTCTCTGCTCTTTCCTTTGCAACCCTGCTGCGATATGATTCACGCGGTGTTGGGTAACCTTGCTGGTTTAATTGTTCTGTTCATAAGAGCACAAGATCAACTGTATATGTCTAGTAATCTTTATGAACGTGAAAAAGGAAGATTTAGACCGACCTTGATCTTCAGAGGAGGAAGCTAACCTTGTTTTCTCCCAGATCATCCTTGACGTTTCAGTGGAGGACAGCTCTGTCAGTAAGCCACAAACAGAGCATTATCATGGCCAGATTTACTTCCAGGACCAGCATTGCTCTTTCCTTTTGAGGAAATAATACTGTCAGACTATCAAGAGCCATCGGAGGCTTTTAAGACACCTTTGTGTCCAGGCAGAGATCATTTTGTTCGGGATATGTGATTGTTGTTTGATTTATTTAGGTTTTGTAGAATTAGACCTTCAAGACTCATTTAATTGTGGCAGGAGTGTGATTTAACAGCGGATTTGATGTTTATGATTTCACCCACACGATTGGGTATCTGTGCTGATCACCATGTACAGCTAGTCGGTCTGACATTTACCAGCTTAAGGCCAGGGGGTGACTGGAAATACTCCTAGCTTTGTCAGAGCTAATCTTTCTCCTTCTTTTTTCTTCCCTGTGAATAAGCGGTGTTACTGCATAGCTTAGCTTGGCTCAACATCAAATCCTAACAGCCCACTATTTTACTTATACCTCTGTCTTGGGCTTAGCCATCCATTTCATTTGATGTCATTGTAAATGGGAAGCCATCCACCATCTTGAAACAAAAAATACTTGATTGTCCCCGGGATTGCATCCACCTGAGTAGCATCCTCAGTGTGTGTGCTTTTCCCAACTGCCATTGGTGTCACTGTTCATGTGTTTGTTTCACCATCACTTACATACGGTACACACACACACACACACACACACACAAACATTATTGTATACACTGTAGGGGTGCAACGATACAAAAAAATCACAGTTCGGTTTAATACTTTAGTGTCACGATTCAATATTTTTTGGATAAAAAAAAAAATGTCATGCCTTTTTTAACCATTGTGCATTTGTCCATAAGGGCTTACCATCAGGCTCATACTTAACATGAAGACCAAAGTAGCTCCAAACGCCAGATCTGAATGTAGTCAAACGAGTAGTTGAATGTAGCTCCACTGAGCTTTCAACATAGAGCCTATCGAGAGAAGACAAGTAGATAAATTAAATTAAAAATTATTTATTGTTGTGCCCCTGATACGCTGCCACATTGTTTTATTTGAATTACTTTGCAAAGTTTAGTTTTTGATTGCTGAGTTGGTGAACATCAATGATTGCTGAACCATGTTTTTGATTAGTTTTGATTTGAGGCCTCTACTGAACTTAGATTTTTTCACTGTCTTATACTGCTGCTATCACAATATGTCACTGTCGTGTTGTAACAAGTGCCTGGAAGTGATGCAGCACTACCACCAAAAGGTGCTGTGAACGTATCAAGCTGTTTACCAACTGCTGAGAAATAAAAGGTAGAAGAACGCTTAACTGCTACGAAGCTTTGCTACAAAGTTTTTGGTGATGTGACATTTAATGCTAATGGATAGGAGTGGGCAATAAGCCAAGAAATGACAAACATCTCCTGCTCTGGGAGGAACTGTGGCATGAAGGCAGGTGTTGTAGCAAAATAAGCACCCCTGCTGTGAAAAGTACTGCGCTTATCGCAGCACAACATTGGGCTCTGGTGTAAATGCTTTGGGATGGGAGAGGAGTCTGAGAAGAATTAGAACGGTACATGCTTTCACATCGGTCTCCATTACTCTTCAGTTACACCCAAAAATGTCACTAGATTTGTTGCACGTTGCTTTTTTTGAAAAAGAGTCTTTGTAGGAGTCTGAATAGTCCCTAAATATAATGACAGTTGCTAAGAGGCATCAGTGAGCAGCAGTGGTTGAGGGTCTACTTCTGTTTTTGCAAAGATTCCCCTTTGAAAGCGGCAGAATCATTTTGATAAAAGTGTTTAATGTCTTTATTGTTGATATAACTACTTTGGGATCATTTGAAGATGAAGTAAAAAAATCTCTTGAACAGCCCTGTTCATCACTGCTTTGCTCTGCCATGTTTCCTTGTTCACTTGCTCAGCCGATCTTGTGTGTGCAGCATGGATTGAGGCAGTTAAATGGTGTCATGATGTGTGATTTATCATAGTCAATTTTCTACCTACTACATCTACTATAAATAAATCTACTGGTAATATTGTGAAAAATATGATGTGGCACAACCCCTACGAATTGAGTACAGATCCAAAGACAACAACTTAACAAAAACAAATGAAAATGAGGTGCAGTACAACTTCTGCCAGGGGAAGCTACTGTATTAAGTAGAGATGCACCGATGTACCTGGATCAGATATCGGCTCCGATACCTACTAATTAGCTGGATATCGGATGAATGTGGCCGATCCAGTCCTTTCTGTTTTTATTAATATCGTAATAATTTTACACTTTATTTGTTAATAAATAATATTAAGTAGATTTATAGTAAGGGTGGAAAAATATCAACACACTACAATATTGCAATATTTTCATATGCCGATATATCGATATTTAAAAACACAGTATCAATCTATTTTACTAACAAAGTCTTGTGAGATTTCATCTTTCTGTTACGAAAACTCGTGGCTTTTGGCACAGATTACAGTCTGATGAAGACAAAACAGCTTGCAAATATTTCGAGAGCCAAGTTTTTTCAATGCCAAAAACACCCCACAAACTGACTCTACTTATGATTATTTAGTGACGATATGACAGTCCTAATAAATAGATATAAATTAAAATATTTTAAAGATATTTATTTAAATTGAAATGAATTGGTGAATGGGAGGGCCTGATTTGTGAATGAGTGGGCCTTGCCCACCAGGGCCCACCCATAGCGCCGGGGCTGGATGTGCAGCTGACAAATCTGAGGCAACTGTGTGATGCTTTTATGCCAATATGGAGAAAAATATCTGAGGAATGTTTCCAACACAATTATTACAATGTAATAGTTCAGAAACCTTAAAGGGGAAGTTTGTTTTTTTTCAATCTGGACCTATTTTCTAGCATGAATTATGTTCATTTACTCACCTAGACAGTTTTGGTGCAACTTGAATTCCTTCAGGAGATATTTAGATCCACTCAAGATCAGCGTATGTCCAATATAATTGAAGTGATGGGGCAACCGCACGCAGCCTCTAAATAAGGCATTATCTGCCACAAACTCCTTCATTTCACCAATGTTTTGTTACAAAACATTAGTTGGACCCCCTGTGAGCTCAAAGCGGCTTTTTTGTGGTGATTCGTCCTTATGTACAGACATTTACTTGTTATGGTGTCGCATAATAGTGACGTCATCAAAGCTGCCACAATATAAATGTCTGTGAAAAAGGTCCAGATTGGAAAAACCCGAACTTCCCCTCTAAGGACAGGCACAGCCAAATCTGAGACATCAAGAATTGAGACAGTTGTGGAGGATAAAGGGGTCTTACTCTGTATTAAGCATGGCTTTGAACCCAAAATACTTCCATACTGTACTTCGAGGCCCTATTTTATCAACAACAGCTTTTCTGAAGCCGTTATCTCTTTTTATTTTTCCTCTTAAAGGACAACCACACGGACTTGTTCAATGATTTCAGTCAGGAACAGCAGGTGGTAATGTTCACTAGTTCATTGCACTGATATGTCAAAGAAAAAAGCACAAAACCTCCCCCAGCCCAGTAGTAGCCTACATAAGACACATCAATGGTTAATGAATGCATTTTGTACATTTTTTAAAGTTATTTCATTTTTAAAATATTTAAATAAGTTTAAATCGGCTACAGAGATGAACTGACTGATGTGACAATGAAGTCAGTCTATATAATCATGTCTGTGTGGCTAATTAAATTAAATAAATGAAATACATTAAAACATTAAAAATAAATATTCCATTAGCCCTATAACATTCAATCAATTTAGATAGTTTAGATATCCAATTTATTTTATAGATATGTCTGTATAATATTTCATATATAAATCTAAATTATTCTATAATATATATTTTTTGTTATATCTATTTTTTTATTTTAATTTGGCGTTGCTTTATATGAGTGGTTCTCTTTGTTCTGAAGGATTGCAGATTTTTATTATTTATTTGATTATTCGTTATTGATTCCAAAGTCTTTATTTAAAAATAATGGTAATGTTGGCATTATAGTGCGGTTTACACATTTACAAAAAGTATCTACCTCAGCGTTAAGTTATCCATCATTATTTTTCAGACTGTGACATAGACTAACGACATAGACTAACGTGCTTCATTCATTGAGTACACTGATATCCGCCCGGCACTCAGCTGGGAGCCTGTAGCGGTGACTTTGGGCCATGAGTATCCGAACACTGTCAGTTGTGACAACAAGTGGGAGGCTTGTCACTGTCCCCAATCCCCAACTGTGACCTTGTTGGACGGTCATTTAGCACCTCTCATGTCAAAGTACAAACCTGGGAAAAAAAAAAAGAAAAAAAACCCACAAGGTGTGAAAAATGTCGTATCCATGGCCATGCTTACCTTACTGGCTCCGTGTGTTGTTTGATCATTGAATTTTCTTTTTAAGAACAAGAATGGAAGAAAAAAAAAAAGATTTTTGGTCTAAATACTCTAATTGGTACTGAAATACAAGATTTCTAGGCTAAATGAAATTCAAATGGGCAAATGAGTCATGTGCTCTTAAAATAACACAAAATACAGATTACAAATGAAGAATTTTTTCTTTCTTCATCATGTTGGTTTGTTGAGTCATTGTGCTGTCTGATAACAGACACGACAACAAAATAGAAATAAATATGTTTTTATTATTAATTAAATCACATCAAATACAACATACAAAAGCAAAGATAATAGCAGAGAAGGAAACAGGTTTTAATGGCTGAAAGTAGTTGATAATTGGTAGAAAGCACATTTATGCACAATTCTGATGGCAGATATGCAAACAAAATACATTCTTTATAATTCAACCTGAAAATAGTCATATTTTTTAAGTTTTTTAAAAAAAATCCACATTAGTAAATGTTAGTAATTTCATCATGTCGTTTAGAATTGTTGGGAAATTATTTGACATTATTAAACAGTAGAATTAAGTAAAGTTATTAAAGTGATTGTATATTCTAATACTTCCTGTAATATACACAACTTTCACTCTTCTGTATGTTCCACCACATTATGGACAAAATATGTGGGAATGGAAGGAAAGTTCTAGATAAAAGAACCGGTTAAGATATCTGTGTGTGGTTTGGGTTTAAGTTTTCAGGGTAAACGAAGGAGGTTAGTCAATTTGCATGCAAGCTCATAACTAACATCAGCATGACCCAAATTAACCTCACTGTTTAAACACAATTACAACAGCAAACTTCAAAGAACAAATGGGAGCAGTACATGTGTGGTATTATTAAACAGTCTGATCTTCATTCATGTGCAGCTCATAATAATGCTAATGCCAACTGTCCTTGTTTATTACCACAATCCTTTTGCCCTTTAAGGAAGTGATGGAGGTTGTCCGGTGTCCTGCCAGCATGCAGTCCTCACTGTTCAGTCCTTGTTCCCTTTGAAAGATGGAAACTGGTGCATTCTTTGTTGTTCTTGCAGAGTTGTCTCTCTTTGAAGAACTCTGTTTTACACTGTCGATGTCACTGCAGGCTGCAGAGCGAGTCTTGTGCAGGGTTGTGCTGCTGGGTTTCAAGAGCAGTGCTGGACAGGGCAGATCTCGTCCTCTTTACATGTGAGGAAGCAGTTTGGAGGAGACGGACGTGCTGCTCCCTTAGAGTCCATCCCTCCTGCTGGAGAGTCTAAACATGAAAGAGAGCACGGCCCTCCCACTGGAGACGCTGGCTGAAAAAGACAAAAGAATGATTGAAGCCTTGGGCTTTTCTCTGCTGAGCTGGGGGGTGTGGCTATCTGGAAATGGAAGCTGGTGTGGTGAATGGCACTCAGAGTCGGAGTCTAGTTTAACCAACAAATAAATGCTATCAAGATGAGTCCCCAACATACCTGCGGATGTAAAAGCATTTTTATGCACAAGAGGGTTCGCAAATCATGTATAAAAAGCATTTTAGTTTCGTGTGCGAGTGCTTTGAAAGGTGAATTAACCTTGAGTTAACCTTTGAATAATGTATGCCATTACTTAAAGAAAAAGACGCCTGTTTTCTCAAGATAACTGTTGGATTATCTCTGAAAGCCACAGATCTGTTATGTTAGAGTTCAGGAAAGCAAACAGAATAACACATGTATTTCTCAACTTACTGTTATAGATTCTGACCAACTGTGACAATTACTGATACAATTAGGCGCTACCAACTCATTTTCAAGCTAACTTTCATCAACTCTTCAGTTTGAGGAAACAAAGCTTATCATCTTGTGATAACCAGTGAAGCGCCATTCATACCCTACAGCAGGGATCCCCAATTCCGGTCCTCAAGGGCCGGTGTCCTGCAGGTATTATGAGCTGCCCGGCTGCAACACACCTTAGCCCCGTTTCCACCAGCGGGTCTGGGTCGGGTCGGGCCGGATCGGTCCACGTTTTTTTGCGTCTCCACAGATAAAACTGGACGGGTACCCTTATATCCGACCCGACCCGGCCTACTTTTTTGGCACCCTTCGGTAGGGGTACTGATCTAACCGATCCGGACCAAAGAGGTGGAGCTAACACAAAGCAATACATTGATTTGTTGAAAAATCTCACTTCCCGCATGACCAAGCGTAAAAACAAAGCCGGGGTGACTCCTGTTGTTTGTGTCATGTGTGGCGCGGGGTTTTGGTTAAACGGCGCTGCATGGCGATGATGTCACGCGGTCACGTAGCAGCGCTGTCCAGCGCCTCCAGAGTAAGGGTACAGTTTGCTGTGGGAACGCAGCGTGAAATCAACACATCCGTACCAAAACCCACCCGATCCGGCCTGGCCCGACCTGACCCGACCCAGGCCCGCGGGTGGAAACGGGGCTCTTGTGACATATGCAGAGCTTGATGTCAAGCTCTGCACAAATTTGCTAATTACCCACTGATATTACCCATGATATCGAGGTGTTACTGCTGTTGTTGTTTTCTCTGTGACTTGTAGTCACCGAAAACAGAGCCAGATATTTTTAGTAGAGGCGGGGCGAAACACGTATGACGCATATGACGACAATTTCCTTTGACCAGTGGAGAGCCATCAGGTACCTCACGTTTTGTGTAGGTTTAGCACGGTTAGAGCTAGCTCTGAAACGGGTGCGGAAAATCGCAACGGCTCGTAACAGGTTTTCCCAGAGGAAACACAAATAAAGCGTGCCGTGCCGTGTACAACGGTTTCGAAAATGTGCAGTGGAAAAGGTGCATTTCATCCAAATCCAGATGAAATATGGATGATGGGAGAGTCCGTCAGTATGTCTGTTGTGAGAGAGCTTACGAATCCAGAGTGCTCTGGATGAAATGGAGCAATAAAATTACCTCCTCTAACCGACGACATGTTCACAATTGTCGATGGCAGTAAATTTCAACACAACACTGCCCCCTAGAGGGTGTATGGAGCAATATTCAGAACAACGCTGAAACTGGGGGGGGTGGTGGTCACAAAGACAGTTTGGTACAGATGGGCTGATTTCATCTGTAGCCTTTCCGGAGGTATGAAGCAAGCTTTAAAGTGGGGGTTATCTTGAAAAAAAAACAAAGAAACAAAAAAGATTAAGACCAGTTTCTCCAAATAAAGAGAAAATTTACTTGTTTTTACATGAAAATGAGCTTTGTTGTCTCAACATAATATAAAAATAGTAATTCAGACAGGGTTGATCTCCGCTTCTATGTATATTCCAGGTTTGTATGTGATTACATCATTTTCTGAGATAATTTCAGTTATATGTGTGGAAGGATTGTAAGTATACTTTGGTTTTGTTGGTGTACACACTAGGAGAATAAAAATTAATAATATCATTATTTTTAAAATATCCCCTTTTTTTTTTTCCGAGATTTTAAATTTTAAAATCTCTCTTCCCTTTTCCTCCCTTTTCCCCTCCCCCCTTTTTTTTTTATTAAAACTTCAAATCTTTCCTTCCTCTCCTTTTCATCCAATCAACACATCCCTTCGGTATTTTTCAATTTGCAGTATTCAATCACTTTTAACATATTTAAATTTTAAATCAGTATTTCTAATCATTGGGAATTTTTTCATTGTTAACCATTTTTCCGGTAATCGTTACATCCCTAGTACGTAGTAATTACTCATCCCTCAAAATAAGATCTTACATCCTACAGCTGAAAGATGTTCAGCTCTTGACTAAGCACATACAAGACTTTCTACCAATGCAGGGTTGGATCAGAATGTTATGGCACATTCACACTGGCACCGTTTGTTAGTTTTAAGTGAACCCTGGTCCACTTCCACGGATAGCACCGCTCGTTTGTAGTAATGCAGTGCAAATGCTTTTACGCACTTTGACGTGAACCAATAACTTGAACTCTGGACCAGGGTTCAGAATATCCAGTGAACCAAAGAGAGGATATAACATAGAGCACATTACTGAACATCCTGCACTTCAAAAACTCAAATCTTAGCAAGTATATTTTTCTAATTTCTAGTCAAAATATGTCATCACACTCAAAATAAGACAAAATTACTAACAGAGAAACATTTCAGTGAGATATAAGATCTAGTTTTAAGGCAATGCATCTTATTTCAAGAAATCGTATCAAGAAAAATTTGCTTGCCGTTGGCAAATTTGTTTTTGCTGATTACAAGCAAAAAAAAAATCTTTGCCACTCTTAAAATAAGTTAAAAAAAAAAAAAAATTTTTTCTAAAAAGTTGTTATGTCATGGGTTAGGGACAAGGTTAGAGAGCACCAATCACATGAACTAAAATGTTGTGACCACCATGACTTGTTTTGAGAGGTTAGCTGGTACAAGTTCTGCCGCACCTGCTTTGATCCATACCAGGGTTATTCAGCTTGGTCCCACAGGGGCCACAGTCCTGCAGGTTTTCAATATTTCCCTGTTCCAGCACACCTGACTCACATTCAATGGATCCAACGGCCTATGAAGCTTTGCACAATGACTCGGTAGTTTGAGTCAGGTTTGTTGGAGCAGGAAACCATTGAAAACCTGCAGGATTGTGACCCTTGTGGGATCCAGATGAATAGCCCTGACCTATGCTATCATTTAGTTTGATACATATTTCTCAGCCTTGTGGCTTGACCTTCCTGACATTGCATGTCTGTATTCTGACCCCACGGCTGCCAATAACACGCATGAGGCTTTGGAGAAGGACTGCAGTACAACTTCCTGCAGTGGCAGTGGCAGACCTTTCTGTTGAGCACTCCGACCTCCGCATGGCAGAGGAGAGGGTTAAGATGACATTGAAGAGCAGTCTCTGTTTGTTTTGTTCTCCCTGACCGCCTTGTTCCACTGGCTGCTTGCTTGGAAACGGCATTACTGAAACCCCTCCGCCTCCCCCTACAGCTTCTCTCCACTTTTCCTTCATCTCCTGAGTCCCTCGAGCATTGTGCACATCTTTGTGCCAAATGCCGTCACCCTGGAGGCACCTCCCCCTCCTTTCGCTTTGTTTGTATGTGAGAAAGAGAGCGTGGGAGAGAAATGGGCGGTTTCTGTGGATTCCCCTCTTCATCAAGGCTGTGGGGTTTCCTGTTGGTGTATACTTTGTACTTTGTCAGTGGCTTTGTCACCACTGTTTGTGCAATTGATTGGTGCATGAGTATGAGAGTGGGTCTGCCATTGTTCTCTGTAACTGCTGCAGCACTGTTGAATGGTGGTTGTGTAAGCTCAGATGCCCAAAGCAGTACTGTGTACCTTTTCATTTTTATCTGTGTATAGTCCATATTAGGGTCTCCTGTCTAACAGCCTGGGCTCACCATTAAGCCATTTGTCTGCTCGCTGTTCTGAACACAGAGTACAAGTGGCCCAAATGCAACTGACTTCACATTTTAACTTGCATCTCAAGGTACTGTTATCCCTGGCAGAAATAATGGAATCACAACTC
This sequence comes from Atherinomorus stipes, assembly GCA_023101725.1. Classification (NCBI taxonomy): domain Eukaryota; kingdom Metazoa; phylum Chordata; class Actinopteri; order Atheriniformes; family Atherinidae; genus Atherinomorus; species Atherinomorus stipes. The sequence goes on along the minus strand of JALJCO010006296.1, from coordinate 466,373 downwards.
CTTGAAGATGTTTTTTTTTCCCGTTGTTTCACTAAAAAACAAAGGACAAACAGACAAATTGCATATATTTCTGCAGATCATTGTGCATGTGACTCTTTTGAATTGGTTGACAAGTAATCTCATTGCACTTTCCTGCCCTTCCATGAAGGGGTGACAGCTATGTTTCAGTCATACACTCCTCTTCAGTGAAGACCTTGTTTTTTACAACTCAGCTCAAAGTCTGACTGGGTCTGGTCCAAAATCAGACACTGCTGTTGGGTTCTTCAGTCTTATTTATATCTTACATAATATGTTCGCTTTGTGACTAAGGCTGCCATGACATTTTGATACACTATACAATATTAAACATTAAGACTACAACAATTAATCAACAACGTTGACTATAAAGAAAATTGACACAAAGAACAACTCAAGTCTGATGGTGCAACATGATCAGAGTGACGACCTCATCTTTCCAGAGTTTGGAAATACTTCAAGTTAAATAAAGAATAAAAACTGGTGAAATGCGCGGTCTGCCATGCAGAGTAGGCATACTACGGCAGCACCAAAGTCGTGCATGAGCATCTGAAAAGAAACCATCTCAGAGTCATGGCTCCCAGTGTTCCAGATGGGTAGTTTGATTTACAGTGAGATAATATTATCTCAAGATAATACTGATCATTTCGAGCCCATTTCATGAAAAGGAACGTGTTGATTGTAATAAAACACCGAATTATAGAAGTATACAGCTTCCCTGACAATGTTTACATTAATAACATTAGTAGCCACTTTTAAACAAAGACACAAAATAAGTAGCCTACCGCTTCGGCAAACGTCAGCACACACAAGCATCATTAAAATGCAATGCATCTCAGTCGGTCAGCTTAGAAATGGTGAGAGTCAGAGGTGTGTAATCCAGCTAGAGTAAAAATCCTGTCCGGTACTTGTTCTAACTCATCAGTAAACGAGCTAATTTCAGTTAAAACAGCTCCTGTGCAGGTTGATGAGCCTGCTAGTAAAAACACCTGTTCTAAATGTACAAGCAGATCCAAAAACATGGCAGGATTTTTACTTTCTGGCACCTGGATTACACACCTCTGGTTACAGTTAATCTAATAGTATCTGATTTTGCCCTAACTTTGCCTACACAGCCTAGGTTTGATGAATAGATATTCATCTGGTTATGGAGTCTTTTTTTTTTTTTTAACTTAAGGACATTATGTTGTGTTGTGACTGACTGGAAATCAGGGTGATATTCATGTGATGCAAATTTAGAGAATGGGGTAAAACATGCATTGGAGTCTGTAAAACAGCTGCAACAACAGTAAGCACAGATGGTGGGTGTGACAGAAATGATCGTGACTAATCGAGTAATCGAACAAAATAATGAATAGATTAGTCAACGACTGAAATAATAGTTGCAGCCATACAAAACAAATAATTGCATTTTTATGTCACTGATAGTCAAACCCCAAATACAATTTAATAATGCTGAAACCTTAAGAAGAGGCACAGCCAAAGGCAAAGGTAACTCAAACGTGAAAAAAATTACCTTGTTTTTCCTTTTAAATTTCTTTTGTGCTCCTTTTACATACATACATATGTATCCTGGTAAATGAGTGAAAAAGATTAGCTCCCATTAAATTTAGCCCAGGTCTTGTTTTATTGTTGGCTTTTTGCTTAGCAACTGCCATTTTTATGCATAAAATGAAAAAACAAAAAAACAAAACAACAAAAAACAGCTACAACGAGGGAGGGGATAAACAATCTATCAATAATTTTTCCGATGCATCGATTAATCTAACGATTCACTTTTTTCGGTTCGATTTGATTATCAATTATCTCCCTTTAAATTGACAGACAGCAATTTATACATGTTGATATGCATACCTGAAATTAAAAAAGAGCATGAATAAAAAAGGCAGTGGGCGACGGCTGCCTGTCATGGAGTCTTTCCTGAACCAACAGAACGTAAGATTTATCTTGAAAATACATAGCTGACTGAAAAAAGTGCCTCTTTTGATTCTTCATTTATATGAAAACAATATAAAAAGTCACCCAAAATACTTGTGATTGAAATAATATAGTAATGGAAACTTGGAGGCTTTAAGCTAATACAAAAGTGTTTTCCAACAAAAAAATAATAATGATTAGTAAACATTCATAATTTAACAATTATTTTGATCATAAGTCTAGCTTCCTGAAAAAGTAAATCTTCATCTTCAGCCTGTTAATGCTTAATACTAGGGATGCACAATATAATTGGTTCCCTATCGGTATTGGCCTGTATCGGCCTTAAAACCGAGTATCGGACATCGGCCATCCCACTAATATTTAACCGATATTTAACCGATCAGCCCGCTGTTTCCAAAATCTAAAAAAAACCCCAATTTTTCTTCTTCAAAAACTTCTTTTTTACAGACTTTTAAACTTCTAAAGACTAAGGGTGGAAAAAATATTAATACACTGAAATATCACAATATTTTCATATGCTGATATCATATTGACATTTAAAAACGTATCAATCTATTTTACTAACGAAATCTCACGATATTTTATAGTTCTGTTATGAAATCTCATGAGAACTCACCAAAATTTTGCAATATTTTCAAATGCTGATATCATATTGACATTTAAAAACACTGTATCGGTCTATTTGACTAACAAAATCTCGCAATATTTCATCGTTCTATTACGAAATCTCACAAGAATTCACAAAAATTTCACAATATTTTCATATGCTGATATCATATTGACATTTAGAAACACGGTATCCATCTATTTTACTAACAAAATCTCGCGATATTTCATCGTTCTGTTGCAAAATCTTGCGGGAATTCACAGAATATTGTGAGATTTTGTAGCAGAACAATGACATCTCACAAGATTTTGTAAGTAAAATAGATCAATACTGCGTTTTTAGATATTTATTTGATATCGGCATATAAAAATATTGCAATATTTCAGTGTATGGATATTTTTTCCCACCCCTATTTTTCAAAGTGTCGAAAACAGATAACAAAACTGCTATTTGCAAAGACTGCTTATTTTTTTCAGCTTTAATATCGGTATCGATATCGGATACCGGCCGGCGGCCACATGAGTTTTAAAATATCGGATATCGGATATCGGCCAAAATTCCAATATTGTGCATCCCTACTCTATATGGTTCCAAACACTTGGAAATGAAATGAAAAATACTTTATTTATCTCAGAAATGATTTGCAGATATCACTGACAGATGAAACACTAACACGAGGTTGAGAACGTAACTTTTATTGTACACCGAGTCAGAGTTGAAACAGCTCCCAGCAGCGCTTCCATCAGCTGCAGTTCACACCCATGGCCAGCAGATGGAGCTCATGCTTCATTCTGACCGTCTCAAACAGGCCTCGCGTTTCTGAAGATACTGCGTCGATCTCACGGCAGTTCTGTCTCATTGTCTCATGAGGCTCTGGTTTCGCCATCCTTACATCCCCGTCCGCCATTTCCTTACATTTGACAAACGAGCATGTGCCTTCACTGCCTTACACTTTGGAACTTTGGAGGAGCCACTTGCATTGGAGAGGGCGCCGCCATCTTTGTTTTGGTCTGAAGACGCATCAGCATGCATATTTTGCGTCAACGTATTCTTTGTCAATGTAATCTGTTACCCCGACGCATCATCCTAACCCTAGCTACAACCATGAGCTGCATCTTACCCCTAAGACAACAGCTAAGAGATAAAGGACCGTAACCAGATGAAATGTTTTGAAAAGCCTTTCAGCGATCTCTGCAAACTCTGTCATGCTTTCACTCTGCTCCTTATGATCCCAACAAAATGTTCACAAGCCACTCTGCGTGGCATCTTTTTTGTAAAATCCTTGGCTTGCGCTCCTGTTTTATGTCTTCATGAAGAACCTTGAAGTATCCTTGATTAATTCCACAGTTGTAATGATTGGAACAATCTAAATCAATGCAATTTCTAGCAATCAAGAGCATGTGGCCACACACACTCTGGTGTACGCTGACCTTGGTTGACCATCATTCCAAGCTATTCACAACTAATGAGGCGGATGTGACCTCACATGAACACAAACAATATGTGTATGGTAATCATCTGGCCGTGACCTTTGTAAAATTATGGTCAGTTGGTCGACGGTTCTTGTGAAGCTGTTGTGAAACCTGTTGCTTGTTTTGGAGAAATGAATTTGGAGAGTGAGAGGAAATTGTGTGTACGTTAAGTTGGCCGTTTGCTTTCTGTTGTCATTGCAGCTCTCTTCTTTTAATGAGTAGCCAGTCGGAGTGAGTTCTCTGACCAGCAGATCCGATGGCTATTCATTATGTTGAACACGCTGAAAAGAAATCCACATCAACTGAGTCAGACAATGCTGACAGTGCATTACACTGAAAGATGTTCATGGTCGCTCCCGACATGCCTGACAGATGATTTTTGGCTTGGTGTACAAGAGCCCTTAGAACCAAAATCTTAGGAGTCCTGGAGTGTTGTTCAACTGGCTGTAAGACACTGAGGCTATAGCTGCCCTCCGGCTGTAAATGGGTGTATGTATGTGTGTAATTAATCTGGAATAGCGGGAGAGAGGGAGAGTGAAATGTTAATGAAGGCATTGGGATGTGAACAAACTGCTTCCAGTCTGATGCACACATTCAGCAAGATCCAGAGTTGCATAAAGAAAGCCGCTGCAGGAGGGACGTTATGGGCCACACACTCAAATTTCATTGCAGATTTACAGGAATGGATCTGCAGCTCAGTGTCTGCATGTCTGCATGTGTGTTTGTGGGTAAGTTACAATAGAGGCTACAGATCTTGGGTACAAGTTATTTTACAGTATTTTAATGTGTTTCCATATTGTCATTTTTTAGGGGGGAAAGACCACTTGTATGGAGTGAAGATCTTAAAGTAGACCTGTGCTTTGAAGAGATTAATTGTAATCCTGGGTGCTAAGGAACTACTGGAGGAGTCAGGTTAAGTTCCAGAGGAAAACGTCTTAATCACAATCAGTAGTTGCTTTGCAGCTGTGGGGAGACGGTGTAAAATTACAGAAGCACTAGAATCACGCTGCTGAAGATCATCTTACTAAATGGGTGTGAATGGGTGAATGTGACATGCAGTGCTTTGAGTGGTCTGTAGGACCGGAAAGGTGCTATAAGTACAGTCCATTTACTATTTTATCATAAACTACTGATTTTCTTTGCATATTTTTGCTCAGTTACTAGAAATAGAAAGGTCAATGTGAACATCTGGAACGGAACCGTCAATGCTGAGGGGTTGATGCAGGTTTTAGAGCAAAATGTGCACCCACACTGTAAATGCAATGTCCTGACCAAGGGGCAAACTCCCAGGGTGAGTGTGAAGCCTGAAAGTTAAGTTTAATAATTGAAGAGTTCATTTGCAAAAACAGACAAACACCATTTAGAAAAAAACAGACTTAACTGCTTTTGCAAATAAACTCTTCATTTACTTTTTGGATATTTTCACCAAATTAAGTTCACATGAAGTAGAGGGTTTTACTGATGCAAAATGAAGGTAGGAGGTTTGTACCCAACAGCGACGAAAAGCAGTGAACTCTGTTTTTCACAATGGTGTTTGTCTGTTTTTGCAAATCAACTCTTCAGTTGTAATTCTTTCTTCATCCACTAGGGGCTGGCCCCAAAACAGCAAATCCCCATTGACTCCCATGTTAAAAAGGCCAACTTCACAGCAAAAAATAAACATGTTTACAGCAGAAATAAACATGTTTACAGCCTGGTTAAAAAAATCATCTTACTTTTAATAGGTCAAGTTTATCTTCATGTCAACTGTGAGGGGGATACATTTTTCTTTATAACTCATGCGTTAAAATGTTATTTTTTTATCTTGAAATTACACATAATTAGGGGCGTATCCTTTTGATTGACATGCGGCAGACTGGTTGCCAGCCTGCCGGCTGGTGGCTAACAGTTAGCCCCTTGTTTGCTCTCGGTAAGGTCTCAGTCTGCTGCAGAGTAGCAAAATGGTGGTTTTTAGCAGCTAACAGCATGTCCGACATGCCTTACCTTTATCCCGCCCCTTGGGAAGCTAATCTTTGTTAGCTCTGGTTAGTTTCGAGTTAGCTTGGTTTGCATTTAGCCCAGAGCACGTTTGCTGTCAATCATTTGCCCTGAAGCCACACTTTGCCCATTTTAGTATTTTCCAGGAGTGACGACACATGTGACAAGGCAAGATGGCGACGGTGGGACATGCCCAACTAGCTTCACTTTCCCCTTAGCCCTAATACCCACTTATTTTGGCAGAATATATTAAGTTTTTGCTGCTGGGATGGGCTCCAGTGACCCCTGCGACCCTGCACTGGACAAGCGGTACAGAAAATGAATGAATGAATTAATATTAAGTGGTCACAATTTTTAAAAAGTACAGCTCCATCAAATTTAATAATTTCACAATAATTTCCACAATTAAGTTTGTTTATTTCGGTCAGCCAATCGGTTTCCTATATTCAAGTAAACTCAACTTGTTAGATTTTACAGTGAGCCAGAAGCTTTTTCCAGGGCTTATTTTGGCAAGTCAATACTACTAGTACTACCCCTAAGCTTTCATTGTAGAAGTCTGTCTGCTGGGGTGCCAATCAAATTCTACAAAAATGTCCCAATTTTAACATTTGACATGCTCCCTATGTTTTGTGTTAAGTTGTGTGTTGGTTTTCTCATTGCATCCTGGTTTTTAGCGACATTTTACACAGCATCATTACTCTTTTGGAGTAGTGGTTGTACTAATGATAGAGGCAGACATAGAAACATATCTAATATAGGCTTTTTGTGTGAGCCAGACAGCTGGAATTGACTGTTTGTCACAACTTTAAGCAAAGCCCAGGCAGACTTTTAGCATACATGACAAAAAAAAAATCCATATTACTATGGACAGACAATCCATTATCTGCTGCTGAGTTCCTGGACGTTCTGATTCACTCTCGGAGACCAACCATGCTTCGGATAGAGGCGTGTGCATGTTCAGCTGTATCTGGGACCAAAAACTTTCGATCCCTGTCAGCACGCTCTGATTTGAGGAGTACAGACTCTGCACATCACAGTAGGGGATCACCCCTGACAGTGACGTGCTAGCAGCAAATCTTTTTTCTCAGCAGCTGAACTGGCATTAATCTTGAAAGTTTGCCTGTTTGTTTGTAATGGAATATAAAGTCCTGCAATTTATGGGGCCACTCCAACAGCCAGCACAAGCTTTGCTTTGGCAAGATTACACTCAGTGAACTCAAACACACTTCCTCACACTGGCCTTCAAACATACAGTAGTCGAGCTCGACTTTTTTTGTTGTCTTTTTTTGTAATTTGTTTCATTTTTATTATTAAAGACCCACAACGGCCCCCCATCAACGGCTAAACTAGCATCCATCTTACATCGTACCTGTACTTTGAGCTCACTACAGCCAGTAAAAGTCTTACCTTGACTGTTGTTCTGTCCCTTCCTTTCTCTCTTTTCCTCTCTTCCTCTGGTAATGTTTCCTTGTGTTTCTTTGGTGAATCTGATATGATGCGCATTAAAAAGACCCGCTGTGTTCATATCGAGTTCATATGTGTTTGCTAGTACGTGACGTGGTGCGCAACCAACAGTCGGCTGAAATTTCACAGCCACGGACGCGTACCCAATGCAAAAGTTACATAGTGCAGTTTCTGAGTCTCAGGAAGCTGCTGGGCAGTGACGGCTCAAAAATGTGCATAATTAATGTTGGTGTGCCATCAAAACGAGTCAGAAACTCAGATTTTTAACGTTGAAAAGTTAAGTTTTGGGCCTTAAATATTCTCATTGTTTCTATTAGCGGTGTCAACATTTACAATTTTTTCTACAGGTGTAATCGGGACTACTAACCATCGTGTACACGGTTACACGTCAGAGATTAATGATCTTAAGGTTGCAGAGCGTGACGTCACCTACGCATCCCACCGTACTCCGGCCATCATACTGAACTCAGAGCAGAATAGGCCTGTAGCGATGTGTCGATGACATCGAATACTTGGCTTTAAAAAATAGTTGATATCAAATCCGGTTGTCGACGCGTCGCCACGCCCACTCGCCACTCGTCATCGGACAATGTTATGCCTCATGGGCCAGAGATACCGCACCTCTTTTTCCTCTGCATGGTTTTCCTGTCATTTACGGTTTCATGACCAGCGGTTGGTTTGATTCTGCCTCATATGAACCGCTGGAGTCCTGCACGCAGCTCAGAGCTGTGTGATGCAGCATCACCGCACTGCCGTACAGGAGTTTAAATGTAACACAGCAGCAGCTGTTTATCCAGGTAACTACAGTGAAGGCGGCTGTAGCGCTGAACTGAGCCGCTTTTAGAAAGTTTGATCCATTAGTCAAAGCATACACTCAGCATAATATGTAACACACCGTTCATGTAAAGACGCAACGTGTTCTGGTTGAACGTTACTGGCACCAGGTTTGACAGGGCTGCTGCTGTGTGACGTGGTGCGACAGGCTCTGAGGGACAGAAAAAAACAAGACTGTTCAGTTAAACTTTGTTTGCCATTACTTGGTGGGTAAAATCGAAGCACACATTACATTACCTGTTGTATCACAGTTTATTTAAAATCTGCTGTGTTGGTTTTATTTGCTGTCAAACAGATAAAGAACCGAACGTTCCCATGATTCAGAGAAATGGAGAAATAACAAAATAGTTTCCCATTAGACATTCATAAAGGATCAATTCCTCATTAATTTGGTGTTAGTTGGTGTACAAATGTATGCTTAATATCTTTTTCTTACAAATGTGATTGGAAGAATGTTATTGATTAGAGGAGGTGTCACAATAAAGTAAAATAAGAATAAATAAAAATAAAAGGAAAAAATACAACAATGTCAGAACTCCTGACTCCCCAATTCCACCTTCAAGCTATGATTTAAAATTAGGATTCAGAATCAGATTAATGAATTGATACAGGTCAGGGGAAACACTGTCCTGTATCTGTCTTTTCAATTTTTATTTCATTATAGATGTATCGGATCGAGGCTCGGTGTCAGCCGATCCTCAAAGTTAAATGACTACAGGGTCATTTGACAAATGACTACAGGGTAGTCATTTGTCAGCTCAACATTCACAAATATACATTTCTGACATTCAAAAACAAAACAAAAACAAATCAGTGACCAATATAGCCACCTTTCTTTGCAAGGACACTCAAAAGCTGCCACCCATGGATCCTGTCAGTGTTTTGATCTGTTCACGATCAACATTGCGTGCAGCACGCAACCACAGCCTCCCAGACACTGTTTTCCCTCCTTGTAAATCTCACATTTGATGAGGGACCACGGTTCTCTATGGGGTTCAGATCAGGTGAACAAGGAGGTCATGTCATTATTTTTCTTCTTTTAGACCCTTTCTTGCAGCCACGCTTTGGAGTACTTGGATGCGTGTGATGGAGCATTGTCCTACATGAAAATCATTTTTTCTTGAAGGATGCGGACTTCTTCCTGTACCACTCTCAGACGTGTCTTCCAGAAACTGGCAGAGACTGGGAGGAGCAACTCCATCCTCAACCCGAAAAGCCACACAAGCTCATCTTTGATGATACCACCCAACCAGTACCCCACCTCCACCTTCTCCTGAGCGGACTGGAGCCTCTCCCTTCACTATCCACCACGCCCATCAAACTACTCTCATTTCATCATCTATAAAACCTAACACCAGATTTCTTGCCATCTACCACTTTCTTTCATGGGGGGTTTTCAGCCTTCTACCTTGCCATTCTCTGTATTCACACCTTGTAATTTTGGCACCCATGATGTGCACCATTATCAAACTCTGAAGCGCATCTTGGCAGCTGCACGCTTGACTTTTCTCGTCATGGCAGTTATTTTGCGCCTTGTTTTTCCACATTTTCTTCGACCCTTTACATTTTAATCCTTATTTTATACACACTTCAAAACTTACAATTTTAAAGTGCTGCATCCCTCTCAAGATATCTCACTATTTTGACTTTTCGAGCCTGTCAAGTCCCTCTTCCACCCATTTCCAAAAAAAGTTCCTAATAATTATGTTAGCCATCACCTATAAGGGTGTTGATGTCATTAGACCACACCCTTTCTCATTACAAATCACATCACCTATATATTAATTGGTAGTGGCTTTCGGCCTATACAGCTTAAGTAAACCACATGCATAAAGGATGATGTGGTCAAAATACTCATTTCCTAATAATTCTGTACTCCCTTATGTCCGAATCAGCAAAAACCTAATCTGACATCTCTTGTTTTATAGCACTAAAAATACTTAAGTGCAGAAAACTTCTAATAAATAGAATACATTAGAAACCAAGTTCCACTTTGTTCAGTAACCAAAATACGTGCAGCCCTTAATCTCCAAGTTATGAAAATCAGACACTCTTTTATTTTACGTTAAGCAAAGATGTTTGGCTTTGACAACCGGTGTGTGATGAAGAAACTGAACAGGAGATTTTATTTTTTATTAATTTGCAATAGGAAAATAATCGTTAGATTAATCGGCTAATTAGTCTTTGGGGGGCTGTTCTGTTACATATGACCGTATGAGGAAAGCTGGAACTAGCTTATATAATAGCTTTAATAAAAGAAGAGAAACCTCAGTTTTTTTAGATCTGCTGGGCATAAATTTGTCACCGTCACGATTGCGTCACACATGGTCCCTAACGACGTCCTCCCTCATTGCACGCACACTAAGTGGATGGGTAGTTCTTATAACTAAACTCAAGAGCGTAGTTATAGTAACTGCATTCTTAGAACCTCTCTGTCTAATGCGGCTACTATTCTAAGGGTCACAGATTGTTTGTAGCACCGGCTTCGGCACTCACATGGATGTTATTTGCAAGCATTATGGAAATCGGACTCCACAAAAATGGAAAGCCTGTTATGGAGCTGTTGCGCTTACCCAAGTCTATATGGAGTTTGAAGTACACAAACCCTACAAGTAAGTACATTAGCAAACAAATCATGGGCTAATACTTAGCATTAGCTAAAACGTTTTTTCACTCAACGTGTTGATGTCTGTAAGGCGTTTTTATGGTGGAACTGCGTCAGGTTTCAAAGTAATCCCCAAAAAAACTACTTTACTCCCAAGTTCATGAAGTTGTCAGAGGGAAGTCACACACAAAATTGAGTTTTTTTTCCGCTCCTATTCAAAATCCAACCACTTCTGCAAGTCGATTCATCCAGTACAACAAATGAACTTCCACCCTGAACGCAACCACATTTTTCCCAACTTGTCGTCCTCTAGAGGTAAAAAAAAAAAAAAAAGCTTTTCTTCTGAACTCTGGAGCAAACGTCTGTTAGCTGATGGCTGTTTGTCTCTGAGGAAATCTTCCTGCAGGCTTAGTTTTGTCCTCAGAGAGTGTGTATAGGTTAGGATTCTCTAAGAGTTTCTGTTGAACAAAGAGAGCGTCTTGCTACGATGCTGCACATGCGTATTTGACGCTTTGTGATTGGTGCCCCCTCGTTGCGTATACCGGTGTCACTCACTTATGTTAAGGAAGCTAGAGCTTGGCCTGAATATTCATAGATATTACTCAAATATGCACAAATGAAGAAAAAAACAACTTAAATGAAGTTTTCATGAGGAAATAACACAGTAACATGCTGAAAAGCTCTTAAAAGTCAATTTTTCATGATAGAGCTCCTTTAAGCCAAGTCTGCCCAGATTTTTAACCCCTAATGGGTGTTTTCTGACTTCTTGGATGAGCATGTAAAAGTAAAGTGAGCAAGAAACAGCTTCCTATATATCAGAGGCAGCACATGAAAACGTTATGGACACCATTGCTGCTTCCACTGAAGAGGATAAGTAGCAGCCAAGTGCTGCTAATCTAATGTACTCGAGTAAACTAATCATCATCGAGTCTGCAGTTTGCTGGCCTGCTGCATTTATGTGTTAACACAATGCTAAAGAGGAAAGATGTCAGCAGAGGATTTGTTGCAGCCCATTAAGCTGGAAGTGCTATAAGGTGATCTCCAAACAATTCAGATCCATTATTCATAGTGAAAAAGAAAAATTTACAGACTGAGAACTTTCCAGCCAATTTCCACCGTTCTGAGCCGAGGAGGGACTGCCCCAGTGAGTTTACCCCGAAGCCACACCTGACAAAGCTCAGAGAAGCTGCAAAAAATTAATTGAAATACTGAGGGTGGGCATAAAGAAATGCCTGCAACTCAGGCCTTGCCATCTGCTGGCTTCCACCCAGAACCAGGTCAATGTTTCAGCCATGTCTTATTTCAACGAGCATGTTAGATGAGGAATATTAACAGCACGGTAAGGGTGGGCACTCTGGTGCTGGCCTGTCTGGGTGGATGACATGAGTGACTGGAGCATGTGGGGTGTTTGGTCCACACAGCATCTCTTGCAGATGGGCGGCCCGTTCTGGGTATGCCGTCCTTCTAGTCTGTGGGCAGAGACACAATAACATGAGTATTTATTTATTCATTCATCTTGTTATTATCATTATTACGGTAGTGATGATAATGATTGTGATGGTAGTAATTCCTACTGTTGTTATTATTAGTGGTAGTAATAGTGGCAGTATAGTAGCAGTGGTAGTTTCCACATTCCCTTTTCAGTTCAGAGTTTAAATCCTTGCTCAAAACACACTTTTTTTGCACTGGCCTTTGGTTCTTAGTCTATTTTTCACTCAAATTCCCTATAATCCAGTCGTTTTGATTAGGGATGCACAATATTGGAATTTTGGCCGATATCTGATATGCCAATGTTTTAAACTCATGTGGCTGATAACCGATATTGACACTGATATTAAAACTGAAAAATGAATTATGTCACATTCATTCCTTGTGCAAAATTAGAAAAATATCTCAACTTGTGTTATGTATAACAAGACAAACTAAATGACAGTGACTCAAACAAAACTAATAGGACATGTGCGTTATATCCTAGATCCACTTGGATTTTCTTCTCCCTGACAAAAAAAAAAAAAAACCAATGTCCTAAAACAGGGAATATTAGGTCATTTACACAAATGACCGTGTATAAACTCTGTTCACACAGAACATCCTAAAAGAAACTGTCTTTAGAAGTTTCAAAGTCTGTAAAAAAGAAGTTTTTGAAGAAGAAGAAGAAGAATTTTTATTTTTTGGACTTTAGGAGCAGCAGCCTGATCGGTTAAATATTGGTTAAATATCGGTGGGGTGGCAGGTCTGATACTCAGTTTTAAGGCTGATATAGGCAGATACCGATAGGGGGACGATTATATCGTGCATCCCAAGTTTTAATTCATACTTTTACTATCTGCTTTTCTTATTAAAAATTTTTTCAGCACTTTAAGGCAACCTTTGTTGTTTGTAAATTTACTAAATAAATGGACTTGGACTTTCTGTTCAGTATTACATACAGATGCAGCCATGAAAAAGCTCTGCCTTTTTCTGCCAGAAACCATTCAGCCTATCACTGGCTGAACGGTTTCTCCCACAAATACGTCATCACGCACGGTGTCCAAACTTGGCGCGTGGAGACATTGTTGTTTCGGGCGTTCATTTATGCTCTGCAATTGTTTCTTTGGGAAAGCGGCGTTTTTCTGTGCCATCGAATTAGCAGACAAGTCGCTGGTAAGTGGCTGTCAGTCGGCAGAAAGGGGAACTTTGTCATGCCTGGATCTGTGTGTGGGGCACCTGTATACAAACACATTTCTTTTATTTAGCAATGTAACCAATAAATGTATTCATGTTGCCACCAGAATATTCAGTTTAAATGTATTTCTGTGCTTCTTTTTGTTACAGTGGGACACTAGATCCCTGCACTGTACAGTAAACTGTGTACAAGACAATTGAAATATCACTTTTTGCACAATAATAAAATAATACCCCTTTCCCACAAACCAAAAAGTTTGTTCAGACCCATTATCAATCAGCTCTTAGTGGCAGTGGGAAAGGCTCACCGACCCACGTCAAACGACTCGGCACGCGACACGGGTTAAAATCGCCTTCAAACAGCTCGGCTCTGATCGGCATGCCGTGGGAACGCCAGACCTGAATTGGGCTGTGAATTTCGGTAATGATTGGGCGGTAGTGCCTAAGTCATGACCGCGCACCAGTCGCATCGCATATAACACAGCAAAACAACTCTGCTTCGGCCGTAAATACATGTTGTCTACGTTACATCTGCGCTAGAAAATCACCCGCTGGTTTTCGCCTACTTTGAGGACTGACAAAAATGCAAAAAGAAAACACTTTGACCATGGCCTGACTTGTTTGGCACTGTTTACTTTCCTGATTTCTGCTGCATGGATGACATCATCAATGTGAACCCAGTGTGATGGCATTGTAAATGAAAGTGTCCTTGTAAAAGCAGCCTTGTAAATAAAGGTGTCTCTGACCTCCACAAAAATATGAGTTTGATGATGTCATATGGGAAATGATTAGTTTGAGTAATCAATGTAATCCGTCTTTCTTAAAGCTAATAATTTGTTGGGCTCTGCTTACTGCTGCTTACTTTGTCAAGTAGATGACAACGGCTAATGTTTCATGTTAGTCCTTCATCTGAGATTGTATTTACTTTATTTTAGGGCCTAGAATTGATAGAGGGTGAACCTAATCTTTCACACCACTGCAGATTATGACAAATGTAGGCCACTTTTTGTGGGGCCTACGCAGTTCAGTTCACCTAAATACCATGCAGCTGCAGAGACTGCAGGGTTTTCTTCTGCACCAAGCAGCTTAGGGAGAAATTTACTCTCATAGATTAGAATAAAATAGAATAGATATGCTATTATAGAAATCATACTGTTGGAATGTCTGTTATTTTATTATATTTGGTGTTTTTTATATAGGTTTAAACAGACACACGCACACACACACAAAAATAAGACAAACCAAATCAGGGCCATGATCTAAAAAGTCTATTTTGTTCCATTTATTTACAGAGTGCAGTAACAGTGTAGGCATCTGCTTCATAAACAGGAAATCCGACTGTTTTTACAGAAGCGAAATCATTTCAATAACTGTCTACAAAGGATATATTAAATCCTACAGTCTAACATTGAGGGGGTGTTAATAAAAAAAACAGATTTGTGGTTTTGACACGGAAACAGAAAGTTAATTCAACAGAATAAATAAATGAAAAACGTACACAAAATAGAACAGAAAGCAAGGCTACAAAATAGACTTTACCACCAAGACATGGTTATCTTGATTGGATTACACATCTTGATTGAATTTGATTAAGATTTAGTTGGTAGCAATGCATTTTTTTAAAAATTATTATTGATGCATCTTTTTTTCTTTATGAGAAGACCTGACTGAGTAGTTTCTGAATCAAAGGTGTAACATGCTTTCTGACATATTTCATGTAACAGACAACAAAGAAAATGGACTCGTCTGCCGGTTGATGCTTGACTACTTCTGTTTCCACCAAATCAGAGCTAAACATGGTGCTGCATCAGATCCTAGCCAGGCTGTCCGTCCGCGGGGTCTTAAAAAGTATTAAATGTTGATAATCAGATTTGGTAAAATTAAGACCTTTAAAAAGTATTTAAAAAGTCTTAATTGGAATTTTGAGGTGTTACATTTTGTTGTTGTTCAAGCTGTGTCAAATACACTGCCTGGCCACAATAAAAAGTCACCACCTGGGTTTAACTAAGCAAATAAGTATAAGTCCCCTATTGGATAATTACTGTATCTTTAATTATCTTTCAGCTGGCAACAAGTTATTTAACCCCAACTGGTGCTATGACTTGCTTCTCATTTCCTAAACAAGCATGTCGAAAGACACATCTGTGGTCGTGGAAAAGATTTTAGTCTGTCTGAGAAGAGTCAAATCATTGACAGCATCAAGCAGAGAAAACATCTAAGGAGATGCAGAAACTACTAAAACTGGGTTCAGAACTGTCCAACACATTATGAAAAACTGGAAGGATAGTGGGGACCCATCATCTTCCAGGAAGAAATTTAGCCTGAAAAAAAATCCTGAATAATCATGATCAGCGATCACTTAAATGTTTGGTGAGATCCAATTGAAGAAAAACAACAGTAGAACTCAGTGTTATGTTTATTAGTGAAAGTAAGAGCATTTCCACACGCACAATGTGACGGGAGCTCAGATGATAGGGACTGAAAAGCTGTGTCGCCTTAAGAAAAGCACTAATCAGTGAGGCTAATCAGAAAAAAAGGCTTCAGTGGGCTTTATGCACAATGTCTCCTACTTCCTGAACTTAAGCCAGCTCCTTTGTTTCCATTCTTTCATTACTGGACAAACTAATTCATTCAGGTGTGTCTGATCATTGTCCTTGTGGTTACTGAGGTCAGGCACACCTAGATTAATCAAATCATCCAATAATGAAAGAAGGAAGTTGTGCATAAAGCCCATTTGCTAGGGAGCATAAAGATTGGACTCTGGAGCAATGGAAGACGGTCATGTGGTCTGATGTGTCCAAAGTGATTGAGTCCGTTGAGAATCTTTTGGATGTGCTAGAGAAGGCTGTTCATAGTGGTCAGACTCTTACCATCATCAATGCAAGATCTGAGAAATTAATGAAACACTGGATGGAAATAAATCTTGTGACATTGCAGAAGCTTATCAAAACAATGCCACAGCAAGCGAAAGGCGGTCCAACACAGTACTAGGGGTCGTTCACACAAGGACGATTGCTGGTAAAAACGCCATAATATTTCATCAGAAGTGCCTTTCGTTCACACGACAACAGCATTATTCTGGGTTGAAGACGCAAAAATCTGAAGACTCATTCCAAAGTGGAATTCCCGAGTACGTAACGCTGTTGCGCCCTCGTCTGCACGGTCCGAAACGCAGAAATGATGGTGGACCTACAGACGGCGTGATCACGTCGCATGCGCGTGACGTCACACAATACAGTAAAAACAACAATGTCGGACTACGGTGGATCTCCATGTTGCGAGCTTGTAATTGAGGGTCGTTTGGAGAAGTAATTCTACCTTCTCATCTCTCCACATAAAGTTTCTCCTCGCCGCCGCCATAGTTGTTTTGATTTTGAAGCGAACAAAGACGAACGATTGTACGCATGCGCATGGACATGGAGGAGTTCTGTCACAGCACCACCTAAAGGCCCGGCGTGCATATCCAATCAAATTCCACACACACTTTTGTCCTTGTATGCACGCAGATTTCCTCATGAAGATGCTCATGTGAACGCGGATAGAAAGATGAAGACGAGACGCCACTTTTGCGTCTTCTCTTCTGATCGTCGCCGTGTGAACGTAGCCTTAGAGTGTATGACCTTTATTTTTGGTGGGGACTTTTTTTTGGCCAGGCAGTGTAGTTTGACAGAAAAAAGTAGAACTGGTAAAAACTGGAAAACTGGTACAATGCAGAGCAAAAGAGTTGAGGCACATGTAATAACTTTTGTCTGGAGTTGTTGTTTTTTTTGTTTTTTTTATTACCAAGTTTTCCTTGTTTATAAGCTGGTAGCTTGAGTGTTCTGACTAAGGTTTTGCTTAAATAAACCTTGCCCTTGCCCCTATTGATGCTGTGATTGGCAGATACTGTTTTTGATGATCGGTGATCAGCCCCCAAAATCCTGATGGGTGCATTTCCATACACATGCGTATGGTTTGGTCTTTTGTCCGCAACACCCTGTGATGAACTCATAATGCCCTTTATGTTGAAGTCTGCTTCCTGCACTTGAAGCAAACCAAGAAGCTCCGTTTGTTGGTGGACCAGAGTTCGCCTCTTTGAGCCACGTCAGCTTGTTTGCGCATTCATGCCACCCCTAAATATTGCAACAAAAAACTGGTAATGGAAACACTTTTTTTTGCATTTACACCATCAAGTGTGATATAGGGGGGCAAAAAAAAAAGGCAACTTGAAGGCTGGGTATGCTGCAGCTTTTTCTGTGCTTTCAGCTGCAGAATTGACCCTTGAGCTGATTGAATATGTGTTGAAGGGGGTTGGGATATATCCCAATACCCCCCCCACATAAATTTTGTTTATCTTTTTTTTCTGAGATGAATTTTTACCAGGTGTTTTTTTCTTTTTTTTTTTTTTTTATAAATAATTTTTTTTTTTTTTTCTTTTTTAATAATTATTGTATTTGGCCCTCCCTATTTCAGATTTTTTTTATTTTTGTTCTTACTGTTTTCCATTATACATGCCCCATTCCATCTTTATTGATATTTTTTTTTGGCTTCTTGTTTTTTTTAGGTCTTTCAAGACAAATTTTATTGACAGATTTATATTATAAAATATTTTTTTTTTATCTTTTTTCTTATTTTTTTTTTTCCTTGTTAAATAAAAAAAATTTTATTATTATTTTTTTATTCCATATCGCACATCCCTAGTGTTGAAGATCCTCATTTCCCTCTCTTGTCTTGTTTTTCTGTTTTCCCAGGTAGAACTGCAGTGGCTTCATGTCATGATGACATCAAATGAGGATTGACATCTGCTTGATAAAGTGGTGAGTGATGCTCCACATAGAACTGGTTGTTTTATTGTCATATTAGAGTATTACCTTTACAAAATGTCCTTTACCTAGTTATTGAAATAACTCCAAGAAAGCCAGACCTGTTCTCCCTGATTCATTAGTTCTTTTGGAGCAAACTTACATCCTTACAAATATAACAAGGGACTATAAGAAATACACAGAAAGAAGCTGGAAATCATGCATGATATCAGCTTCAATAGTTTAGATTAGCTCAAACTATATGTCATCGAACAAGTATCCACAAATGCCATAAAAAAACCTAACAGATCAGTACATGACTAGTTAAGGCATTTATGAAAAGACCATCTGTTTTTATCCTGTATGAATGGAGGAAGTAGGTTATGGAAACACTGTCACAGTGGTGCCACATTGTAAAGCTGACACCATCAACACTGATCACTTCAGGTTTGTTTTATAGGCAGCTGCACTACTAGTAACTGACAGCAGGTGGTTCCCATAAACAAAACATGGAAGACTTGCAGAAAAACAAACTGTACTGTATATGAGCTTGACAAGTTTATGAGGTAAATCTAGTTTAGTTTGATCACTTCAAATGCCTTGCCATTTTCTTTTGGAAGAAATGTAATTAACTGTTACCCTATTATAAATAGATCATCATATGTCTGTGTGTGGCCCACATCAATTCACAGAAAATATTTTGAACCTCCACACAATTGGATGAGTTAGATTATTTGGGTTTAGTGTGGAAAACGCTTCAGGGAATGTGTATAATGATATAATGCTGCCATGTGATGGATAGGCGATGTGTTCCTCTGTCCTAACATTTAAGGCAAGTTAATTTGTGTATCACATTTCATGTACAAGACAATTTAAAGTGCTTTACATAAAACATTAAAAGAAATACAGCTGAATGCAGAATGAGAATTTATATTCTTTTTTTTTTTATAGAGAATATAAAGAAAAACATAGACATTGAAAAAATTATAATAAAATCATGTAAAATAGTGATTTTTTTCTTTTCTTTCTTTTCCTTTTTTTCTTCTCTTCTTTTTTTTCCTTTTTTTTTCCCTAACTTGTCCTGTCCAGCATCGTAGCAAGCAGAATGATGCTCTGGCTGCTTTATTGTGTTGAACAGATTTGCTTTGCCAAGGGGGGGCTTTATGAATATAAGGCTCCTCTTGATGTTCTGAGTTTATTGATTTTATTTGTTTATAACTGCATTTTACATCATATTGCTGGGCTTGACAAGAGGGAAATTAAAGTTAAAAGAAGAAATGATGAGAAGTGGAACAGAGAGAAGAGTGAAGAAAAGAAAACATGGATACACTTACACAGTCAACTGATGCTTCTGTACAGAAAACAAAATAAAAAATAGTGAAATTAAAAGCAAGCAGCAGTCTAGATCAGTTAAAAGTAGGGATGTTTGACATTTCGATATCAACCGATACCGGTATGCAGATTTCTGAGAGGTTGTATCTCTGTTATTTTGAGAAATACAACTATACTTTGCGCTGAGAGCAAAGATCCCAAAATATCCGTAACTCAGTCAGAGGAGTTCATTTTGGACATCTGGCTGCCAAATATCAGATACTAGCAGGTATTAGCCAACATGTGGCTAATTGTAATTTTTTTTGACAACATTGTAACTTAAAGGGACTTGAGGCAAGATTAAGAAACGAAACTCGCAACTGCTACGGCTGGCGCTTCAGGTAACTGCAGCCACGAGCCAAGCTGTCACGGGAGCGTGCACAAAATGAAGCTATAATGTTGTTCACTACGTTTTTTTTTTTGTAGTTACACTTTTTAGTGTCTTTCAGTTGATCTGGATTGTTTGCTGACGGCAGAATAATCCATAACTATCGCTTACAGTGTTTGAATTTACCACGACCGTCTCCTTTCTGTATCAAAACTGTGGATGTAGCGTCATTTAATGTCACGTCCGCAGGGCAGCGCGGGAAATTCGGACACCGAATTGCTGCGCATTTTGCAGCACACAGCCTGTTCAAGGCAACGGAGAGAAACGTGGGTGGAAACGTTATTTTTGGTATTTAGCGCTTCATCACCCATTAGTATTTTAAAAAAAAGTACATGCATTTTTGTTTGTTTATAAATTCCTGCCTCTAGTCCCTTTAAGCAACAAAACCAGACATATTATAAGCTGCTTCAAAGTAAGTCAGTCTGTAGCAGCAGCAGCTGCACCGTAGGTTGCGTCTAATAGGCGCTTTCGGACAGTACAGATCTGGGCATGAAAAAGTTCCTCCTCTTTCTGCCAGTAATGGTGCACTAATAGTGCAACATTACTGCACTATCACTGGCTGAACGACTTGTCCCGCAAATACGCCATCACGCACGGTGTCCAAACTTAGCGTGTGGAAACACCCTTGTTCTGGGCATTCATTTATGCTCTGAAATCATTTCCCCTGGGCACACAGGCGTTTCTCTGTGCGACTGAATTAGCAGACAAGTTGCTGGTAAATGGCTGGCAGTCGGCTGAAAGGGGAACTTTTTCATGCCCAGATCTGTAGGAACCTTTTGGAGTACATATAACCTTTTCGGGAACCGGGCCGTTTTTTTGCGCATTCAGACATATAGGAACTAGGGACCTCGGACCTCAGTTCCTATAACCTTTTAGCTCCTACTCCGAGGCAGGGTATTTTCAGGGTTCCATAGGAACTGAAATACGTAGATGTTTGTTGATTGGTAGAACTGGCAAGCCCTTCTTGTTTTGCCCCCTTTTTTTTCCTTTATTTTCTTTTCCCTTGCGTGAGCTCCGCTTCTTTCAGCTCCACCATATTTAAAAAGTCTCACAGCTGTTTACCTGTTTACCGAGATTGTGATAACAACAAGATCTTGCGAGATCCCGTTGTTCCGTAACGTAATCTCGCAGAATTTTGTTGGTTAAAAAAAACGATACTGATATTTTCCGATATCAGACTTTAATGCCAATATCGGCTGATAATATTAGACATTCTTAGTGAAAAGATATGGTGCAGGTTTCATGTATAGAAGCATGAGAATTTTATTTTCTAACCTGGATTTGAAGTGTTTACATCTGGTGAAAGTTTAATCTTCACTGATAGTTTGTTCCACGTGTTTTCAGCATAACAACTAAGTGCTGCTTCTCCATGTTTAATCTGGACTCAGGGTCTGGACTCTGGTCTGGACTAGCTGACTTGAGTCCTTGGAGCTTGGTAAAACTCCAGCTGCAGAGTTCTGGATGAGTTCCAGCTATTTAATGATCTTCATTATTATAATTATTATCATTGATTATTATTATTTTTTTGAGGAAGTCCAGCTAAAAATCCTTCACAGTAATCCAGTCTACTAGAGATGAATGCAGGGATGAGTTCCTCCTTCCATTGACAGATTGGACATTAATGTAATTTTTTTTTTTTATCTTTAAAGAAATAACAAATTGCCATTTTGCTACATGTTACCGAGGTTTTTTTTTTTTTTATCATCAAATCAAAAATATTTAAAAAACTGAAAAAGTATTTTATATTATTCATGAAAACTGTTTTCAAAAAGAAAAAAAAAACAACAGCAAAACATAAAAACATAATTGTTTTTTGGTACACATTGACCCTTTATTTCCATAGCTGGTGTGTGCATGAGTGAGATAACACGGAGGTCATATAGTATTTCCTCAGGTAGACTCAAGGTCAGAGTGGTTTTATCACTCGTGCGCTTGCATCGGTATTTCTCTTCGGTAAAATGTGTGCGATAGAAAAATAGACTCAGCTTTGTGATGTATGGAGAAGATAGCAGCTGGTGATGATAGTATTCTAGTAATTTCTCACACAGAGAAAAGCATGGAGGACACAGACGGCCGGGCATTTGCTTTCCTTTTCTGATTGCATGAACTATGATTTTATGGCATAAATATTTGCTAACTAGCACACAGGATGTTAAACAGCAAGTCCCTTTAATGAAAGTAATCTTAACACAAAAGAAAATGAATTTCTGTTGGGTTGATTATTTCTACCCTTCGATAATACCAGTTGGTGTTTCATTATACATTGTTGGACAGCCTGATTAGTCACCTTTACAACGAGGAATAACATGTAAGGATCATGCTTCTGTGAAATGGTCAGCACAGCTAAACGTGTGGGTAGTTCCCTCCAAAAACGGACTAAAATCATTTTGTGCTGTCAAGGACCTCAGTTACATGGGGAACATCCATACACAGCTACAATAGCGCTACCTCCTCATGCTGGTCACCAGTCTGGTCACATGTAGCTGGAGGGGAGATGACGTCACACTCCTCAACCAGGAGTCGTTGAAGGTCAACCAGTGTGGCTTTGTTGGTCGCTCTGGCACAAACAGCACAATCACGCTGATCACAAGAGTTCAGGTTTGCTGAGGTCACAGCCTCCATCCTCTCTACTTCTGGATCCTGAAGGATCCGTGGGAGGATCCTGGCTCTGTGTGTCATCCAGAGGATGGAGTTAGGTCCCAGATTCTGGAGATATGGCTCACCACTGGCTCCAGAATCACATTCTGATGTCTATCAGTCAGGCGACAATCATCTCTGGCTGACACAAACCAGGCAGCACTTACCTCTCAGAACAACTGCAGGAGAATATTTTAAGGGAATTTCGGCACATTTTGAGGGCCCTACTCACATGTTTATTCCACAGAGAGACCATCTTCACAGGTTATCTTGCTGTAAAGGTGACTTATCAGGCTTTCCAACAATGTGTAATTAAAGGATGAATATGGAATGCGGACAGAACAACAAAATCACGTGTGTCTAGGTTGTAGTTGCAACATCAGAAAAACATCTCCAGCCACTGGGATGCCAGGCTCGCTGCGGATACGACAAGGGACCAGCAGCCTGCACCATGTCCAACAAGTAATGCAGAGGAGTTTATAACTGACTGCTAACATTAGCCATGTTAGCAATCGGGATGGGCGATATTTTATTGTGTGCAATATATCGTCAAAGAAATTCCCCACAATAGCAATTTGAATTTATCGTTTTTATCGTGAGATGACAATTTATCAGGTTGTGTTTGCAGTTGCACTACTTTGGTTTTTTAAATAAGCCAAGTTAGTTTTGCTGTTTGACTAAATGTGGAATTTGGTCTCTGTAGCGATTTTGTAGGGCTTTCAAGACAGAATTTAGTGACAGATTTATAATACAAAATATTTTGCTGATAGTTTTTATCGTCACATATTGTTACCGTGATAAATAAGAGAAATTATCATGATACATTTTTTAGTCCATATCGCCCATCCCTAGTTAGCAAACAAGTTAGCTTACTGATCCAGAATAAAAGTCGCCATTTCCGCATATTGATGCCGTGGAAAACGTTTATGTGGGTCCATCTAGTGTAGCTTCACCTAAATTTACTCGAGTTTGTGCTCTTCTCAGGTCACTCCTCCTTAGAGACAGGTAATATCTCCTGGGCTGAAGAAGCTGCTTGACTTGCCGACTCCACTGTTTGCCTGTACCAGCCTATCTGTGCCCAACATACTGTTGCCACTCTGAAATCGTATTTGGCAACCTGCAATGGTGCCATATATTGGCTTGTAGATGTAAATATAATGCCATTGTCAAACCTGTTAAAATGTATTTTATATTTTCAGGCTAAATATTATTTTTTTTAGAAAATGTACTTTTATTTTGCACCCCTCCAAACGACTCATGGAGTTTGTTTTTTTTTTTAATATAGCTTTAAATAAAAATGTTCCAATTTCAACCTTTAAAGGCAAGAAATAATCAACCAAACACAAATTTGCTAAATTTTTGTGATAAATTTAGGTAATATTTTGCTTGAGTATCAGTTTATGTTAATTTACATCTCTAAGTGTGTATGTTTGAAAGTAAAAAAAAAAAAGAAATCTATAAGTTAAATGTGTAGCTGAGGTGCTGCCTTGAAGTTTAAGTTTGGTCAGAAATAACAAAAGGTTTATTTGAAGAACAACTTGCTGTTTTTCTAGCTGGACCTTGTTCTTAGGAATTTATGCGTGCATTTACTCACCAGTAAAATTTCTGTATGGTTCTGACTTCTTTGGACGATATTTAGATTTGCCGCCCTCCGTGCATCCATATAATGGGAGTGAAGGGCCAGAAGAGTGTGGAGAAATCCCCCAATAACTAACGGAGAGCTAAATCTGAACTCAGAGGACAAAAGTACTTGCTCATTCAATCGTCTTGAAATATTTGTGAAATTAAGGAGTTTTGTTGCGGACAATGCCTTATAGAGAGGTCTACTTATTCTGGCCCCTTCACCCCCATTATTTGGATATGTGTTCAGGGTGACTGATCTAAATATCATGCGAAGGAGTCAGTCATACAGAAATTTTACCAGTGAGCAAATGCACGTATAAATTACTAGAAACAAGGTTCAGATTGAAAAAGAGAAAGTTATCCTATAAGTCTTGATCAATGAGTGAGATGATGGTGATGTACTGTAAAAAAGATTTGCTTGAGATTTGTTGTCATTATTAGGGATGCATGATATTGGAATTTTGGCCAATATCCGATATGCTGATATTTTAAAACTCATGTGGCCGATTACCAATATCGATACCGATATTAAAACTGAAAAAATAAGCAGTCATTGCAAATAGCAGTTTTGTTATCTGTTTCTGACACTTTAAAAAATAGGTGTGGGAAAAATATCAATACTGAAATATCACAATGTTTTCATATGCTGATATCATATCGATATCTAAAAACGCGGCATTGATCATTTTACTTACAAAATCTTATGATATTTCATCATTCTGTTACAAAATCTCACAATAACTTGTGAATTCCCGTGAGATTTTGTTACAGAACAATGAAATATCGTAAGATTTTGTTAGTAAAATAGATACATACCACATTTTTAAATATCAATATGATATCAGCATATGAAAATATCGCAACATTTTTGTGAATTCTCGTGAGATTCATAATAGAATGATGAAATATTGTGAGATTTTGTTCGTAAAATAGTTTTAAATGTCAATATGATATCAGCATATGAAAATATTGCGATATTTCAGTCCATCAATATTTTTTCCCACCCCTAGTCTTTAGAAGTTTTGAAGTCTGTAAAAAATAAGTTTTTGAAGAAGAAAAACAAAAATTTTTTTTTTTAGACTTTAGAAACAGCGGGCTGATTGGTTAAATATCGGTGGGGTGGCCGATGTCCGGTACTCAATTTCAAGGCCGATATAGACCGATACCGATAGGGGGCGGATTATATCGTGCATCCCTAGTAATTATATAAAGAAGAGAGATGGATTCAGACATCCCCAGAATTTATTTTTACCAGCTTCTGATACTGAAATAGCAGTAGTAGTAGAGAGTAGTCGTAGCAGCATTATACTATTTTACATGACAAGTATGAGGTTTCAACAGGTTCTTTAAATGTGGTTACACCTAATAAAACTATAAAGTAGACATAGGCCTTCTTTTAACAAGTTGACACAATTTCCCCCGGCATCAATGAAATGTGTGACGTGGTGTGGTCAACATAAGAGACATTGCAGGAGCTCCTTTTTCTTCCATCAGTTGTCATTCTATTCAGGCAGATTATTTTTGGGGCGTGGAATGACCTCTGACCTCACTCCACCCCTCTCTACTTGCCTGCCTCTTTTGAGATCTGTGCTACAACTCCAATTCCTAAAAAGTTTGAACAATGTGTAAAATAAAAACAGAATGCAATGACTTGCAAATCTCATAAACCCCTATTTTATTCCCAATACAACATAAAAAACACATCAGATATGAGGCGTTTCACTATGTCACGGAAAATGTGCGCTCACTGTGAATCTGATGGCTGCAACATGTCTTAAAAGAAGAGTTCTAGGGTGATGTTTACCACCCTGGACAGTTACTTTTCAACTGTCCGCTGATAGAAGCTGGATGCTCCTTCTGTCCATCATTACATCTGAGAGACTCTGCCTCTCTAAAATGCTCTTTTATACCAGTTATGTTACTGACCTGATTCCTTTTAACTAAATTAATTGTTGGAGTTGTTTTTCATTGGTAAAAATTACTTTTCCAGCCCTTTTTTTCTCCTGTTTAAACTTTGTAGAGATGTGTTGCTGCCATGAAATTCAAAATGAGCTGATGTTTTTCATGAGGTGGTAAAATGTCTTAATTTCAACATCAAATATATGTTGCTTATATTTAATCAGGAACAGAATATGGGTTGAGGAGATTTGCAAGTCATTGCTTTCTGTGTTTATTTACATTTCACACAACCTCCCAACTTTTTTAAAGACTGGAAGATGGAAATTCCCTCCATCCTTCTTTCCTTAAAAAGTTTACAAGCTTCAATTCGAAGTCAGGTTTCCTTGTCCAGATATGACACATTAATCAAAGTGCTAGTATAGCACCTTTATCTCATTTATTTGTTTCATTTAAGTGAACCACATAACCAACATTGAGACTCAGTGTTCCTGTCAAAAAGCAACACAAGATGAGTTACACACTGAGTGAATGCATCATCATCTAAAGTTGAGAGGGGGAAGCTGGATTATTTTGGAAAGTGATGTTATTTTAACTTGCAAATCCGAACAGCTCGCTAAATGGATAATCTCTCATAATCTTACATGCTCAATTGAAACCAACCTCTGAGTTGAAAAGTCAAGTTGTTTATATGTCGACAGTCTTTAATTTTCTTTCCGTTTTTGCTCTTTGACCCTCTGTGACGAACTGTTGTCTCCATCCTCCCTTGTCTTTTTCAGGATGGAGTTATAATGGGATGGATTTGAATATGGGCAAATGGACAGGCATGCAAGCCCCTCTCCTTGGCCTGGGTCTTCTGCTGTTTTTCCTGCTCTCCAAGCCAACTGCCTGCTATAGCCAGAACATCCATAAAGCCCGTGATGATGGATCCAACTTCCAATTCACTCAGCCCGTCTACCACGCTACGATTTATGAAAACTCAGCAGCACGGACCTATGCCAACAGTAAAATTAAAATGGGCATCCACTTGGACAAGCGCTCCTGGGAGATTCGATACAGAATCACCTCAGGAGATGAAGAAGGGTTTTTCAAGGCAGAGGAGTATGTGCTTGGCGACTTCTGCTTCTTGCGCATAAGGACCAAGGGGGGCAACGCAGCCATCTTAAATCGAGAGATTCAGGATAATTATGTATTGACAGTGAAGGCCTACGTCAAGGGAGATTCCCTCCTTGAGACCTGGTCTAAAGTCAGCATCCAGGTCTTGGATATGAATGACCTCCGACCTTTGTTCTCACCCACCACATACTCTGTCACCATAGCAGAGAGCACCCCTCTCAGGACAAGCATAGCACAAGTAACTGCCACAGATGCAGATATTGGCTCCAATGGAGAGTTTTACTTTTTTTTTTAAAGAGAAAATGGAACTGTTTGCAGTACACCCAACTAGTGGAGTAGTTTATCTGAGTGGAAAACTTGATGTAGATGAGCAGAGCCGGTATGACTTAGAAATCCTGGCGGTGGACCGTGGCATGAAGCTGTATGGAAATAATGGTGTTAGCAGCACAGCCAAGCTTTTCGTACATGTAGAGCGTGTAAACGAGCATGCACCAGTGATGAATGTAGTCACCCTCAGCACCTCCAGGCTGGATAAAAACCCTGTTTACGCCATGGTCACTGTTGAAGACCTAGATGATGGCTTAAATGGAGAAATTGATTCAGTCACCATTGTGGGTGGGGATCCCTCAGGACAGTTTTTTGTAGAACAATATGGAGAAGACGAGTTTGTCCTTAAAGCCTCAGAGACATTAAGCTGGGAGAATTTCTCAGATGGCTGTAATTTAACCTTGCAAGCTAAAGATAAAGGAACCCCGCAGAAGTTATCTGAAAAGGTTGTCCCCATTTTGTTAAATAAGAGGCCGAACGAGGAAACTCACTTTGAGCAGGAGTTGTATGAGTTTAGATTAGATGAATTTTCACCACCAGGCACAATCGTAGGTGCTGTTAAAATAAGGCCAGAACCTGATGATGCAGAATATATCCTGATACCTTCTGCGGATTCAGCTTTTTTTCAAATGAATACCGTGACAGGTGCGATCTTCACCACTCGCTGGTTCACGCAGGTGTCCCAGGATGCCTTTAATCTTGAGATACTGGAAACAGACAGTGACCTCAGAGTTAAAGTGCAAGTAACCATTGAAGATGCCAATGATAACACCCCAGTATTTGCCCAGAGTTCTTATGAAGTTTTTGTCAATGAAAGTGTACCAGTTGGGACCAGTGTAATAACAGTATCTGCAGTGGATAAAGATACAGGTGAAAATGGATATATAACTTACAGCATATCCAGCCTCCATTCACTACCTTTCAAGATTAATCAGTTTTCTGGTGTCATCAGCACCACCACAGATTTGGATTTTGAATCCTCACCGGAGATCTTTATGTTTGCAGTCAGAGCTTCGGACTGGGGGTCACCTTACCGTCGAGAAAGCGAAGTAAATGTAACGATCCACTTGGAAAACGTTAACGATAACCGGCCAATATTTGAAAAAGTAGCATGCCAGGGTGTAATTGCTGCAGATTTCCCAACAGGTGAAATGATTACTACAATGTCTGCCATTGATATAGACGAGTTAGAGCTTGTAAAATACAAGATCATTTCAGGAAATGAGCAGGGATACTTTGACCTCAACCCTGATTCAGGGGTCCTTACATTGCGACATTCCCTTGCCACCTTAAGTCCAAAGAATAGTGTCTTTAGTTTAAAAATAACTGCCACAGATGGTGAGAGCTTTTCTGACGCCATGTTTGTTAATATCTCTGTTGTTCATGGAAAATCTCTTCCCAAGCAGTTTACTTGCAAAGAAACGAGGGTAGCCCTAAAACTAGCAGAGAAGTTACTCAAAAAATCCAAAGCTAGTACCAAACTTAAACTTGAAGAAGGTTTTATTGACCTTTTCTCCGTCAATCGGCAAACACCCCAGTTTGACAAAACATTTCCTACAGATATTGCTGTGCAGGAAGACCTAAAGGTTGGCTCGAGTGTTTTTAAGGTGAATGCTTATGATGGGGACACAGGTTTTAATGGTCAGATTCTATACTCTATTTCAGATGGAAACACTGACAGTTGTTTTACCATTGACACACTGACTGGCCTCATCAGTGTTTTTCTACCCATGGACAGAGAAAGGCGGGATCACTATCTTCTTAACGTGACTATCTACGACCTTGGTTTTCCCCAGAAAATGGCGTGGCGTCTGCTTACTGTCCATGTAGAGGATACAAATGATAATGCACCCCAGTTTTTGCAAGAAGAAGGCTATAGCATAATCATACCTGAAAACACTGCCATAGGTACAGACATCATCCAGGTTGAGGCCACCGACAAAGATCTTGGAGCCAGTGGAGAGATTGTGTATTCTTTTTTGACAAGCACCACCCAGTTTGGTATAAACTCCACTAATGGGATTGTGTATGTTGCCGGCCAGCTGGACAGGGAGTTAGTGTCTTTTTTCAACCTGAAGATTGAGGCTCGGGACAGAGGAGACAGGGGGAGTTGTAAGTTCGCCGTCACCACGTTGAAAGTTACATTGGAGGATGTAAATGACTGTCCCCCATTATTTATTCCAACTGTGTATAAAGCCAGAGCTCTGGAGGATCTTCCAGTTGGAAGTGTGGTGGCTTGGCTAGAAACCCAGGACCCAGACCTGGGGTTGGGAGGTCAGGTCCGGTATTCTCTGGTCAATGACCACGACGGATGGTTTGAGTTAGACCGGGTCAGTGGAGCGATCCGTCTAACCAAGGAGCTTGACTATGAGGCCAAACAGTTCTACAACCTCACGGTGAAAGCCAAAGACAAGGGAAGGCCTGTCTCTCTTCTCTCTGTCACGTTTGTGGAGTTGGAAGTCATAGACGTCAACGAGAACCTCTACGCTCCATACTTTTCCCACTTTGCCTTAACAGGATTGGTTAAAGAGAATGCCCGCATTGGAACTACTTTACTCCAAGTTAGCGCAAATGATGACGATATCGGTAGAGATGGAGAAATCCACTACTCTATTCGTGACGGAAGTGGGCTTGGGCGGTTTTCCATCGATGAAGAGACGGGTGAGTTTTCTTTGAAAATTTTTTTTTCTCAGTCGTGTTTACAAATGATTGTTTCTGAGTGGTGAAAATATGGTGGATGGAAAAGGCAATAAAAACTTAAACATTTGATTTATTGAGATGGTTAGCTGCTGGCGTTTTGGGAGATTCTACCTCTTTTACAGTAATGTAAGAGAGGTAGGGACACAACAATTCACCTATTCATTTATTGATCATTTTAATTTGTGAGGACGCCCTGATGGAAGTGATCGTTTAAGCCAGCATATTGTGGAACAAACTTGTTGTGGCTTATATAGCTAGAAAATAATTATTTTGCCACCAAAACTCTTTTCTCAGTGTTGTATTTGTTGTTTCATAGAAGTAAATAGCTGTTCAGATGATGAAGGTGTCACTAAAGTAAAAAAATATTGGCAACAAAGACACTTTTCCACTTGAAGTGCATTGCAGCATAAAATGCTTGTTTTCTCACCTTTTTGGTCTAAAGCAGGCATTTTTGATGCAACAAACCCATGTTTTACTGCAGATTACTAAAGAATGGAAAATGCTAGAAACAGCTGTTTTGTTCTGATAAAAGAAGAGAGTCTAAGCTTTCCTTTGGTACATTCAGTGTTTGCATAGGCCTTGTACACAATATTCTGTGGCTCTCCAAAAATCAGTGAAAATGCTTAAAAATCCTGGCAGTCCTGGAGTACTCTGCTCAGAAAAGGTCTGGCAGTCAATGAGTAAACGATTCCAGTTCCTAACAATTCTTGATTTTGATTCTTTAAAGGGGCAGGGTAAAAAAAAAAAAAGTTTGCATTTTCTTTTTTTGCGGACAACTAAATCAATTAACAGACACTAACATTAATATATTAACCTCTAGCTCTATTTATGTTCTTACCAAAGGCATTTAATTGAATTAAAAAAAAAAAAAAAGTAGAAAAAGAAATAAAAATTATCTCTGACCAACAATTTTAAGAACTTTAACTGTTAAACTGGCTGTTTTCTAATTAAGAGTCTACTTCATGTTACAGTACTTTAAATTAAATGTTTTTGTCCACTTTCTTCACTAAAAGACATTAATATCTGATGATCAGTGGCAGCTTTGAGTTTTATTTTCAGTCTGGTTCATGGAGCAGAGGTGAATATCTCCTGTTGTGTCTGATGCTTCCTGCAGCCTTGAATGCAGTGGTTGGCAACTGGCGGCCCGCGGGCCAAAATTGGCCCATCGCCAAAAACATCTGGTCCGCCAGATTATCATGGCTTTCTTAAAAAGTTGATTCTTCTGTTCAACACAACAAAGCAGCCAGATCATCATTCTGCTGCTACAATGCTGGACAGGACAAGTACTGTGTTTGTTTGTACTGTTGTGTCTTACTGCGCAGACATGGCGATGTTCACAGTGATTACCCTTTAGGAAGGTCGGAGATGCACAGAGTAAGTCAGAGTGGAGCTGGGAGGGTGGGGGGAGAGATGTCGGGAGCAGAAAAACTTAGAAGTGAGAGGAAACTCTTTCACTGAATGATTTGCTGCAAGTTTCACCCCTAAACACACACAGCTCCTAGTTGCATCAGATTCCTGCACCTGCTTCACCTCAGAAGGGTGAAGTGGAGAGTTAACCGCCTCGTTTGGAGTGGAAGCAGTGAAGTTTAACAGCTGATCAGTCGGCGTTTTAAACAATGTGGAGGAGCGCAGTTACTAAACACTTACAGAGTTGTTGCTTCAGGATAAAAAAGACCAGACAGAAAGACGAGGAAAATAACTGGTTTGTTGTTACTGAGCGCTCCTTTGGGCACGCTGCTTAGTTCAAGCAACCTCCACCATATAATGCAGCCAGACCAGGTTAATCCTGACTCAGCTTCTCCTCTACCTGCTGTCTGCCACAATAAAGCACTCTAGATCCAACAGAAATGTAAAAAATATATAAATAAAAATAAACTCTTGTGTTTGGACACATCTACAACTCACATTACACGTTTTCCAACATATTTTCCCTTTGGAGATAAACTTATTTAATTATTTCCTTCATTATTAATGTTGCGACTAATATCTGCAACCACAAAACATCAGTTTCACACAGATTTCAGAACATTTAAGATGTGAACTGGCAAAATATGATCAGATAAAACACATCTGCTTGACTTCAGACCATCTGGCTTGAAGCAGAAATTTAAATGGCTCATGTTAGAAAAAAAAACTATAGCTCTCTGTGGGCCACTGCAATAGATTTTAAACAAATAAGTTAACGAAATTACGTTTTTACAAAAGTATCATACAAGTAGGCTATGAAATAAATGTAGAGATGAGAATAAAAGATAACAAATTTGGAATGGTAACTTTGGCCCGCCTTCAGTTGATCTGGAAAAATTTGGCCCTTGGCCAAACTTAGTTGGCGACACCTGCTCTAGTGTGTGCTCTGAGACGGGGGAGGGCCCACGGCCGCGCGCAGTAACGAAACGTTCGTTTGTCGGTCTCTAAATGATCTGGTCTTCAATTAGACCAGAAAATGTCACTAGACTTGTTCCTAGCGGCTTTACTAGAGGAAAGTTATCAGAGGGTCTGAAAACTCGCTAAATATAGCAAAAAAGGCGCCGTGTGTGTCAGCGTAATCGGGTGGACCAGAAAATTGGCACTAACAACCATTCCGCTTCCGGCAGAGTCTCTGGTGTTTGGCGAACTGGGCATTAAAAATATGAATGGAAATTTAAAAATTTGAGCGATTCCCGGAGAACCAGATAGTTATTCCCAATACTGCGACACTGGTGTTGCTGGAGGAATCCCCAAGGCTGTGGCACATGCTGCGCCTGCTCGCCCTTTTGTGTTAATAAATTATACAGGCTAAAAAATAGAATATTTACAGACTGACATCTTACAGGGCTTAGAGGATGCAACTGTGAACATATGTTTCACAAATTGTGTATTTACCTTGGGAGTAATCAGTCACCTGCATGTACCCCCTCCCCTCCATCCCTCTGCCTGTTTTGGCTACACTGTGGCAGTGAGCAGCCATCCTTCGCTTCACTTCATTTAATATGTATATTAACTCCATAAAGTTTGGAGCAGCTGTCACATATGAAAAATCCAAAATAGGATCCAAGTGCTCTTCATTTATTTTTTTGTCCATTTTCTTTCTTTGCGCAAAATCACAGATGGATATCAGTTCATCATCTGATTTTTCCTTTTGGATTAGGAAATGAGAAAAAAGGAAAAACGGTTGGGGTTTTTTTGGTTTTCCATTTCTTGTTATACAGTAAATAAGAAAAACAAACTGCCTGAATGTACACGGACCCTGAAAGTGAGCAGACAGTTGTTTTGCTAATAGCTAAAATCTCCCAATCCTGCTCCTTTTATCCGCCAGTTGTTGCAATCTCTGAGGCTCCATGTGTGATGTTAGAGGTAATAAATGCATGCTTCTGAAAAATAGAGTGAACTGCTCACTCGATTCTAGCCATGAATGCAGCACCAGCATTAAAGACTAGACATTTTTAGCCATTACTGCTGACTGGAGCTGAAATTGATGAAGACCACGACTGCATCATGACTTGCAGCAGAACTCAAAGGGAACACTTTCCCTCTGCATACAAAGCCAGATGTTTGGAGGTGTGAGTGGTTTTTGCTCATGTAAAAAGACCATAATTTTCCTCATTTTCATGTCTTCAAAGTAAAGTGGAAGGAGACAACCATAGTCTGATTAAACCTTTTCAGCTACTTGGGGGAAAAAAAAATTGTGTGAGTAAAAGTATCGGTAACTTGACGGTAATTAACTTGTAGCCAAAATCTCACATTTTTTTCCAGTTGAGTCCCTCACCGAGAAAACTTCATTGACTTTTTTTACTTAATGGAAATAAAACAATGTGTTGCACAGCCTGTTAACTGTGTAGTGTGTTTGTGTTAGCTTTTTGAGTAACAGTGCAGATTGAATTGTGTTAAAAGCACAAGAGAAATCAAAGACCATGTTGCTCACAGTGCTGCCTGACTTGCTCAGATGAAAGTGGGGTTGCTGAAGCAGGTAGATGATGGTGTGGTTAGCACTAACCGCTGGATGATAAGTAAACTGGACTGGGTTTCACAAGGTTCTCACTAGGGCTGGACGATATAGAAAAAAAAAGATTATCGATAAAAAAAAATCTGTATCGATCGATATATATTTACAAAAAAAAAAAAAGCCATTATCAAAATAAAAGCCATTTTAGGTGCAGCCCTGGCCATTTAAATGGGAAGTTCATTTTTTTTTTCAATCTGGTTCTATTTTCTAGCATAAAATACATTCATTTCCTCACCCAGACAGTTTTGGTGTATCTTGAATTCCTTCAGGAGACATTTTGATCCACTCCAGATCAGTGTTATGTCCAATATAATGGAAGTGATGGGGCAACCTTGCGCAGTCTCTAAATAAGGCATTATCTGCCACAAACTCCTTCATTTCACCAATGTTTTGTTGCGAAACATTAGTCAGACCCCCTGTGAGCTCGAAGTAGCTTTTTTGTGGTGATTTGTCCTTACATCGGACATACGCTGATCTGGATTGGATCTAAATATCTCCCGAAGAAATTCAAGTTGCACCAAAACTGTCTGGGTGAGTAAATGAATGTGCGGGACGTCTCACACATCCCCATCCCTTTTTTTTTTTTTTTCTCCTTCTCCAATTTTCCCTCCTTCCCCCCCCCTTCTTCTCCAAATCACCAATTTTATATTTTTAAACCAAAATCCCTTTTTTTTTCTTTTGTTGTATTATTTATACCTCTTTTCAAATCCACGAATTATACAAAATATCTTCATTCTTTCCCAATAAATTTTTTTTTTACCTAAACATAATCATTCCAATGTGATTTTTATTTTCTATCGAAATTTTTTTTTTTTAAATCTGTGTGTGTGTATATATATATATATATATATTTTTATATATATATACACACATATATATTTTATGTATATATCTATATATTAATCCCACTCCCATCCGCCGATTTCCTTTCTTTTTCCCCGATGCCGATGGAGTTTTACAAGCAAACATCCGCCCATTCCCATTTCCACCGATCCATCGGTGCATCCCTAAAATAATGTATTTCATGCTAGAAAATAGGTCCAGATTGAAAAAGAACGAAGTTCCCCTTTAAGCTTTTGCTGAATGACCTACTCATAACAAAGGTCACACTGACACTGAATTCCAATTCAGCCTTTGCCTGGGTCTGCGTTTGTGATTTGTTTGGCGTAAGGAGTGACTGTAGTATCATGATACCTGATAGGCTACAGCAGAAAACTATGTTTCTATATTGAACTTTTATTGACCCTCTTTTTTTTTCTATTGAAAAAACCTCGATCGATACATACATATCAATATTGAATCATCGTCCAGCCCTAGTCCTCACTTTCTTCCTGAGGTGACGCAACACTCCTCAGTAACTCTGTCTCCCTCCTGAAGGCCTCCATTTTTATGTTCAACAGCTTTTTCAGGTGGCAATCCAGGGCTTGTTATTGGGAAACAAGTGGGGATGATGTTTTCCACACAGAAATTGATGTAATCTGTCAGACTCTCAGTAATGGTATTGACAGGTGGCTTTCCAGTCTGTGGCCTCAAAGCACAAAGTGTCATCAGTATGATTGAACCATGGTTTGTGCACATTTAATGACTAGTTGTTGCTGTACGAGGGCGCGTAGGTGGAGATGAGTAGAACCAGATTATGATTTGATTTTCTTGATGAAGGCAAGCTGGCAGGTTGTGTTAGTAGCCTAGCAACGACTGAGCTGATGATTTCTCAGACAACATTGGCTTTGATACGAGGTGAGAGATCACCAACAGCATGACATGTTTAGGGGAAGTTTGTTTTTTTCAATCTGAACCTATTTTCTAGCTTGAAATACATTCATTTACTCACCCAGACAGTTTTGGTGCAACTTGAATTCCTTCAGGAGATATTTAGATCCACTTCAGATCAGCGTATGTCCAACATAATGGAAGTGATGGGGCAACCGCACGCAGCCTCTAAATAAGGCATTATCTGCCACTAGCTCCTTCATTTCATTTTGTTTTGTTACGAAACATTAGTCGGACCCCCACCCCCCCTGAGCTCGAAGCTGCTTTTTTGTGGTGATTCGTCCTTATTTACAGACATTTACTTGTTATGGTGTCGCATAATAGTGACGTCATCATAGCTGCCGCAGTAAAAATGTCTGTAAATAAGGACGGATCACCACAAAATAGACACTTCGAGCTCACGGTGTGGGGGTCCGACTAATGTTTCGTAACAAAACATTGGTGAAATGAAGGAGTTTGTGGCAGATAATGCCTTATCTAGAGGCTGCGCGCGGCTGCCCCATCACTTCCATTACTGTATATTGGACTTACGCTGATCTGGAGTGGATCTCAATATCTCCTGAAGGAATTCAAGTTCCACCAAAACTGTCTGAGTGAGTAAATGAACATATTTCATGCTACAAAATAGGTCCAGATTGAAAAAAAAAATTTACTTCCCCTTTAACGCTCCAGTTGGATAATTTGGATCCAAACAGAGCTAATAGCTTGTTGTCCTGGATGCAGATCCTCTCCTCCTGCAACTCCTTTGTGTTTTTTGTATGTCTCCTTTTTCATGTCTGGTCAGTTTGTTCAGTCTTAAAGCAGTTTGGAGACACATGGTGTCTGGGATATGTCCTTGCAGCCATGTCTCAGCATTCTTGGTATTCCTTCTGTGTCGTTAGTGCTTTGAGCTCGTCCATTTTGTTTGCTAGTGACCTGACATTGCCAAGGTGACAGAGGGAAGAAATAACTTGAATTTCCTCTGCTTTTCTCTTTGCTTTGCTCCTTAATCCTTTTTGTTTTGTCTTAACTTATGGGGGATTTGGTTTGTTATTCCCTTTATTTGTTGGGTTTTGGAGAGCTCAGTCAGCTGATCCTGCTGGCATACAGCCCTTCCCATGACATTCATATTCATATAGCAGATATAAAAATGTCCAAAATAGAAGGGAAATCATCACAGCTTCCAAAATAGCCTGAAAAAGACATTTAAAAAAGTGTTTCTTTGGAGAATTGAGCTCAACAAGAAAGATGAACACAGTGTTATCTGAGTAACTTCAGCTTGCTGCAGTGCATTCTCAAACAAGTTCTATTTGGTTTCACTTTAATCGTAATTGTCCAATATGAACCCTTTAATGTCCTGTCCCATCAAAGTTTTCAGTAGCCATAATAAATATATATTTGTGGAAGTACAGTAAACCTGCCTGAGCCTCTATACCACTTGGATAAGAGATGCCAAAGTTTTGTATTTGCGATCTCATTACTCATTCAAGTTTGATCATTTAGCTGCTGTTACTATATTGAATAACTGCTTCTGGGGATGTGGAGATATAAAAATTTTATATGTCACCAAAATGATCATATTTATTTTTTTTTTTGTTTTTTTTGTAATATCCCCCCTTCTCTTTTTTAAAAACATCTAAATGGCTCCATTTCTTCTTTTTTAATTGGGAATTTCAAAGGCTCTTTCCCCTTGGGGGCCTTTTTTTCTTTCCTAACTGGGAAACTGGGACTGTTGCTGCCTTTCCAGCCAATGAGCAGCATCATGATGAGTTTTTCAAAGTGCAGAAATCAGTCACGGTTTTCACGATAATTAAAATTTGAAACGGTATTACTAATCGTTGGGAATCTTATCACGGTTAACCATTTTATCGGTAATCGTTACATCCCTACTGTTACCTCAACCTTTTGTTAAAAAGCATTTAAGCATTTACCGCAGCTGGGCTGCACAAAATATAGAAAATTTAATTTCAAGGCAATGTTACCAAGCAGAACAAACACAGAGCAACAACTGTCTAAACCGTAATAAAAAGTAGTCCCTATATTTGCATATTTAAGGAAGTGAAATAACATTGTTTCATATGCTGCTCTGCATTCATGCTCTGTGTTCATCAATCACAACCAAAAGGACTCTTCCTGTCCTGGATGCTCCATAGATGCTAACAGCTATAGCAATAGAGAACACGGAGTGAGTGTTGTGATGGCTGTAGGTAGAAGAGCATATTAAGAGAAGAAGAAAATGTACAAGAGAGATGACACACTGCAATCCCAGGTACTCTACAAGACATGATGCAACTTTTGCCAACCACCAGGTAAAATACAGTGAATCTCTGCTGCCAGTCTTGGAAAGTCATAGGACCAGATTTATCAAGATCCAAATTTGCGTGTAGTAATTTCCCCAATCTGGAATTTTATGCGAGGGGCTGAACCAGGGTTTGTGAGTGATTTACCAAGAATGAAGGCGTAAATGACAGCGGGTGCAAACGTGTTGGAAACGCCCCTGTGTAAATGAGGTTTTGTCTGTTTCGAGGTTTGCAGCGTGGCGAAATGCAAGAGACGACAGCGCAAAAGGAAATTTGACGCCAGTCGCCAGATGAAGATGGAGATATTAGGAGGATGGAATAAACTAAAATAATTTAAAATAAATTTGATAAATATAAAAAATAGGGCTGTCCCCGACGTGTCGATGTAATCGATTCAGTAAATACGTTGATTTATATAAACGTACCTTGACGCATCAGAAAAACGGCAACAAAAAGATGTTGAATGCTCTTATTTCGAAGGGAAACCGGAAACAGCGTTGTCACGGTTAGCAGAGCAGCCAGAAACAACAGTAGAGATAGCGATGTGCCTAGAGAGTGAAACTGAGCGCATGCACAATCCAGAATCCAATAGAACAGCATCAACAAGTGCAAGTAACCCACCACATCCATGAGCACTTACTTCTAAAGGTGCGGGATTATTTACCAAGGAACCACTTAACATCGCACTCTGCAGCTCTGCAGAATGATTTTAAACAGCAGTTTCACAGCAGCAGCGAACGAGCACTGAAGCATAAAGCTTCCTGCAGCGCTTTAGCAGCTCCTTAACTAGTTTAATTTTCTTCTCAAACACATCGTTCAAACATTGAACACGGAAAGTGTGTATGATGGTGTGGTCAGTCACTCACCGGTCACAAACTTCTTATACTTCTCAATCAGATCAGTTTAATAGATCCGGCCCATAGTGTCACTTTTTTCTGGGGGGGCGATGTCAGATTTTCCTCCTCACTCAAAAAAGTTGAGTGCAATATAAATACGGCTCTACCCGGAGACCAGATTGACTTAATTTTTGATTGGCTACAAACTTATTTGGCTATAACCTTATCTGGAAAAACTAGGTTAATGGTCGGCTGCTAGGGTTTGTTTGCGAAGAGGCTATCTGTTAGCAACATGGGCACTTCAGAAAGTGAACATACATTTGTCAGACAAGACAGCATTTAGAAAATAAGTAAACTTACAAGTAATGACAACATTGTGGTTGCCTCCTTCAGTGTTGCTACAGAAGTTTTTTTTAAATCCATTTGTTTGAAAACCCGGACTTGAATTCACCATTGCTCAGGAATGCAGTCGGATACACTAGCTGGGGGAGGAAGGGAGAGGGAAGGCTGTTCGCTTGATGGTGTGCTATAATTGGAGTATATGAATTGCCTAGAAAGCTGACTTCATAGAATGATAAGCTGCTGTTTGATTTGACTGTTTTTGAACAAAGAAACAGGTGGATTCAGGTGGATGAACAGGGACTCTGAAACTCACTTTGATATTCACAGAAAAGGGAAATTTTTTGTCATGACACCTTTAAGTCAATCAAAAGCTATAAAGTTCAACAGCTGTCCGTGCCAGGGGTGCTTCCTATGAGAAAATATCAAAGCTGCATCAGATTTTATTTATTGCTCATTATATCATCATCACAACTTGCATGTTTTCCTATTATCTTGCAGGCCTAATAGATTCTCATTATTAATGCACCAACAGAATTTAAAAACAATGCAAAGAAATATTTTTCCATTGTTTTTCTGGTTTTTCTCTTTGTGCAACTGTTGCAGGTTTTCTCAGTGACCCCCCCAATTGATGGTTAATCCAGCATCCATTCTGCATCCTACTTAGATCTCTCTCCAGCCACTAAAATAGTCTTATCTTGAATCGTGTCTTATCTCTTGCTCTGTCTGGTTCTCTCTTTCTTTCCATTCCTCCTCTGACAGTGTCTTGTCTCTTTGCTGAATCAGCCACGGTGCGCGTTCAAAACAGCCAGTTTGTTGATATCCGCTTGCTAGCTTGTGAGATGGGGCATAAAGGAAATCTCGCAGCCTCCTGCATGAAAACGTCTTTTATTACAGTTTCTCAGCCTCGGGAGGCTGCTGGCCAGTGGCGGCTCCAGAATATACATAATACATGTCACCATGCCTTCAAATGAGTCCAGGACACAGAGTTTTAAAGTCGGAAAGTTATTTTATATGTCTTTAAAGGGTTGAGAATAAAATAAAGAAGAAGTATGTAAACTAAACTAATAATACAGTATCATGTCATTCAAGAACTTGAACCATTAGAAAAAGCAGCAGATTACTGTTATGCTGGCATCTTAGAATGACTGGCCTAGAAATTTCCAAGTTTTTTTTATGAAATTGAAAAAAAAATGGAATAAAGCTTCAAAGCCATTCATGTGTTCAATAATAAATGAGATAGAACTGCATGAAACATCCGACTTTTCTTTAGAGCCTTGTGTACTCAGTCATAGAAAGCAAACACAACAAATGCCCTGTACTTTGTCAAGTTTTTCCTTTTTCTTTTCTAAATGTACAGTCGTCTACAGTTAGACAAGTCAAGAATTAATTATAAAAATGGTTTCAAAAACTTTTTAAAGTTCCCCATGATCATCAGCTCATCAAAATGAACTGAAGGGAGTCTAGTGACTCTCTGGGGTACTGCGACTTTATAAAGCGTGCTGAGTTGCTTTTATGAAAATGCAGATGGTTGGGAACTCCATGCTGTGATAAGCCCACATAGATTTAGCAGAAACGAACAGTTTGAATAAGGAATAAACTCTTCATTTTCCCAATGGTGAATACAAAGAAGATCCACCCATTCATGCTACGTTGGAGAGGTTTTATAAATGACGCTCGATCAAGTTCAGCTGAAAGCTGCCTAAACCTGCCTTCAGCTCATTGAATCCACCGTTTTTAAAACTTTCTGTCTTTGTTTGCTTACTTTCCATGACATCTCATCTCAGCAGGGTAGACACGGCTGATATGCCGAACTGAAGCAGTTTGAGGGAGGAAATGAGGTGAAGCAAGTGCCACCATCATATTGCATACGCTGATTCATATGCACTTAATGGAACTACTCATTTGTACTTAATTAAAAGATTATTACTGATTAGTTTCTGATGGTGTGTCCCTACAGTAGATGTTCTTACACATGGACTCATATACACATACAGACCATATAATAGTGTTAATAGTAGGAGGTGATGCAGGCTGGGTCCTGATATAGAGACTAGAGTAAGAGGGAGTTTGTCTTTTAACACGACTGGTGCTTTTATTTTATGTTTAGACAAGTTTTATTCTAAATGTTAAACAAGACAAGTGAAATCGAGTAAAATGAAAAGTCAAATACTTAGCTGATGATTTCTGTTTTGATTGGTAGACCAACACACTCATAAAGGCATTGTCAACCTATGTTTTACATAGAAATTATACATAGATAATGCATTAAAAAAAAGACTTATTGTATGGTTAAACTACAAGAGAGAAGGCGGCCATGCTCATGGTTTAATGACCAACCAGTAATGCTCTCTAATAAGAGGGAGGGGGCTGCAGAGGGTCCAAGGCTGGGAATCGTACCCAGACCAGCTGCGCAGAGGAACCACAGCCTCTGATTATTGGGGCAGCCTCCCAACCAGTTGAGCTACACACTGCCTCAAGTGTTTCAACCAATGGGGTTTATGCATGACGCGCTCTTTAGAACTTCCGGTTTACAACACGCCAGGAAAGGATTTCCGGTTCAGCCTGTGGGACGGGTTGTGGCGGTAGATTTGAAGACTTAAGTAAACAAATGAATGAGATATTGTTCATAATCCAGACGACAGATTGTATAGTAACCTTTAGTATAGTATATATATATATATACCGATATAACAGTAGTAGTAGTAGTAGTAGTATGAGATGAAGCCGTTATTCAAGTTTCAGCGACGTGAAGGGACGGCAGCTGAACACTGCTGTTCCTTTGTGTGCCGCGTCGGCTAAATACAATTCGGTTATTAGTTTTCACACATTTCCATCGGATGATCAACTACGAAAGAGATGGATTGGGAACATTAGAAGGGAAAACTTCATCATCACTCATCACACCCGTGTCTGCAGTACACACTTCACAGCGCAGGATGTCAAAGAGCCGAGTGAGGCAGGTGGGAGGAGGAGGCTGAAACCAGGCGCCGGTTCAGTTCTTTTTCATTGGAACAATTATTCTCTTGGTGAGAGAAGACTGTCTGTATGGGAACGTACGTCTAGACCAGAGAAGGTGTCTACGAGGGGAAAAAGTTCATGCTTAAGATCACAATTACTGTGCCGGCCCGGATCCTGCCTTTGTGGACATTGTGCTGGAGGAAAACCAGAGACTTCGAGAGGAGGTTGCTCAACTAAGACAGCAGCTGGAGCAAATGAGCGATGTGTGAGTGATATTTATTGTTATTACAACACGGTGTCCAAATCAACAACATTTTTAACATATAGCTGTCCATAGACTGTTTATATAGATCTGTCACTGTCCTCTGATGCTGCCTCCGAGCTACCGGTGTTAGCTAAACGCTTACCTTCATAATCGTGTTTGAAGTTGGTTATATACAACTTAAAGCCTTTAACCCGCTTGCTTACGGACGTCGCAGTATGTTCCTGTAAAATCCTGTGGGCATCGTCCACATTGATGCGAGGCAGGTCTTGAAGACAGCACGTTAAAAATGTCATTTTACCCGTTGTTGTGACCACAGACCGCAAACAGTGGTTGTGGCAGGGCTGAACCGGAAGTAGTGGGGCTGACTTGTCGTAAACGGGAGTGACTGTGCATAAACCCCATTGTTAGATAATATCTCCCTTCAGTCTACTTCCTTCTCTGTAGTCGGACTCACCGTCATTTCTCCTCCTGCCACCGCCAGGGGTGTCGGGGAGTGTGTGAAATACGCTCTCAGAGAGAGTAGTTTCACATCTGCACAAACGACCCTGTAGTGCGTATGACTGGAGGACAGGTTGTAAGGCAGATGTCACACACGCCAGCTGTAATGCATGCAAGCGTTTAATGCCTCGTCATATCGTTTGGCATATTGTTTTCCACAGTGCCACTGCTGCTATGAAGGAATATTAAAGTTACTGTTATGCAATAAACAAAGGTAATCTAGTAGTATAAATAGATAATTACAAGGTTAACATAAAGACTGTAAACCTTTTCATGAGTGGATAAATTAATGAGGAATAATATAAATATTAATAATATTGTTCCATATGAGTGATCCGTTCTGATATGTAATGGTATCGGTGAGGCTTTAGGTGATTGATGGTATCTGCCCCAAAAAACCTGATCGGACCATCTCTATCATGCACAAATTGACTCGTTAATGTTAATATTC
This sequence comes from Atherinomorus stipes, assembly GCA_023101725.1. NCBI lineage: Eukaryota > Metazoa > Chordata > Actinopteri > Atheriniformes > Atherinidae > Atherinomorus > Atherinomorus stipes. The sequence goes on along the minus strand of JALJCO010006296.1, from coordinate 422,577 downwards.
AGCTGTAGATGGCTTAATTTCTTTGGATTTGTGCCGGCAGCTCAGCGCGCTGCTTACATACAAGCCGCCAGGGATCACTGATGGCGTTTGGGATTGTTAAGGAGGTGTCCCAATTTGTAGGGGTTGACTTTCGGCCCTACTCATCGTGGCTCCGTTTTAAGTGGCAAGGGCCAAGGGGTACGAGTGGAAAAGGGAAATAAGATCGGGCCTCCTTTTACACAATTCAGCTTCAGTTTCTTCAAACGGTTCTTCTTGGTGATAATAGGGGAGATAATCATGTAGAGGCAACCGTAATCATGGTGATGATAATTGTACAAAGAATACTCCTAATTACCCTGTTGATGATCATACAGGAGACACCCTAATTATCCATTTGATGATCATATAGATGATCTCTGGGGCCATGAACTATTCAAGCTGTGCTTCAACTCTCTCATGCTCTCTATTCTTCAAAGGAAAACCTGCTGCATTTCCCTGCATATATTTAACACATACTACTTTTCCACAGTTAACCATATGAACTCCACTTTTCTGACCTCTAAAAAACAACCAACCTTTTCCACGACTACAATGGCTGGAATTTGGAAACTTTCTTTATTTCTATGCTCTCCCAGTAAAACTGAATAAAATGTATTTTCCCCCTCCACACAACTGTTGAAAATCAATGGACTGGAACTTGTGAGTTCAGTTCTGCATCGGGTATAAGTGCAGCCATTTTCTTTTTTTTGTTAAACTGCCTGACAAAATTGTTTTTTCAAGATCTAGGAATTGATTATCTGGTTGTAAAAGTATATTTATATTGAGATATGAAAGCTCCTCTCAAATATACCTTTGCAGCTGAACAAGGCACTTTTAAATCAAACCAGTGAGATAAAAATCCTCCTGCTGGGTCTCTGAGCATTGTCTGGGCCAAATGGTAGCACAGAGACGAGATTAAATTGCCAGCTAGGATCTACAGTCCAGCCCTGGACACAGGCACATAAGTTTTCATTGCACAATGGAGCAGACAACAGCCTGACTGGTGTTGCTGGTAGTTTTATCTCTGTAAAAGATGCATGCTTGTGCCATTTAATTAGCTTGCCATGTACATGTTTCTTTTCCCAGGCTAGTGACTGAATGCAAATGATACCATTTTTTTCACTTTGGGAAGAACATACAAGATATTAAAACTATAGAGGGAGAAATGAATCTTATTAAAAAGTGGTTTGACACTAATAAATTGCCCTTCAATACAAGAAGTATATGTTTTGGGGAAACCTGAGGGTGAGTAATGTTAAAATAAAAACTGGGGGAGAGGAAAGTCTATGAAACTATTGTGATATCACCGTCAGATTGTAAATTGGGCTGGAAAAAGTATTTTTAATTATGTCAGATCAAAAATATCCAAATCTGTAGCAATACTTTGTCAAATCAAGAATTTTTCAAATAAGCAGGCATCGTACACATTGTACTCTTCTTTAATTGAATTATAATTTGCCGTCTGGAGATCATGCAAGACATACTGTACACCCGCCCAACTGTCATTTTACAAAAAAGCACTACAAGAATTATAACAAGATCTCAATATAGAGAACACACACAAATGATGTAATCATACATTTAAAAGCACTAAAATTTTATGATTTCTTAGATTACAAGATAGCACAGGTCGTGTCCAAAGGCCATAACTTGCTGCCAGAGAATATGATGAGTATGATAATGTTTTAAAAAAAGGGAAAGTCAGAGCTATTATTACTTGTACTGTAGAACAATCTGTATAAATGGGGTTAATTTATTGAATCGTTTTGAATTTCAGTCGAAAGTATGTAAAAAAAGGGAAAGTCAGAGCTATTATTACTTGTACTGTAGAACAATCTGTATAAATGGGGTTAATTTATTGAATCGTTTTGAATTTCAGTCGAAAGTATGTAAAAAAACTCAGTGCTTTTAAGTTTTTCAGAAGAAAGATGATTGAAGCATACAGATGGAGTTATTGTTTATGAGTAATGACATGCAATTATGTGTAAGATATACAGTATGTGTAAGTACCAGGGCTGCACGATTCTGGGAAAAATGTGAATCACAATTTTTTTGCTTACGATTGAGATCACGATTCTCGGGCACAAATTTTTTTTCCCCCAAAATTTTATTGCACAAATAAACTTTAACGAAACAAACAGAAACAGGTAGTTCAAAATAAAGCATGTGTTTGTACAAGAGCTTTGTTGGAGCACTTCTTTGGCAGATGCATAGTTGTAGCTCTTTACCATTGGTTAGGGGGTGGGGAGGCAACGGCAGTGCTGCATTTGAGGGCGCTTAAAAAAAATCTGTGAAGAATGAAAACTTTTATTTGTGATGCAGCTTGTGGTTAAAAATGCTTCAGAATCATTGAGGGTAGAAATGAGATCACATGTACAGGGGTTAGACAATGAAACTGAAACACTTGGTTTTAGACCACAATAATTTATTAGTATGGTGTGGAGCCTCCTTCTGCTGCCAATACAGTGACAATTCGTCTTCAAAATGACATATACAGGTCCTGAACAGTGGTCAGAGGGATTTTAAGCCATACTACTGCAAGATAGTGGCCAGGTCACTACGTGATGCTGGTGGAGGAAAACGTTTCTTGACTCGCTCCTCCAAAACACCCCAAAGTGGCTCAATAATATTTAGATCTGGTGACTGTGCAGGCCATGGGAGATGTTCAACTTCACTTTCATGTTCATCAAACCAATCTTTCATCAGTCTTGCTGTGTGTGTTGGTGCATTGTCATCCTGATACACTGCACCGCCTTCAGGATACAATGTTTGAACCATTGGATGCATATGGTCCTCCAGAATGGTTTGGTAGTCCTTGGCAGTGACACGCCCATCTAGCACAAGTATTGGGCTAAGTGAGTGCCATGATATGGCAGCCCAAACCATCACTGATCCACCCCCATGCTTCACTCTGGCCATGCAACAATCTGGGTGGTACACTTCTCTGGGGCTTCTCTACACCGAAAACTCTTCCGGATGTGGGGAAAACAGTAATGGTGGACTCATCAGAGAACAATACATGTTTCACATTGTCCACAGCCCAAGATTTGCGCTCCTTGCACCATTGAAACCGACATTTGGCAATGGCACGAGTGACCAAAGGTTTGGTTTTAGCAGCCAGACCGTGTATATTCACCCTGTGGAGCTCCTGATGGACAGTTCTGGTGGAAACAGGAGAGCTGAGGTGCACATTTAATTCTGCTGAAGATAAATGAAGATTGGCCACCAGGCTGGTCCAATTCAGCCATGAAACCTCCCACACTGAAATGGCAGGTGTTTCAGTTTCATTGTCTAACCCCTGTATGTGTAAATTGAGATCACAATTTTTTAACGATTAATTGTGCAGCCCTAGTAAGTGCGTATATATATGCATACATACAGTTAGCCTGGCACACCAGCCTGACTAACGCCGTGTATGAGATACACGGCAAGTCAGTCTGGATTTCCTCCATTGGAGACTGATTTCCAATGCGAGACAAGAGGCGGGACTAACAGGAGGAAAGTGAACCGGAGAGAACCAATCAGAAGTGACTGTAGCTGGCGTAGCTCGGCACTCTGTTGCTACGTTGCTATGGCGACGCCGGAAGTCAGCGTTTACACGTTGTTTTTCCCTCTCTATTTAATGTAATTTTCTTGTGTATATTAACATAGAATGTTTGGTTTTATTATTATAAATACTCTGTTACATGTCAGCATTGTTTATTGCTGAACTACTAATATGAGAAAGCGTTTGTGTCGCACGTCATGTGACTATGACCCGGAAGCTGTTAGTTACGCACCAAAACAAAGCAAAATCAGCGGTGGAGACGTCGGAGGAGTTTAACGTTCATCTGTTAATAATTCTACTGCTGCGCTGTGATTGGTCCGGTCAATTTTTTACCGGAGTGGAATCATTCTCCAATGGAGGGAGCCCAGACTGACTTGCCGTGTATCTCATACATGGCGTTAGTCAGGCTGGTGTACCAGGCTAACATACAGTATCATCTATCTATATCTCTGTCTATCTATCTGCTGTAAGTAAGAAAGAGGTGTTAACAGCTAATAGCGTCAGCTTCCCTTTTTAGGTTAAGTTTTATGTTGAGTTGTTCTGTGCTGTGTTTGTAGTGTTTGTGTAACCAAAATAAATTGAATTTAATGCTAACAGCATGCTGAAGCAAGCCCACCTCACAAACAGCAAAAGAGATAGAGATCATTTATATTTTGACTTTGGATTCACTAGTTGTTTTGAGTCTTCGATGTGGGTACAGTTTAAGTTATGATTTAAGGAATTTTAACCATAAGAAAGTACCGTACAGATCCAGGGGTCTTCCTCCCATTCACTCACTCTGACAATTAACTCAAGCGTCCATGACCAGTTTAGCAGTGCAGTAGACATTTACCAGAAACCAGTTCTGCATTTAGATGTAGGCTACTGTGTATGCAGCATGTCTGTGTCTGTATGTCCAGTGATAAATAGAGTAAATGTAGCACACGTTGTAAATGCCATGGATGTGCAGGGGACATGTTTTGTCAGTTGAGACTGAGATGTTGCATTAGTCTTGTCATATATTCAGTATTGTTTTGTATTGGAGAGAATTTATATGTCTTGATGGATGTGGTTGCCATCACTTCAGGGTTCCTGACCAGCCACTACACCAGTGACCACACAGACTAAACATACCACAAAAATGTGATAAAATAAATGTATTTTTTCCAGTAGAGAAAGCATTTTGCAAACCCCTCAATTATGAGGAGAGATATTCAATCCTTTTGTAATTTGCATTTCTAAAACAAATATCTGCACAATGGCTCTGGCTGATAGAAAATATGGCCCCAACTCGTGAACAGCCAGTTAAAACAGAGGAAAGGATTATAAAGGGTTATAAATGTGCTTCAGGAATGTTTTTGAATACATTGCTGGGCAAAGTAGACAGGTATTGACTCTTCCTCAGCAGCTGTGTCTGAAGTACAAGTACATGGAAAATGTAAAAGGAAAACATGAACGAAATGGAGATGCAGAGCCCGGGTGCGAAAGAAGCAGTCTTTATTTTCAAAAAGAAAACACACTTTTGTTTGAAAAATTGGAGAACAAAACAGTGTTACAATGCACAGTCCAACATGCCTGACTGGCTGCATGTGGAGGAACAATGGTAGGATCTGATTAGCAAGGGAAATCTAACACAACAAAGCAGACCTAGACTAGAGATAAATATTTACACAAATCTTGGCTAACATGCAGAAAAAATGGCTTGAACTCAGAGCAAATAATCTGCACAGGAAGTCACTAATCACTGAACATGTGGTGCACAAAGAATGAACAAGAAGATGGGGATCAAATATCACAGCATGTGGCTCCAGAGACATTTTCTCTCTCATTTCACCAAGCTTGTAGTTAGCTTACCATTGTCTCATGCAAAAGGACAGAAACGTATAATGCCTGCAAAATGCACTCGTGACTAAATATAAACACAAACAGTTTGCACCAAATATGAAAAGTAGTCAGCTCACATCAAGATATGATAGTGAAACTCGGGCTGGGCAGTATGGCAAATTTTTCATATCCATTTTTTTTTTTTTTAAGAAATCCTACCAGTTTTATGGTATTTGATGGTGTACAGTATGTATATATGTGTATATATATCTATATATATATATATATATAGATATAGATATATATATATATATGTGTATATATATACATATACATACACCATTGTTTTCTTAAGCTGTATGCCATAATCAGCAACATTAAAACAATAAAAGGCTACAATATTTCAGTTAATTTGTAATGAATCCAGAATGTATGACATTTTCATGTGAAAATATCTGAAAATATTAGAATATCATGAATTCTAACTTTCTGAGCCAGTCCTGTATATGTACATACACCATACATACACACGCACACACACACACACACACACATATACATATATATATATATATATATATATATATATATATACTGCTCTGCAGGGATCCGCAGCTATTGGTCTTACTTGTTAAGGCTAGATCAAGGATTTATTCATCTTTTTTTTTTACTTATTGGTTTATTTCTTCACACACGCGGTGCGCACACGCGTGGTTTCCTGTTGGTTGTCTTGCTGCTTTCACGGGGAGGGGAGTCCCTCCCGTGCCGACACCGGTCCTCGTCTCTGCGCTCGGAAGATGGAGAGACCTGCGTGAGGGACCGGCTGGGACTCAACACTCCAAGCTGGGGCTGATTTACCATCACAAGTCCCATCAAAGTAAAAACACCTAAACCAGCAGCGAAGCAGCAGGGCTCTCACCACCGTCCCGCTACGCGTCCACCTCACGGCTGTCCATGTGCTCGGTCCAGCTTTACGTGCGTCTGGCCTGCCAAACACGAACCGGATCCTCCTCCTGCCCTTTTACTGGTCTCAGCGTCTGCAGACCTGCCATCGCTCCTCAATCACACACTCCCGAGCTGGATGCGCGCGAGTGACTCATCCCGGACGAAGCTTTAGGTACCGATGGAAAACTGAAAAGTTTCATTTGACTTGCAGGAAAGAAAAAACATGGTGACACTTTACCTGGTGCCTTTAAGACAGACGTGTTGTCTGGTTAGCAACTGAATGCTACAATAGTCTGTAGCCTGATGGGAAAAAGTCAAATAGTTTTCTGTGATCTGAGTTTTAAAGCGTCTGAACTGGGCTTGGAGGGTGTCGCGATCCTGCCTTCTCCCAACGCGAGACAGGATCTGAGTATCGCAATTTCGATTTCGATATCGATACGGGTATTGTTACAGCCCTAATATCCTTGTCACCATGAAATATGATTGCAATCCGACCATTTCTTGTCTTGTTCTTTTTCTCATGTAGTCCCAGATCAAGACATTTTTGCTAATGTAAAACATGTTGTCGGCTAAGCTAGCTGCTAGTGTTACCATCATCAGCTGCCGCATTCGCTCGACAGCATTTTTAAACATTTGTTTGGTCCACGTCCGATCATTTACAGCCAAAAAAACTTCCAAATCATCAACGTGGCTCCTCTTTTGGGAATTAGTTCCTCCTGGTAAACAACATGTGCTTCACTGTGACAGCTTTAACTGGCTTTTCACACGCTGTGGTGTTTGTGTCCAGCGGTGAAATCGGTCCCCGCTGAAACACTTTCCCTCTGCGCATGTTCTGCTTGTTGTCTGGGTTATTCACTGGTATAGCGGTATATGGGAAATACATATAATGAAAACAAACACTGGTTTTTGGTATGAACCGGTATACCGCACAGCACTAAGTGAAACATGATCAGGACAATGGTTTTGTGGTTTTACATGTAATGTGTCGGTTCCCTGTGCCCCCCGGTCTGTCGGTAACTCAGCCTCGTGTTTATTCCACAATTTTGCTTCATTGTTTGTTTGGACTTACAGGGTGTTTTTCGGTTCTCCTGCCTTTTGTTCACCCACCTGCCTCCCGTCTGTGGTCCTCTCCTTGGGCCCTGAGTCCTCACCTTATATCAGATTGTGACAGGATGTGTTTTTTTGTTGATGATTGTTTGTTTTCTTTAACAAAATGATGAGTGGAAGAAGAGTAGTTGTTTTTTGTAAAATCTCAAGCTGTGAAATGTTTTCAAAAACATTGTTTTTAATGTCCTAAATGCCCTTTGCAAACCTCTGTTGTAGGGATTTTTTTAAAAATCTCATTTAGGAGCTAAACATGATGGCTTTTTAAAAAGATATAGATTTAAAATTACTTTTCAGATCAAGCGGAGGGGAAAAAAGCAGTCATTCAATCATATGGAAAAGAAAATGGAGTGACCTTGTAATTTGCATTACTGAAACATTTCTTTTTCCATATTGTACAAGTTTTAATATGCAAATTAGTCTGCTGCATCCAGCAGTCTGACTCAAAACATGATTACATGAAATGTCATTTAATGGATTAAAAAGGATTATGAACATCCTCAGAGACAGTAGTTGAACAGAGTGACAAAAGATGTTTATATAAATAAATCATTTAAACAAAATAGAAGAAAACTAGTAACAGTGGACCAAAGAGAAGCAGTGCAGGTGGTATTTTATTTTATCCAGTTGTGTTACTGACATGGTTCCATGTACCATATTTTTTCAACTGTTTCTTTTCAGTACTGCTTAGTTTTCCAGCACCCTGTCCTAGGGCTGGATTATATAGACCAAAAGTGATATCCCGATATATTCAGGCTGAATATCAATATACGATATATATCCCAATAGTTTTATCGCAAAGTGAGGGCAAATGTTTAGTCACAATCAGAGCCAAATATGATGTCACAGTAGTTTTATTTAAACTGGCCGGATGAAATAATAATCAGCTGTTCAGAAAACAATAAAATGTAAATATAGATACTGTATAACTGTATAACAAATCACAGATGCACATAACAAACATTACAAAAGAATTAAACAAGACAAACCCTAGTAAGGGCGGCATTAATATATAAAGTCAGAAAAAAAATCAAACATTGAACTTCTTTTATCAATATATGCAATATGGTCCAATTCCATAACTCATTGATAAAAATAGATATATTTTTTTTATATCGCTATATCGCCCAGCCCTACCCTGTCGCAACTTTTTTTCTTTAACTGGGTGTGAATTAATACTTTTCATGAATCAGAATAAGAATAAATTTTATCGTCCCTGAAGGAAAATTTGTCATAGGCACCAGTGTAGCTTCAGTCACATACCACAGATCCCAATTACACAAAACAAGACAGGTTTCAACAGTAAACCACGTGGATGACTGCATACAGTTATCTGAATGAATGCATATGAGAGATGGAACAATAACAGGAGTTAGCCAGTAAATACAAGTCGAACTAACTTTTCCACAAGAATAAAACCAATTTAACAACATAAAACAACATTAAAAGGATACGCTAACATCTAAAAAAAGAGGGAATAAAGTGTCTCACTATCAATCTGACAGTTTCTCTGTGTTCCACTTCAAATTGAATATTGGTGTATGAGTTTTGCAAGTAATTGCATTCTCTTTTTATTTCCGTTGCACTCAGCATCACAGCTTTTCTTAACTGGTTATGATTGCCTCAGCAAAATAAGTTCTGACATTGCTGAATTACTCCATAACACTTTATTAGAACCTTTTTATTTACAATGTGTGTCTCCTGATCTTGCAGGAGTGATCTACACCACTGATATATTGGACCGGGAGACCAAGGACTCTTATTGGCTCACGGTGTATGCCAGTGACCGCGGTGTGGTGCCTCAGTTCACCAGTATCGAGGTGTTCATTCAGGTGGAAGATGTTAACGACAACGCCCCCCTCACCTCCCAGCCACTGTACCGGCCCTCGGTGTCTGAGAATTCACCGCGAGATGTTTCAGTCATCCACATCCAGGCCCAAGATCCCGATGCCTCACCCGCTACCTCCACAGACTGGTTCAGCTACCGCATTATCAGTGGAAACCCACAGAATTTCTTTACCATTAACCCTCGCACTGGTGAGTATTCATGTAGGTGTGACTTTCAAAAACCTTTAAGTGTACTATTGTATTACACCACTGTGAGTAAAGGCTCTGGGAAAACATTGGTGAAGCGCTCCTTGTAGAAATAGATAAATTAAACAAACAACAACAACAACTAGAGCATTAAATTCAGGGATCTAAAGATGATAAAGTTTCGTCCGGATGAGACCATGTTTTTCTGTGTTATCACCACTAAGACAGAAAACTTAGCGACTGGCCATGACAGATGTTATGAATGTTAAAACAGAGCAAAGTCTGCTACAAATAGTTTTTATCTTGCTAAAAGCTGAGATAATGTCTGGATATTTTCAAATAATGTACATGCTTTCCTCCTCTGTAAGAAGAAGTGAGATAAAGTTGTAAAGTTTTAGTAATTATTGTTGACTTTTCTGTGAAAAACACATTCATCAACTCCACCTGAAGATATCTCTGTATGTGAAATCATGGAAACATAATTCAGACCAGACTGATAATGTCTGAGTAAAACACACTTTATTAACTGAACCTTTAAAGAATGTATGCATGTTTAAGTACTGCTTGTATGTATAAGAAAACAAATAGTTGACTATTGTTCATGCAAAAAGATGTCTGAATGATACTGAATACATAACGGATTTAACAGTAAAATGAAAATCACCCCCCCCCCCCCCAAAAAAAAAGAGACTCCATACCTTTAGTGAACAGATAAATAAAAATTTGATCGGACTTTGTTTAGTCATTGTTTACTAACCCATGCTTAAGGAACTTAAATATTACTTAGCTTGCACATCAGGAGCTGTTAAAGGTTCAGTATGTAAGAATTACTGACATCTAGTGGTAAAGATGGGTATTTGAAAGAAAAGATGCTTCTTTGAAATGACATCATATTCCAAGCACTGTTGTGAATGTACGGTGGCCATTAGTGGCCAAAATTCTCCCAGATAAAAGATGTTTTCATCTGTGAGTGGATCCAGTGGTCTCAGTAACTATGACTGTACTATGAGTAACTACTTTTAATGTCTTTTATGGCATTATTTATCCCAAACAGGGTTTTAACTCCCATTAAACAAAGCTGGTACAGCAGTTTTAAAGTTCAGAGGGTTCTTACTTGACACACATTGCACCTCCAGCAGGTAGATATAAATGACTCATTCTAAGAAAATAAACACATGACAGCTATTCTAGTGAAGCAATTACACATCAATAGAAACCCAGTTTTGAATTATGTATCACATTTTTCTGTCATTGACCTTTGATTTTGTTACACACTGTACCTTTATAATTTGCTATGTGGCACCATGACAGAAACATTCATCCATATGTCCATCCGTCCATCCATCCACCCTACATCCATCCAACCATGTAGAAAATGGGGATTCAGAGCAGCCATCCCCAAATAGCGTCCTGCGAGAGCAAAGTGTCTGGCCCTTGCAGACCCAGTGACGCTATGGACTGAGACTGTGGATGAAGCTTGTTGTTGAATTTGTTTTGACTGGACAAAAACTAATTTTTTTTTTTGTTTTTGCAATCTCGAGAACGAAAACAAAGTTCTTGCGGAGTACTTGACAAGCTGGTGCCGATGATGTTATTTCACCGCTGTCTTTTTTTGTCATTTCATCGTATTATCCTCTCAGTTCAGTGTCGTAAAAGGATGAGAAAGTAATAAAACACCTTCTTTAATAAGAAATAAATGACAATGTTACCATTTTAGAGACATCACTATTCAATGTAAATGAATGCAGATATTATCGACCGGAAGCGCTTCGCAGAAATTGATGGACTGCGGAAGTAAAATGGAAATGTCAGTGAATCTTGTCTATACAAGTAAGGAGTTGTCCTTTTTTATTAATGTTTGAATGTTAAAGGCTTCAGAAGCTTTTAATTTCTCCACATGGCAGTTCTCTACACTAGTGTATTGAAACTTAGTTGGTGTGTGTTTTTGTGTTTGCCTGTATGTGCGTTTGAGAGAGAAATCGATGAGAGTGTTTAATAGCTTGGTCTGTTTTGCCTCCTAGGTTTGATCACTACAACATCACGGAAACTAGACCGAGAACAGCAAACAGAGCATGTTTTAGAGGTGAGGCCATATCTCATGTCCAATTTCCTCAACTTGCACATCCTTTAGTCCTCTCTCTGACTCCTAACCTCAAGTCCCAACCCTTCCCACCAGAGATGTGAGCAGAGGAGGTGAGATAATAGAAATTGAACAAAGTGAGACATCTTTTTTCCTTGGTAATCTTTTCATCGAGTTAATCCTACAGTTGGTTTTACCATTACCCACTCAGGAGTCACTCCAATCAGACATTTCTTTTTGTACTGTAATCTAAAACTGTATCTCTAAATCTGGTCCTCAGGGCCCCCTGCCAAACATGTCATAGAGGTTTCCACACTTTAACACACATGACTTAGATTCTGATTGATGCCACTGTTTTCTGAACCACATCATATCTGCTCTAAGTGAAAATTGATTTCAACCACGAGTAACAATATTAACAACTTGACAGCTTCCATACAAACATTTGTACGAAGGTTGGACACGAGTGCCAGAAATATTGTAGCATCTACTGAACTGTTTTTGCTTTCTTGTGCAAATGAAAGCCCCCCGCTGCACGATACCTGCAGCTATGTTGGTGTCAGTGGAGAGCTGTGGCTGTTAATGCTTGAGTTCTTAAATGTTCAACCAGTGAACTGTGATGTGCCAAGCTTTTCTTGCTCTGTTGTTAATGCAGCTGTGCTTCCTTTATATATATATATATATATATATATGAATATAACAAGCTTTAATTCCTCTTAAGCCAGCATAATAACGTGTAGCTCACTCAGATTAAGCAGCATGGAACTTTTCCACGTCTTGGTCCTCTGAAGACAGCCGTGACCACGCACTTAGTAGGATTACTTCTACCTGGCTTGCTGTAGTCTTTCCTCAGCCTGGTTTGGCATATTGGAAGAGATGTTTAAAGTGACATAATGTGGCTCTCTGGTTATAGATAACCACATCAGTCTATAGCTTCATCTTTCTAGAGCAAACCTAGAACTTACTCCAGCACCAGTCCGGGGGTCGTATTTATCAAGCGTCTTAGGCCCTGATTTACTAAGAATTCAAATAAAGAGCACTAATTTGTTTGCGGGGCTGATAATTTGCGTGCGCTGTCTCTTCAGCATTAGCAGGTGATCTACAAAGATTACACATGCAGTCTGTAACAGTCACAAACGGCAGTATTTTAATGAGGATTTAGCGTGCGCTATTGCTTTGCCATAGAAAGTTCAGAAGAGCATGTGTTAAACGCAAAATAAAATTTGACCTGATAGAGAGATCCAAAGATATAATATGAGGCAAATGAAAAAAAAAGATACTTATAAGAACTATAAAATAGAAACAGTGCAGCAGGTTTCCTTGTGGGTTGTAAGAAGATGCCAGTTTATAAGGACATGGATAAGAAGACGCTGTTGAAGATGGTCTGATATTACGCACAGAGTGCGCACTCTTTGGCACAATGCCGGGTGCTGGACATGCGTAATTGCCCCCCACCCCACCCAAAACTCAGTAAAAAATAGTATCATTAGTTTGTGCTACGTTTGTCCTGGTTATTTTCACTGAGTTTTGTGTGGGGTGGGGTGGGCAACTTCACACAGGTCAGCAACCTCAAAGCAGCAGGAAGAACCGCTGTGGTGTGGAGAGGAGGAGCATGCCGGAGCTGATCTAAATTAAAAAATATGGCATTGGCAAAAATAAAAGAAAATAAAAAGACATAATTAATGTCGGCCATAACTACCATAATGCTGCAGCTGCAGATGTTCTGGTTCATCCGTCTAGATCAGGGGTCGGCAACCCAAAATGTTCAAAGAGCCATATTGGACCAAAAAAACGAAAATCAAATCTGTCTGGAGCCGCAAAAATGTAAAAGTCTTAAATAAGCCGGTCGGCAACCTGTTTCAGCCAAACAGCCTTTTAGACCCATTTCCTGCAATAAAGAAAACACTGGAGCATCAACTGACTTTTAACATTGATAATTAAATAAAACTTTAACGTTAAATGTGTTGCATTTAACATAAAAACGAGAAAACGAAATCACATTTCTGTATCCAGCAAAAAAACATTTTAAACTAAAAAAAAAAAGAAAAGACTTCGGGTTGAAGGTCACTTTTTTAAAAAAAAAAAAACAACAAACTATTTTAGTTGTTGTATTTATGTAGGATGGAAAAAGACGCAGCTTCAATAATCTACCAGCAGCAAACCAAACACGCTGTCCTGTCTGTGCCGTCATCATTTTACTGGCGCGTGCAGTAAGCTACCCGAAAAATGAAATTACTGTTTCACAAAATATGAACATAGCTACGCAAAATAATCTGGTCAGCAGTGAAAACAAATGAATCTGCCCACGCAGCGCTGAACATGCTCAGTGCATCAGACACTTTTCTTCTCTATCGTCGGCCTACCTGCTGGAGAAGTGATCAACAGGTCGAAGTGGACAAATAAGCTTTTGCTCGTTTATTATTCACTTTAAATGCCAGAACTGCAGCAACAGCGCAACAGAGACGCTCCGCTGTGAGGCGTTCGTGGGACAGTGCGCCAGGAGGAAAGTTCAGCGCTCCGCGACATGTCCACACTCAGTGATATTCTTTGTTTGTAATTAATTCCGTTTTTAATGTTTAATTCCGTGATTGCTGATTCAATAGGGCTGTATCATGCTATGCTGCACAATAGCGGCACGTGAGCATGAAGCGCAGTTATTAACACTGATTGGCTGCGTAAAGGTTTGTGAGACGCATCATAGCATGCTGGACAGCTACTCGCCGTTTTACTGCAGTTACCTGCTTGTTGCACCTGACACTCAATGGGCTGCTTTGCAAAATGGTAAAATATAAATTATGTCTTTATTTTAATAGTTGAGTTGGATTTTATTACACGTGCTGCATTTGCAGTGCTGGAAAAGTGCGCAACTGTACATGAATCCCTCAGAGGGATCATCATAATACTCAAATTTAGAATAAGATAAGAAACTTTATTGTCTCTCAAGGGGACATTTGTCTTGGTCTTTTAGAATCACATTATTAAAGTGAACCAACCAAAATACAATACACTTTAGTAGAATAGTCATTAATTCATTTTCCAATGCCAGAGAGCCGCAACAGAGGGACTAAAGAGCCGCATGCGGCTCCGGAGCCGCGGGTTGCCGACCCCTGGTCTAGATTAAACTTGTGTAAAATAGTGATGTTGATTGTTATTTAATAAGATAATGAAAACTTGACGAGTTTCCCTCACACCTCATGAGAAATGATTCTGACCTACTGCTGCATGTCTGCAGTCCTGTAAGCATCACTCCTCCAGCCATTTGTGCATAAAGCTGCCAATGAATACCAGCTTTTCAGACGTGCTAAAATACACACAGTTTTTTGTGCTGCTTCCATTGCATGGTTGATAAATCGCATTGTTTGTGTAAAGCTAAGTTGTTTGCATAGTCTTCTCCCAAAAGCGGACTTATTTTGCCCGTTTACACAAGTGTACTCAACTGCAGCCGCAGACCCAGAGGCGTGTCGTGACAGTGGGCGTGGTTTGTAGTGACGTGGGAGGGTTCTCGTTAGGGTTAGGGGAGGGGTTAGGGTTAGGTTCTTCTCATTCCTATGGTGGGTGTGGTTTGTAGTGGCTCCAGCTGCAGCAAGGTGCTACTCCGTTAACAGGCACGAACCTCCTTTTGCCCTGTATTGCCCCGTTTCCACCAGCGGGTCTGGGTCGGGTCAGGCTGGATTGGTCCACGTTTTCTTGCGTCTCCACAGATAAAACCTGGGACAGGTACCCTTATATCCGACCCGACCTGGCCTACTTTTTCGATACCCTTCAGTAGGGGTACTGCTCTAACCGATCCGGACCAAAGAGGTGGAGCTAATACACAGCAATCCGTTGATTGGGGACACTTTGCTGTGGGGACGCAACGTGAAATCAACATATCCGTACCAAAATCTACCCGATCCGGCCTGGCCCAAAGCGGGTCTGGGCCCAACCCAGACCCGCTGGTGGAAACGGGGCTTTTGTAAATCAGCTCTGGTTGATTATTGTGTGTGCAATGAAGATAGCGCTCGTTTTAGAACGTGCAAACCTTTCGTAAATCAGGGCCTTAGAGTTCCATTTTAGTGCTAAGCGCTGAGAATTTGTGTAATTTACACTTACTCAAATTTAGAAATAGAAGTTATTTATCAGCTTTCTCAAGTCTAAGAATCACTCCTACTCCTCCAAATGTTTAAGTGACCTCCAGAGGTGTCTTAAGCAGTTAGGAGTTGCCACTAGAAAGATGGCATTGAGGCCAGTGAGACGTGTTCAGACATTCTGGGAGCTGAAGGACGTTTTGGCTTTGGCGACAAACAGCTGATCAAACTGTATCGTTTGGACAGAGAAGGTATAATTTATGTTACAGTTCTACTTAAAGACACACAACGTAACTTTTAGACCTTAAAAATCTGTGTTTCTGACTCGTTTTGATGTCACACCAACATTCATTATGCGCATTTTCGAGCTGTCAGTGCCCAGAGCCGTCCCGGGGCTCAGAAACAGCACTATGTAAGATTCAGAGAAGTTTATGCAGCTACAAAATAATTACATGTCTTTAATCTGTTAAAGCATCTAAAACAACTTTCTTACTTTAAATGACTCCACAAAAGCTGTTTCCACTAAGATATAGTCTCACTGTAAAAAAAGAAAAAGGAAATTACTAAATGTTTTTTGTTTTGTTTTTTTACAAAAATACTCACAGGATTCATTCATGTATGTGAACCTCAAAGGATGGAATATGGTAATGCATTTTGTACTGAATTTTCCCATCATGCCTTTTTTCTGCTCTCACAGGTGCTGGTTTCAGATGGCGGTCCTAGTTCCAAGCAGAGTACCGTGTGGGTTATGGTTCAGGTCCTAGATGAAAATGACAACAGACCCACATTTCATGAGAAAGTCTACAAGGTCAAACTTCCAGAGAGAGAGCGTACAAAGAAGGGAGAGCTCATCTATCGTGTGTTCGCCTACGATTACGACGATGGACCCAACAGCGACCTCTCCTACAGCATTGTGGACGGCAATGAGGACGGGAAATTCTTCATTGATTCCAAGACAGGAGCAGTATCATCCCGGAAGGCCTTCCCTGCAGGAGGCTACAACATCCTCACTGTACGAGTCAATTATCAGTCATGTTGGCAACTTTTAGGACGTTTGTAGTTCTATTCTTAAATCCATGTCTTACAATAAGACATGGATGGAGGCTGTTTTGGTCCTGTACTTCCATGATACTCGTGTTCCAAACCTTTTGCCGATTATTTCTTTTTAGGAAATTAATTTAGGTCTTTTAAGTTATAATAAAAGTTTTATATGTAGCATTTGTGATTTAGAAATCTGCTCTATTAAATCCTGCTGTGACCACAGTTGAATTAACTAAGAAAAATAAGTCCAACGAAATCTTCGGGACCATGGAAGTCCAGTGGCCCAGAGAGCAGCAGTCTGAGGAAATAATTTCAGTGTTATAACTTTCTGCAGAAATACAGCTTAGCAGACACATCTGTACCTTAACACTTAGATTCTTTTGCATCCAGATCAAAGCGACAGACAGCGGGCGTCCTCAGAAGTCTGCAACAGCTCGCCTTCACATTGAGTGGATCAGTCGTCCACCTCCATCAGCTCTACCATTCCTCTTTGACGAGCCATTCTATAACTTTACCATCATGGAGAATGACAAGGTGGCTGAAATTGTGGGTGTGGTGTCCCTACGACAGAACTCGGGCCCTGTGTGGTTCGACATCACAGGTAAGTTCACCTAAAGATGATGCTGTTGGCAAGTTTTTAGCTTTGTGAGTTCATACTTTGTGGACATACCCTGACTCTGTGTATGCGGGGTGGACATATTGAAAATGCTAAAATACTATGACTGCACTGCATGTTCTGTCCATCCTAGTCACCAGGGCAACAGCTTTTCCTTCATCCTGGTCAAGCTAGCTGAAAACAGTTTGCTGTCTAATCCTGATGTCCCTTTTTCGTGGATAAACAATAAAACTTTCCAACTTTTCTGATTTCTTGATCTTCAAAATATCCTTTTTTTTATCTGGTTAGTTAGTTATCCTCAGTTTATCAGTCTGGTTGTAGAAGTCCCACATTATCTCCGTTTTCATTCAACAAACCTTTGAAGGTGTCTCCCATTTTGACAGTGGGACTTTGAACCCAGCTGTTAGCCATTAAAATGTAGATTTCCTGGAGGTTTTTCTCTCACTGGCATGAAAAAGTCTGTGGTCAAAGCCACCGACCTTTGCGGTTACATTACATCTCGAGGCAAAAGACATGAGAGTAATGTCGCATGCCTTGCTGACACAGAATGGACGTCAGAATTGACGTTTTCTGTTCAGAGTACATGTAAATCGTAAATAGGTAAGGCTTAAATGCTTTTGATTGAGTCCTTGAACATGTTGCAGTGGTTTTCTCTGGTCTAAACGTCGACTGTCCACTTATAGACGTCATTTTAAGGCAGGGGTTCAAGTTTAACTCCTGTTAGCAGAAGAGGCCTTCAGAGGTCATTCTTCTGTCTGTAACATCTCCTTTGCCTTTCAGTAATGTTTTGTCTTGTCCTTTTAAAGCATGTCTTTCTTCCCTGTCTCAACTTCTTCCTCTGCTCTTTCCTTAATGCTTCATGCGTGGAAGGTGTCAGGTCTTTCCCTGAGATGTTCTATATTCTGCAGAAAGCTTGTGTCAGGAACTGTTCATCAGAAGGTATCTTGCTTCCAACTATCACTCCCACTCTTTGCTGTAATCTTTGTTGTTCTTTTCCTTTTCCTGCCTTTTTCCTTTTCTTGTTGATTTTGCTGGCACCTGTAGTCCATCCCTGTGCTTGTCATCTTTGTTGCTTTCGTACAGTTTAACGCTCTTAAAACTCGGTCTGAATACAGTGGAAGTGCTCCGGTGAAATGGAACCACCCACTCTGGTCATGGCGCATCAACTTTAACACAGAATACACAAGCCATTACTCAAATACCACCAGCTATAGCTGGAGCCATCACACCCCACCACCATAACGTCTGGGCCACAGCAAGGTATTTACTGCTACCACCAGCATTAGAAGAATTAGTAAGAGAAAAAATGGAAATCGTACAACCTTACTACCAATCAATACACAGCAATGTCACCAGACATACAGTAGTACCTGGGTCCGAACTGGACAGCATCGCTGCGAATGACTAAATATACTTCTACATTAAGATTATTTACTCCTTTAGTCTACCAGTTGTCAATATCATGTATCTGCAAAAACAGAACACCTCATCCGTTTCTGGTTTAAGGACCTCAGGGACTTCAGAGCGTTTTGGTCCATATAATCCACCACAGGTGAGCCAAAGCCTGCTTCTCTTCAACACAATAATTGATAGCTGCTCAGTTTTTAGAAGAAGCAACCAGGTCTCGCTTAACTTTTTCATCCTCCTAGCAACATGCCACTTGCTCCAACTTTGCTGGTGTCCAACAGAAGCATAAACCTCTGAAAACCTGGAGCCATTTAAACAGGAAAAAAGCATAACAGAATTCTCATGTTATCAAATCTTGTTGAGAAGCCAAGCAAATTTCACACCGGCTTTCAAAAGTTCTGTTAAAGGAAATACTACAATGAAAGAGTTCTGACAGAACCCTCTATAATACCTCATTAGACCTAAGAACCTTTGAAAGTCTTTATTTATAGTAGGTTGTCAGTAAACCGCAATTGCTACAACCTTGGCATGAATAAGAATGAAGTCACTTTTTGACTCATCCAAGGTAAGAAATCTTTCGCCCTGGCCATTCGCACAACTTGCCCGATTAATAGTAACGTATGCCTCCACCAGTTTGTCCAATGACACACAAACACGCTGCAGATACTGTAGGAATGCCAGGTGTTGCTGCAAAGCACCAAGGTCATCCGCATTCATAAAGCAACCCTCCATGATTGGAGCTACTCTGTTCATCAGCAAGGGAATGTTGCCGGAGCCCAGGCGGCACGACTGAATGAGAGAAAGATGGAGTAACAAATGCTGATTTGTCTTGCAGATGCTTAGGAAATGAACCCAGCCAGCACCCTTTCAATAAATAACATAGAATACCATGGAGAAGTCTGACTACATGATGATGGAGCATGCACTCAACCTCTTCTCCCAGCACTTTCTGCTTCATAGTTAACACATGATACAAAGGCTACTTAATTGTCTGAACATACCCAACATCTGTGTCGTGTTCTGTTCAACCTGAGACTAATGGAACATCTCCTCTCACACCAGAGCTAGCTAGTAGCTCCACTCGTCAATAGTAATGAGACAAGGCAACAGCTTTTCCAGGCTAGAGTGAGTTTTTACAGCCAACCATACTATAGATCATTTTCAGGCCCAGACACTCCATCAGACGACTGTTCTTGAAAAAAAGCATGAACAGGACTCACCCCATTCCGATCACAGTACACAGTAACACACTGATAACAGATGTTCGTCATTTAATGCGGCCAAGTGTCCTCAACCAGCATGTGCAACGACAAGCTTATTGGGACTAAATCTCTCCTGCTCCCCTGCACAGGCTCCCTTGGTCCCAACACCAGCAGCCCCCCTCTAACCACCCTCTGTTCAACTCTGTACAATATGCACACAGGAGAAACCTTACACTTTAAAGGAACCTCTGCCATGTTCCTTGACTTTGGACTGATGGTATTCTGTGCAACAACTTCAACACTTGTGCAAATAAATATGAGAGGAGAGTTCTGACCCTTTGTTGGCTGGAATGACTTTCAGACCATCAAATAGAGAAATAAACGTGGCATTGCTTCAGCCACATTATTAGTGCTAATGGATCATGATAGATAAGTGGCTTGGGATTGAATGCTTTAGCACATGATCACAAGTAAACACAGGCAGATTTGCACTTAAAGTCTGGGCTGTCTATCCCTTCGGTCATATGCGTCCCTCCAGCTGCTTGGCGCAGACTTTCTTATGGAGGCTGAGAAGTGTGAATGTAGGTGGAACACATCATCCACCTTTACTTTTTTTTTTTTTTTTAAGTTTGGGACCCCCACTAGGCAAGTTTTGCAAGGCAATTTTATTTGTATAACACATTTCATGTACAAGACAATTGAAAGTGGTTTACATAAAACATTAACAGCATCACAGCGGGGTGTGTGAAAAAACATAAAAGAGTAAAAGAATAAAAAGCATGACTTGAAATTAAAAACTACTGCAGTGTATCATTATCAAGGAAGCCAACTATGTTTTCTATGGCTTAGCTTTGTCTTTATTTTAAATCAGTAATTTTAATTTAACAACACTGATTGTTAGCTACATAAGGGATGCAAAAGAGTTCCTGAAGGCCAAACTATGCTGTAAATGTATAACTCATTCAATGACTGCAACAGTATGGTATACCTTCAGATTTATAGATCTCAGGGGGGCTGATTGAATGATCGGCACTCCAAAGGTTCATATAAACTCAGTTGTTTAGCAGTGGTAGTGTAGTCTTTGTTCACATATACATTGTTTTATAAACAAGCAGTTTGTTTGCAGTTTGTTCCATTTACATCAGTCTCTTGATAAAACAATAATATGAGTGAGATCATGAATCAGGGTACAGAATTTTCAGTCTCAATGTCCATGCTTTTTCCACGTATCTGGCCACAGCAAAAATTTCATTTTTAAAGGGGAAACTCAGTAACTTTTTTACCTCAATAAATGCTTTTTGGAATCCCCGTGGGGCTAAACAAAGTGTTTACGGAGCGATTCAATGTGCCCCCCCCTCCCGCCGGGGCCTCTGGCCTGCGAGCAGCTAAAAACAACTTTGCCTGCGCCGACCCGAGCAGAACTTGCGACAACAGAAACCGCTGTACGGTACTCAGGTCCCCTATCTACCGAGCTGCTTCCAGCTCTGATTTTAACCAGACTACCAGCGCTAATTCAAAGAAAACATTTCTTTAGCTTCACACCACCTAAACACGGCTCCTGGCTCTCATAACCAACTCTTTGCTGGACCAGAGTGATGCACGTAGCTTGCGCTGCCTGGGTGCCGGGTGAAGCATCACTGCTTCAGGCTCAATAATCACTTGTCACGTCCGCAAAAAGTAAATAAAAGTTCGTATTCTTACCTGCTACTCGCCAGCACCAGTGAAAAATATAATCCACGGCATATTTACCCGCAAATCGCGGGTAAAACGTCCCGTTTCAGAAAATACAGGACTTTGCTTTGAGCAGAGGGAGACGAGGTGCTGCTACCAACGCAGCAAAGTAGCATCAACAAGCTAGTAAACGCTTAGAAATATATCCAGCGATCAAAATAAAGGAAAGACAGGTAGAGAAGCCGTCTGTGTGCTGTGGGGGTGTAAAGGGGGGTTGAACACGACAGTGAAAGGACGCCACTAGGGGGAGCCCCGAGCTGAAGTTACTGAGTTCTGCTTTAAATAATCAATCCAACATATCACCTTCTGCCAACCAAAACAAATCTGGGTTACCATACTGAATTTTTTCAAACAAGATCATTCTTAAATTATTATACAGTGGACAATAAAACATCAAATGAAATTAATCTTCAACCAAATTTAAGTCACACACAAGACAACCTATTTTCTACTGGGACGCCTTTGTAGTGACTCACCTCCACCTCTAGAGGCAGCACTCCTGCTTTGAGCTGAGCACACAAAGACATCTGACCTCTTTTTAAATGACATCTGACGTAGGTGTCTGTGGAGAAACAATCCTTAAATTGAACATAACTTCTTAGTTTAGGTTTGTTTAACAATACTAATTTCCACTGCTCCTTATAATGATCAAATATGTGTAAGTTTTCTCATGGAATTACTCTCTTTGGTGACTGAAAAGTAATCTTCAAAGTAATTTAATCAAATATAAAGATATTCTGAAAAATTGTGGTGCTAGTGTAGTTGTAATAGCAGTTACTAGTAGGGGTGCAACAATACATATATTCATATCAAATCATTTAATGCAGGTGTATATCAAACCGTGACCACAGTGTATCAAATATCAAACAATACAGAATTTTTAAACTTATTTTAACAACTTGTGGTATGACGATGAGCTCTGTGTTGAAAACTCAGTGGATCTGCGTTCAGTTACATTCAGATCTGGTGTTTGAAACTACTTTGGTTTTCATGTTAAGTGTGATCCTGATGGTAATCTGTTGAGGACAAAGGGACATTGGGCTAAAAAAGGCATGAAAATTGTTTGTTTGTATCGTAAAAGTATCGAATCATGACACTTAAATATTGAACCAAACCGAACCGTGGATTTTTTGTATCATACCCCTAGTTACTGGTAGTTAAAAATAACTGTAGTTAAGGCCATTAAGATGTCTTGTTAATAGAACATTGGTGTACTTGCTTGCCTACCATGTATGAAGGAACCGAGATGTCAGAAAACACCATGGGGGTCACTGCTGCACACTGTAATTCAACAAGGAACCTTT
Organism: Atherinomorus stipes; assembly: GCA_023101725.1. Classification (NCBI taxonomy): domain Eukaryota; kingdom Metazoa; phylum Chordata; class Actinopteri; order Atheriniformes; family Atherinidae; genus Atherinomorus; species Atherinomorus stipes. The sequence goes on along the minus strand of JALJCO010006296.1, from coordinate 399,678 downwards.
TGTCCATGTCTCCTGTCGTGGACAGGACCAGCTCAGCTTTGTAACTGGTGGGACAACTTTGAGGTTATAGTTGATGCAGAAAGGTGGGGAAAAGTTTGCAGTTGTGTTTGAGTGAACTGCATGCATATTGATGGAATGACAACTTTAATGACACCGCCTGCCACACGAGTACAGTAAATGGTAAATGGTGCATCTTGTTCCTGTAAAGAACTTTTCAATGTTTTCTTATGTCACTGTTCATATACAGTGCATTTTTATCAGTATGCACACTGTCTGGAGCTTTCTCCTCTACAATCACACACTGAAAAGCACATTAGGGGCAGTGTGGGGGTTCAGTGTCCTACTCAAAGATATTTTGATACATTGAGGGACTTTGGATCAACCACTGATCCTCCAACTGGAGGACTACTCCATCACCTGGACCATAGCCATCCCCACTCCCACCACCACCCCCACTCTATTCAAAGAAAAAAAACCCTAAAACAAACTACAAAACTTGATCAACAGTTCAGCTTGTCCTAATAGCCTTCAGTTGAACGGGTAATAATGCGGTTAGGATGGATTCGGATATCCTGAAACAGATGTCAGAGCTGGGTTTCTGGGGGTTGTTGCATCCACTGTGGACAGACTGGGCATTTTTTAACTCACTACCTGTTAAAGGCGGAATAGAAGATGTTTGTGGCGATTCAGAAAGCAGAGACTGTTAGCAAGTTTTTGAATTAAGCACATGCGCAAGACCAGCCTGCTTGATTCACCGTTCCGTTCTTTGCCACACCCTTAAGACAACGTGCACGAGCCAAGTCCCGACACCAGCATCTACGAGACAGCAGGTACAGATTCTCCCATCATGTCACAAACGCAAGTAAGACAGTTGGCGTCCGAAAGTTAACTGCTAGCAGAATGATTGTTGGCTCCTCTACTTACTGTAAACATCAGACAAGAGTGCGCTGCTGCCGGCACGTAGTACGAGTGATTGACGGGCAGTAGACGAATAAAACATGCAATGAGAACAGAAATGATTGGCGGATTTTTAAAAGCCGGCAGGTTTTGTTGTCGTCACTTCCTTTCACTTAACATAGAAGTTATCCATGCTAGGCTGCTTACCAGTCGACTTGCCAATTACTTGCACCCTTGCCTGGTTAAAAAAAATGCAAATGACTAACCCTTAAATGCTGGATAAATATGGACAACAGGGGGTATCGGCTAAATGCATGCACATTTAAGCACTTGCACTGCCTAGTGTAGATGTGGCCTTAGGTCAGGGGAGGCTACTTTGCTAAAGTGAGGGATTCATTTAAGACAAGAAAAAGCATAACACATAAGCATTTGCCTTTGAATTGCTACAAATACGACTACTTTCTGTGATCTGGATCTCAGTGACTTCTTTAAAATGGTCTGCATAAAGGAGGGAAATGCTGAAATTATGCCCTAGCCATCTTTCAGTCTCTTGTTAATGTCAGTGATGTGTCCAAATGGCCACCACCAAGGAAATTCCTCTAACAATTGATCCAATGTTTGGGCTTTGCTTTTTTCTACACTTTTTTTTTTGTTTTACATTTTTTGCTCTATGGTTGCCTCTCTTCATGCTCTGACCTCTCATCAGTTCACTTTCGATTGGTCCATCAGAAGTGAAGAATCCTTTCAGAATCTCAAATAATGCTTTGCATTGAGCACCTTTCTTTACCAGATCCAGCCTACCAAATCCTCATTCAAGTTGACAGTTCTGATGTGTGGCTGGGGGTAGTCCTCCCACGGCATTCATAAAAGAGCACTATAACAAATTCCTATTGTTTTCTTTTCCTAGAAAATGTTTCCTTCATTAGGGAGTGCTACAAAGAGTTGTTAGCCCAGAAACTGGCTTTGAGGAAAAGCTTCAGTGGCTTGACGGGACAAAAAAAAAAAAAAAAAGAAGAAATCTTTCTAAGATCTTTTCTTCTCTGATAGTCTCTCTGCTACTATTCCAGCTTTCAAATAACTTTTTCATCTGCTCCACCAACAAAAATAAGTAATCAGATTGTTGTGCAAACATAAGATGCATACAGCTCCTCTGCCTGTCTTCCATTTGTAATATCAGACCATGTTTTGGTACTGCTCATTGTTTGGTGGTAACATGTGACAAGAAATATTTTAAAGATATGGTCCCAGGTAGTTGGAAGATGCTAAAAAGAAAATCTCAAAAGCAAACCCTGCCCTAGAGAAGGTTCAGTTTGGAATGATGCTCAGCACTCGCCTCCCCTACCTTCAGCGATACAGACCTTACACCATTCGTGGATCCTTAGATTCCCTGTCACACTACTATAATGTCATCCTGCACCTCTTTAAAGGGATATTGTGTAAGTTCTCTTGTTATCTATTCACAAAAATTGATAATTTCGTTCAAAAGTGTCTTTCCATTAATCAGTAATCATTCCCATCAACAAACTGAAAGTGCTCCTGTAAGCTTTGAATTTGCCGTTCATATCATTCATATATACATTGAAGGGTCGGCTCGGTGGTGGCTGCCATGTCATGTCGCCATGTTTTTACGTTCAGTAGAAGCGTGACAGTAGGAAACCACAGAAACTTACTGGAGACACCGAAGTTGTCAGCTCAGTTCGAGGTAATGCCTTTGAAAAGTCACCCCGGGTGCAGTGAGGAGGAACCAGCGTTACACTGATGCTGGGTTCACGTGCAGTCGGGCAGACGGCCGTCAGTAACAAACCAAATGTCATTTTAATCACAGAAGCCGAGAGAAAGACTGTAAAACATGGGTCAGGGAAAACAATACAACATCGCCATGACAACATATCAGATGTGGACTGAAGTCAATGTAACTGTAACAATTGTTACACAATGTCCCTTTAATGGATCTTGGCCACAGCCTTACATACATGTTCCCTCACATCAGGCCACATTGAAACATTTTCCTGCCCCTCCTGTCTGTCTGTTTCTCCTTGTTGGTTGAAGAAGTAGATAGAGGAACAAAGCTGCAGACCCAAATTGTCAGTCCTGAAGACCTGTTACCTGTGAGGTTTTACAGCATCTCGTTTAACCAGGAATTCTCCTGGTACCCTGGTGCCCGTCAGGAGAAAGTTCTTGTGTTGTGGTGGAAGATATTTGACTTTATTCTAGTACCTGAAGAATAGGCTTTCCAGATCGGTTTGATCAGATCGGCCGATATTTCACATTTTTTAAATCTTTTCTGATCGATCCTTAACTTTTCATTCACCGATCCGATCAATGACGTCATTGTCATTTTGAATCTGCTCCGGTAAAACTCTCATTTACACCAATTAAACTTAGAAAACAAGCAAACAAACAAAGCAGAATAGACACGTACTCACTAGTATGTGTTTTATGTCTTCGTGGCGTTTTTGTCGTGAGTTCTGTCACTATGTGCTGGACAATAAAGTTTTTACAATCCCAAATTTGTCACACGTAAAGGATGGCCACGCCGGTTGCAAACATGTAAGCTCTTAGACTGAAAGGACGCAGCGCATTTCCTGCAATTCTGCATAATTTCAGTTATGACTGTTTAAGTTGGGCTGTTATTTGGCTCAAATTATTTTGGTTTGTCCTGATTAAACCTGAATGCCCGTTTGAGGTTAGTGATGTTTAACCTTTTCATCTCAGTCAGTTCAGGACAAAAAATGGAAACAAAAATCCTTTTTGTGATACTCAGTAAACTATGAATACAGGTAAACGAGCTATTTAAATAGATATATTTCCTTCCTCACATGATCGGTGATCGTTTTTTTAAAACTCTCTGATTGGTGATCAGTCCCAAAAATCCTGATCGTGTAAAGCCTACTAAAGAACTTTACCAGTTTGTCTGCAGCCGCTTGTGAAACCAGACAGAAATCTAATCAATTTGTGAAACTAGAAAAGCACTCAGAGAACGCAGACTTTTGCCAAGCAGCTGAGTTACCAACATGGCCCTATCTCACCATGATAAAGAATCCTTAAAAAAATTCCTGGATGCAGCTGGTTACTTGTACAGACGAACGCTGACCATTACGTTACCCCCTTATCAAAGGTAACAATCTAATCTATTTGCCTTGAATGAAAACATGCTTCAGGACATCATGAAAGTCCTGCAAAGACTTATTGATTCACCTGAGAAACAAAGGAAATCACTTTCAGGACCCACTATAGTTTGGCTATCACCCTGAAGCTGGTGTTAAAGATGCCATCATGCGCACACATGCCTCAGTAAGCCCACTCTTATCTACACTGAGCAGAGAGCAGTTTAAGGATTGTGTTCTAGATCTACAGTAGTGCTTTTAAAACCCCCCAGCAAAGATGGCAGAATCACCACTCTAAACAGTGTTCATTTATTCAGTTAGCTTATGTTGCAATCAATCAACAAGCCAGCCAACCAACCAACTCGCCACCAACGAATTAACTAACCACCAGCAAGCTATTATCAACCATAAGACCAATAGAAATCACATAGATAACAAACAAAAAAACAGTTATCGAAAAAAAAAATGTAACAAAACTGTTGAAATTTTGGGAAATAATTTCCAGATTAAATAAAAAGGATAAACATGATGAAAATATATCAAAACAATTAACAACAAAAATAACAATTAGGCTATTATTTGCTATTCACTTTGGCCACTTTCAGACTTGCATTGTGGAGTATTTGTGGTAAAGTCCATCCACTCTTCAGGGCTAGCAGGTTCATGTCTGCTTCAGCTCTGAGGTAGAAGAGCGGAATGCTTGTCCGAATGTAAACAGTATAAAAGACAGTCTGCACATTACTGTACTGCTTTTCAGAGCAAGTCTGAAAGGGGCTGAAGAGAAACAGAGTCTTATTGCAGTTTGATGGCAGATCTCATCTTAGCAACAGCTTCTCCACAAAGCTTTGTAGGACATATCAATGAGGTGTATCTGTGTGGAAGGGCTGCGTTATTTAAGGGGGAACATCATTTTCAGGAAAATTTGACCTTTTCTCCAGTCAGGGTCTTTAAAGCACTGAAAAATACCAAAACATCATCATCATCACTAACAGTAGCAGCATCATCATGACATCTGATAGGCGACCACAATCATGTGACACAGAAGTTAGAATCTGGCTGCTTTCACACATCATTTCATTGCCTAACGCTCTGGAAACAAATTGCATGTTTTTTATCTGTACAGTGGTATCGCAATACCCAAAAAAGTATCGATTTGGATATTTTGAATGGCTGGTATGAAGTATTAGTGATATGCTCATCCCTACTGCAATCTGGTGGCGTGGCTGGTTACAGTACAGAAGTAGTGGTTTTTATCTTTTGATTGGATAATTCTCTGAAAGTCTACCCTCCTAACTGGTGTATGAACATCATTTCTCATGCAGAACACTGTTATAGGGTAGGGCTGCCACAAATGATTACTTTGATAGTCGACTAATCACCAGTTATTTTTTTCGATTGACTAATTGGATCTGACGTAAATTGAATGTAAAACATGCAGCAAATCGATCCAGCACGAAGCAGCTTTTATATAAACGCAATTAGTTTTCATTTTGAAGTGATTAATGTATATACTAACTAAAAATAAAGACAATTAAGATAATACTTTAATGAAATATGCCTGTCGCACGTTGTAACTTTTTTAGAACTGAAACATAACTTTAGAAATACTGCATCAGTGTCACCACATTTCCTATTCAAACTCATCACTGTTGAAATGTTACAGAAAACACATTAAGTATGTGTGCTAAGGGCGGCTAATGAATCAGATCTTCATCTCTAATGTTATTGTTTACAGCTATTTGACTAAAGGCTGGTTTATACTTGGCTGTGGACGTACACTTTTGTGTACATAGTTGCTGCAGCACATGAGGAGCACGGGACGGCTAAAACGCTTTATACTGGAGGTCTCTGCTACGAGGACTATGCAGCACTTTGACTGCAAGGCCAGTCTGCTGGTCACAGCATATTTTCTGAACATTTCCGCAAACAGTTTACCTTAAAGGAGTCCCTGGCTTTATTCCAAACCCATTTTTTTGTTAATTGTTTTTTTTTTCTCTATCCTCCCCCTCCACAAGTCCCTCTTCTATTTTTCTCCCTTCTTCTTTCCTCCGGCGTCGGGGCATGCTCTTTTTTTTGGGGGAGAAGAAACCACCCCGTTTCCTTCGATCTTAACCCCGGGGGGCCCGCTTGCGAGCGATCTTTTTACAAGCGGAAAAAAATCCCTCCGGTTGTCTATCCCCTCGGTAATTTTTCCTCTCCCCCCTTCCCAAAGAGCCCTCCTTTCTCCTTTCTGTTGCTAACTGTTGCAGCACAAGTATTTGTCACTCTGCAACAGGGAGAAACATAATAAAGACGCCGGTAGTTGAGGTGGTTTTTAATTGTGGTCTATAAATAAATTTAACTTGACTTGACTTGATGACAAAGTCTGTGTGGCGCTCTTCCAAACAACTCGCCATTGTGTTTACCTCTGATCCTGTCTTCATGCTTTTCTACACAAGCACCTCTAGTGTTCTAGCTTTCTGTTTATGCTAATGTTAGCAGCTTAGCGAGATAACGACCCCTGTTCATCGTTGTCACATGCCACAACGTGCTTCTTTTTCAGGTGCTTGTGCATCGCTGGTAAGTTCGGCAAATTCGGTCTTGCAGATTTTACATTGCACACTTTTCTCATTTGTTTTCTTAAAATACTCCCTCATCTTTGAGCTTTGTTGCCGGCACACGGGCCCGACTAGTATAACTTCCGGTGACATCGTGGCTGACCCCAATTACCACTACTGCGCATGTGTGTCAAAGATAGAAAGGCAGGCGTGCCATGGGAACGTGCTGCAGCAGTTTTGAGAGAAAAACAAGGATGAAAAAATTTTTAAAACAATGCATCGACCATTAAATTAGTTGTTGACGAGTTTGATAATAGACATAATCGTGACTAATTGCCCAATTATGGCAGCCCTATTTTAGAGTCAGTGATGTCTTTATGTTTCTCTGAAAAAACCTGCGTGACTCCTGCAAACACCTAAGTAGTGGTATTGGCTTTGTTGAGCTTACAGGTTGTGTTTTGTTTCGTTCAGTCATCTTTCTGCGAGTGTGCATTGCAAAAATCATATTATTATATTTTAATGTGATCCACAACTTTAATCCTCTACAGGACCTCTCTGTTCGGTGTTCATTATGTTGAAGAAAGCATGTTGCTATTAGTTGGGATTTTTGTTTGTTTTTGCCATCGGTTCTGTGTGAGTTGCAAGACATCCATCTCCATCTGGTCCTGTATGCTGGAAACAGATGTGATCATACACACCAGACATGCCACTCTTCAAACTGAAACAGATTGGTCATCTTTTCATCAGCACTGTAGGCCAACAGCTATCAGAGAGAATGGGATGTCACACCGATGCATGCATTGATTTGATCAAATCACATGATTTACTTGTTCATATAAGTATGTATAAGTATAATTTAGAGTTCTGACTAATACCAGTTCTTACTATTCGATGTTCCTCTATTGAGCAGGTGGAAACAGTGACAGCGCATTTGATGTAGAAAAGGCAGTGGGTACCATCATCATCGCCAAACCTTTGGATGCTGAAAAGTGTGCCTTCTACAACCTGACGGTGCTGGCCACAGATGGCACTAACACTGCATATTCACAGGTACTGTTCGTCCTTCATTTCACAAACTTGTAATTATTTGTGTGTCTAAAATTTGAAACCTTCTAACTTTGAAGAATGTTTTTTTGTTCCGTCCAATTGGCCAATAACCTGCTTCTGTGCAACATGAGGAGCTCAAAAGAGAATTGGGTGTAACATCAGAGGAGTTTAACACTCTCAACTGATGGACAGACAGATCTATCACACAAGACTGTAAGACCAGACATGCAATACTGTGCATTGAGTCTATGACTCAGTGCTGGACAATTATATATTGTAATGCTTGGAACTGTACAACATCAACAGGACACTAAGATCCCTCATCAAAAGCCAGCTGTACAAGTCACCATTAAGTGAAGTATCTCTAGGGAGATGCCCTGTCCCCACTGCTGTTCTGCATAGACTTTAATTCCCTAAGCAAGATTATCACAGAGTGGCAATGGATACCTGTTCCATAGCGAAGCAATGTTTAGCCACCCTCGACATGGATGGCATCAAGCTGTATGCCAGGACTGAGCAAGACATCGATCTAAGGATCCATTATACCGGGGCATTCTGCAAGAACTTGGAATGTAATTCTGACTGGTTAGCGATAACCAGTTTATCCAATCAGGCATTGTATTGGTTGACAAACTAAACAAGAAGGCAGTAATGAAACATGCTGCAATCCCAAACAACAGCATCATCAAGAGGAAGAGATACTTGAAAAATACCAAGCACTGAAGGAGGGAAGTTTAAGAGATATTAAGAGTTAAGCTCCTCAAACAATGATGGTCAGAGTGGTCAGGTGAGTGATCTTCAAACTGGGAGACTGGCTCCAACAGATCCCCCGGAATATTATCAGAGATCTCCATCCAGAAACCTTGGGAAACATAGTTGAAAGAAGCTACAGTATATACAGTATCAAAGGGGCACAACCAATTCCTGACGTATTCTTTGGTACCAAAGGAAAGAACTGAGCTGGCATTTTCCTTTAGGGTTGACTGTCCTGCCAACTGCATAGAGAAAAAGCAACACCCAGGTGCTGGGGTTTGTTACAGTGCTGAGAAGTGATCAAGGTGGACTAAAATGACTCATTATGAAAGTAACTGTCAAAGAAGAACAGTTTCCTCTTTAATAAAACTGAAGTTTAACTCATACAAATGACCAACTACCCTATATGAAGTTGCTGAATAGGGTGTTTCATTCACCATAGACATTCTTTACATCTGGATTTGCAGTGAAGTGAAACTCATTATGAACAAAACAGCTTACCTCAGTCAATGATCTCCTCTTTAATCCCTGCCCTTCCTTCCTTTTTCTCTTTTCCATTGACCTCATGTTCCAGATTCACATCAACGTTTTGGACACCAATGACAATGACCCCATCTTTTCACAATCAACCTACGAAGTCACCATTTCTGAAGATACACCACCAGACACAGAGGTGGCCCAGATACTAGCAACTGACCGTGATGCTCTTCACCAGCTTACCTATTCTCTCCAAAGCTCCATCGACCTCGCCAGCATGCGTCTGTTTGGCATCCACCCTACACTTGGCACCATCTACACGACTCAGAGGCTGGACCACGAGGCCTGTGCTGAGCATATTCTCACTGTCATGGTAAGACAGACTTTGCTCTGGGATCTGTCTCACACTTGTGTATGTGATAACTAAGTGCATGTCTTCCTGAAGCATTGGTCCTGTGTGAGAAAACTGTAAGTTGAACTAGGGGTATAAATCATCAGTTTGATCTTATTAGGATATTATATTGATTAAGTGGATAATAATTGGATGTTTGCTGATGTCAGAAATTCTACTATCATATAATTTTGATAAGATTTGATTTAAGAGCCAACAATCACTGAGATGCCATCACATGCTGATTTAAGCTGCATTTATGCTTCCTTTATGTATGTTAATAGCCCTGTTTGTGTCAAATGTTGTCAAAAGTCACTACCCACATACTCCCATGCATCCTCCCCGTTGGCAGGGTTGTTAAAATGCATCCACTTTGTTTTTCATTAAACTGACAGCAGACTAGAATCTAATTTATTTTGTTTTACTTTATTTTTCCATAGGTGAAGGACCAAGAGTTCCCATACAGAAAAAATGCGGTCCGTGTGCTCATAGAGGTGGAAGATGTCAATGATCATGTGCCCATTTTTACTAGTCCTTTGTATGAAGGCTTAGTCTATGAGTCTGCAGCAGTGGGATCAGCTGTGGTCCAGGTTACTGCTCTGGACAAAGACAAAGGCAAGAATGCTGAGCTACACTATTCCATCGAAGCAGGTAAAAAAAAAAAAACTTTGCCACCGAAATACATAAGCCCCCATGTTTAAATTAACTTTTGACTGCACTGATACATTTTTTTATTTTTTAAACTGTCAACAGGTAACACTGGAAATGCATTCCAAATAGAACCAGTTTTGGGTATCATCAGTGTTGCACATCACCTGGACTTGTCCAGCATAGGACACTATGTTATCACTGTCAGAGTTACTGACAATGGAACCCCTCCCTTGTCCACTACCACCATTGTTCGTATTGCTGTCACACTCTCTGACAATGCCGGTCCAAAGTTCCCTCAGCCCGAGTATCAGACTGAGATCTCAGAGAACGCGATGGCTGGGACCTACGTCACCGTCGTCAGTGCTGTGAGCCAGTCTACCATCACTTATGACATCAAGCAGGGCAATGCACAGCGTGTTTTTCAGATAAATCAGTATAGTGGAGTAATTACTACTCAAAAGACTCTGGACTATGAGACCTCAGCATCTTACACCCTGACAGTCCAAGCTGCTAACATGGCTGGTATGACCTCCAATGCTTCAGTGTTAATCCATGTTTTGGATGAGAATGACAATCCGCCTGTGTTCCAGCAGCATCATTATTATGGCAGCATCAATGAGGTTGCTCCAGTTAACAGTGTTGTTTTGAACTCGGAGAACTTACCTCTAGTGATCAGGGCCACCGATGCCGACCGGAACCAAAATGCTCTGTTGGTCTACGAGATTGTTGAAGAGACTGCAAAAATGTTCTTCACTGTGGACTCAGGAACTGGCTCCATTAGGACTATTGCTAATTTAGATCATGAGACATTTGCCTTCTTCCACTTCCATGTCAACGTGAGGGACAAAGGCAGACCACAGCTGACAGCAGATAGTCCAACTGAGGTCACAATACAAGTGACCGACTCAAATGATTCCCCACCTTTCTTCACCCAGAATGCCTATGAAACAGTCCTGCTACTCCCCACCTACGTTGGAGTTGAAGCTTTGCAGGTGTCAGCCATAGACCCTGACAAATACGTCCCAACAGAGCTCACATACTCTCTGAATGATGGAGTGCTGGAGAACTTTGCCATCAAACCCACTAGTGGAATTATTGTAGTCAAAAACAGCAACTTCTCCAAAGAGCTCTTTCGCTTCAGTGTCAGAGTTTCCGATGGGAAATTCTCCAGCACAACTTTGGTGACTATACATGTCCAAGAGGCTCTGGACTCTGATCTCAGCTTCACCCATAGCATTTACTTCTCATCTATTGAAGAGAATGTATCAAATATCACCAAAGTGGCTGTGGTCAATGCTGTGGGGAACCGTCTCAACGAGCCGCTAAAGTACTCTCTGCTGAATGCTGGAACACATTTCAGAATTCGTTCAACGTCTGGTGTAATCCAGACCACAGGCAAACCCTTTGACCGCGAGGAGCAAGAATTCTATGAACTGATTGTAGAGGCAAGAAGGGAACATGATCACCTGCATGTGGCCAGAGCTATGGTCAAAGTTCAAGTTGAGGACATAAATGACAATGCCCCGGTGTTTATTGGACTTCCTTATTATGCGGCCGTTCAAGTGGAAGCTGAACCAGGATCATCCATTTTCAAAGTCATTGCAGTGGATAGTGACAAAGGCATCAATGGAGAGGTGTCTTACCATCTCAAGGATGAGCACAATCACTTTGAGATCAATCAGCAGACGGGTAGTATTACACTCAAGAGATCTTTTGAGTCTGACTTGTCCAATGTAGAATACCAGATGGTGATATATGCAAGAGATGGTGGTTACCAGTCCCTCTCATCCACTGTAGAGTTTCCCATTACTGTTGTCAACAAAGCCATGCCTGTCTTTGACAAGTCATTTTATTATGTTTCTGTGAATGAAGACGTGGATGTGCACACACCTATCCTCAGCATCAATGCTACTAGTTCTGAAAATCAAAACATAATCTACACTATTGTTGATGGAGATCCATCTTTTCAGTTTGACGTTGGGTTTGATACTGGAATTATAAGTGTCATCCACCCATTGGACTACGAAGCAACTTCATCTTACCACCTTACCATAAGAGCCACAGACTGTCTGACTGGTGCCCATGCTGAGGTTGACGTAGATGTGTTTGTCCTGGATATAAACGATAACCCACCCATCTTCAAGAAGATGTCCTACAGGGTAGTTTTGTCTGAAACAGCCATGATTGGAACGCCAGTACTTCAAGTCACTGCCACGGACAAAGACTCGGAGAAGAACAGCGTTCTTCGCTACCAGATATTCTCACATGTGCACAACAGCACAGACTATTTCCACATTGACAGTAGCAGTGGATTAATTCTGACAGCACGTATGCTAGACCATGAACTTGTCCAGGATTATGACTTTGTAGTCAGAGCCATTGATAATGGCTTCCCAGCACTGAGTAGTGAAGTATTAGTGAGCGTCATGCTTAATGACATGAATGACAACCCTCCAGTTTTCAATCAGTTGCTTTATGAGGCTTATGTGAGCGAGTTGGCGCCAAGGGGTCACTTTATAACCTGCGTCCAGGCCTCAGATGCTGACAGTTCGGATTTTGACAATTTGGAGTACAGTATCTTGTCTGGAAATGAAAGAATGAATTTTGTGATGGAAAAAAACACAGGAATCATCACATTGTCCAGCCACCGGAAGCAAAGACTGGAACCTGCCTATAGCCTCAATGTTTCAGTGTCTGATGGGGTGTTCACCAGCACTGCACAAGTTCATGTTAAGGTTCTGGGGGCCAATCTACACAGTCCAGTGTTTGAACAGAATACATATGAAGCAGAGCTGAAAGAGAATGCTGCTGTGGGAACTGTAGTGATGCAGGTAAGTGTTTTTGAAATACAATTATTATTTGAATATAGTTTCTCTGGAAAAGATTAAAGATTATTATTTGAATATAGTTTCTCTGGAAAAGATTAAACTTATACATCTATTGACAAAGACTTTTTTTTTTTTTAATCTTCAGGTAAAGGCAACAGATGCAGACCCTGGAGTGTTTGGCCAAATCACTTATTCCTTTCTTAATGATCTGGGTAATGACAAATTTAGCATTGATGCAAATGGCCGCATCAGCACAGTAGAAAAACTTGATCGCGAGGACCCTGACAATAAGGATATTGTTCTTACAGTAGCAGCTCAGGATTCAGGCGGACGTGTTTCCTATTGCACAATACAACTCAACCTTTTAGATGAGAATGATAACGCACCTCGCTTTCTAGCCTCAGAGTACCGAGCTTCACTCAAACATGATGTGTCTAAAGGTTTTTTGGTGACACAGATTCAGGCTTATGATCCCGATGATGGCACTAATGCAAAAGTGACGTTTTCACTTTATAGTGAGGCACATGTCCCTGTGGTAGATATTTTGGAGATAGACCCCGATAATGGTTGGATGGTGACAAAAGGCAGCTTCAGCCATTTGAGGAACTCTGTATTATCTTTTTTTGTGAAGGCTGTGGATGGAGGAAATCCAGTTCGACACTCTTTAGTGCCTGTCTACATCCATGTTCTTTCTCTTGATGCTTTCATTCCTACCTTCAGCCAGCATCACTACTTATTTAGCATACCAGAGAACACACCCATTGGTTCAGTTGTAGGAACAATTCGCCTCAACATTCCATCTGAATATACCTCATTTTCCCCTACCTTTGCTATAGTTAATGGGGAAACTGGTGAAAATAACCAAGATGGGGTGTTTTTGGTAGAAAAGCATACAGGAGTGATAAAACTTGACAAGGCCTTGGATCATGAAGTGATCCAAGGATTTTACTTCAAAGTCACTGCCACAGCACAACAGGCTAAGCTTGGTTCTACAACTTCTGTTGATGTTGAAATCAAAATTTTGGATCTAAATGACAACAAGCCAGCTTTTGAGGCTAACTCCTATGCTGCTACTGTAATGGAGGGAGTGACTGTTGGAACCAGAATCATTCAAGTCCAAGCTCGTGACCCAGACTCAGGGGTCAATGGCCAATTGAAATACCGACTTGGGACAATAATCCAATCACAGGGGAATTCCGACACATTGGCTCACACTTTCAGCATTGACAGTAACACTGGCTGGATCTCCACACGTAAGGACCTTGACCATGAGACCAATCCATCCTTCATGTTCACAGTGGTGGCTTCAGACCTCGGGGAAACCCTGTCTCTTTCCAGCACTACCACTGTGACAGTGTTGGTGTCAGACATCAACGACAACCCTCCGAGGTTCATTGAGAACCGCTACTTTGGCTCAGTCAAAGAAAGTGACCCTCCTGGCGAGGTGGTGGCTGTGCTGAACACAAGAGATGATGACAGCTCTGCAGTTAACCAACATGTTACCTATCACATTACTGGTAAGTAGAAATTGAATTATCTGTATATCTTTTGTAATCATACAGATAAGTTGGTGGGGGTGGGGTACGGGGAACTACGATAGGCTAAGCTAAAGTCAGTGCTGCCAGACTCAGAGAATGACTGGGTCGATCGGCTAGAAAACGCCTCTGCCCACTTGTTCAACTCAGGGGACTGAGGGAAACTTGTCACCGACAAGTTTCAATGTCAGTGACACACAGCCTGATGTTACAATAACTTTGAAGTTAACCTTTAACACGTATTTGACAGAATAGTGATGTGAGATCTCCTCTGCCCCATTTCTAAGCGGAGAAAGTTAACTCACCAAAAGGCTCAAAGAAATTCTACACAGATCTGATTCAGCTGCTCATTTAGACTTTAGTTTTTTAGTACGGTCACGTACAAGCTGTTATTTTCCTGTCTTACACTGTTAATGGTTTTTGTGTGAATCCACTGTTTTGACCGAAAAAGTCAATTTAAAGACCATTAGCTTTTGTTTCCTTGGCTTTATGGGAAAACAGTAATGTTTTTATCAACATCATTTATAGGATTTGTGGTATAAATCTTCACGGAGAGATAAAGAAGGTTTTTTTTTAGAAGTCCAGTATGCATTAATGGATGCTCTCGTGAAAATTAAACTCAAAAACAGTTTTTACCTTCATGGAAGGTAATATAAGTCATATAGAAGAATTTAGTGGTACACTCAACTCAACTATTCAAGAGCTGAGAGTGCCCGTAGCACTATGAGTTTCAACTTCAAATTATCCCTTAATCCTCTATAAAGTAATCAGTTTTTGGGGCATGTTCAGCTCAGAAGGAAGTTCAGTTGTCTGCCAGCTGACAGGTTGATGGTTGAATCCCCGTTTTCCCCCTTTTATATGTAAAAAAATGTCCCCAGCACAACTCAGTTTAAGCCTAAAGCTTGAATCAAGAAGTGTGTATGTGCTATGGAGCGAAAAAGCACTGCAGACTAAGAGGGGCAGTTTCTTCCATTTAACATTGTATTGTTATTGCAACCATGAACTACACTGACATGGTGCTTGTGATGTCCTCTTTCTCGATAATCCTGTGTGTCACCTGCTCTGTCTGGCTGTATGTCGTCCAGGTGGAAATGATCGTGGTGTATTTGCGCTCGGCCTGGTTCAGGGTGAATGTAAGATGTATGTGAAGGGGCCACTGGATCGAGAGGAACGCGACCTGTACGTCATCAACGTAACTGCTAGCGATGGACTCTTCGTTTCCCATACAGTGGTGGAGGTGACTGTGATGGACACCAATGACAACAGTCCCATTTGTGACCAGGTCCTTAAGATAGTTTGTTGCTTATTATTAAATCTTTTTTTTTATTATTTATTTAACTCAAGAAATGAAAGTAGCAAAAATATTTGTAATTTGTTTACTTTTTTTTTCTTGAGTAAATTGTTATTTATTGAGTTTTCAGTTAAACTGAAATGTGTGTGCCTGCATGCCTATTTGCAGGCAAGGTACACTGCTTATATTCCAGAGGACCTCCCAGTCAACAGTGTCCTGCTGAGGGTTGGAGCTACAGATGCAGACGTGGGCATCAGTGGTCAGATCCAGTACTCACTACATGGCCATGGATCCCAGGATTTCAGCATGGACCCAGACACCGGTACAGATATTTTTTTTTATTAAGGGCGCATACACAAAGCTTTTTGGATTCGAATCAGAGTCTGTTTGCTCCGAAAGTCCGCTTCGTTTAGGGGAGTTGTGAATGTGCAAACGGACTCTGATCCGGAACAAACAACCTGACTCGGTCTGCCTGCAAACACAGGTCTCGGTCTGATTCAAGTTAACCAAAGACAGGAAGTGGACTACAAATTGCATTGGCATTGTGGGTCAAACGTTGGACATCGTGGGTAAACGCTACGACAACAAACACACATGTGGGACTGCAGTACTGATAAAGATGGCTCTTGGTCAGACGTGGAGTTACGAGGAAGTAAAAGCTTTAATTGATATTTGATCTGATGAAATCATATCCAGCTCCTCGTACAAAAAATGTCGCTTTGTGGAGGAAACAGAAGTTGTGAGAACCTCCTTGTACGTGCGTCCTGTCCTCGTCTACGGTGAATCTGAAAGCAGAGCCACCTAAGATTTTCATTCTTGGCTCGTTTGGCAATAGTGCAACGTGAACGCAATCTTGGTCTTGGAAGACCACCCCCGCCCTTAACAGAACCGAGTCCCCAAACAGACCGAGACTCGCAGATTATGCTTTCTGAATGCACTCTAAGTTGTGGCTCAGATTAAACCAGTTTGGAGTAAAATGCAGGAGGTAAATGAGGTCTGGTCACCCATTTGTTTAATTTCATACCATTTAAAAGCTTGTGTGAGTGACACGGTGTTAGTCCCTAATAACTTTTTGTTGTTGGTACCTGTCCAGGTGCGATCAAGTCATCAGTGAGTCTGGACTATGAGGTGACACCCAGTTACCAATTTATTGCCCAGGCGACTGATGGAGGTGGGCTGTGGTGTCGTGCCGAGGTACAGCTGGCAGTGACTGATGTGAATGACAACCCGCCAGTTTTCACTTTGCCACAGTATTTTACCAGCGTGTATGAAGACACCGTCACCAAGGCCCTGCTCACCCGCATTCAGGCCATAGATCCCGATGAAGGTGAGTCTCTGGTGCTGCTAGTTGTATTACTGTCCTTACAGTCAGTGACATTATCAATATTCTGCTGTATATTTTAATGAAAAAAATATCAGCATCTATCCAGTTTTTATTTATTTATTTATTCTTAAAGTTGAGCAGATTATGTTTCAGTCTCGTAATTTCATGCGTCTGGGCTGCACTACTGTAATTCCCTATGATCAGGCTCTCCTAATGCCTTTCTGGCTTGCAGTCTGTTGTTTTGTCTGCTTCCCTGGACCTTTCAGAACGAATCTCTGGTTGCATCTCCACCACTTTTGCTGTTCTTTTCGCTCTTGCTTTGCCATCACTCCAGTTGGTCAAGCATAAAACAAGATCAAGTGGAAAGTAAATCAAAATCATATCTGT
Organism: Atherinomorus stipes; assembly: GCA_023101725.1. Taxonomy (NCBI): domain Eukaryota; kingdom Metazoa; phylum Chordata; class Actinopteri; order Atheriniformes; family Atherinidae; genus Atherinomorus; species Atherinomorus stipes. Next base: position 382,453 of record JALJCO010006296.1, on the reverse strand, counting down.
TGCAAATAAACAGGGAAGCTTTTTGAGCACATGCACGTCTCTGTGAGCACTACATGGGATCAACATTACATCTCGTCCGAGAGACTTCTCTGTTTCAGAATGAGTTACTAAATTTTCACCGCTTTAAGCCCAAGCTCTGTGGCTCTTGCAAGAATTAATTTATGTATAACTCTATGTATAGCTGAAATATGCAAGTTCACACTTGTGGTGTGAAAATGATCATGAAAGCATATATCAACATCCCCACAAAAAGGTGAATCTGGATGGTTTTTATCATTACAAAAGTCAAAAATGGAATTTCACCAAAATAATCTAATTTTTCCAAGTTTATCCTTTGTGCTCTGTGGTCACTTTTAAAAAGCAGCTTGAGACCTTTAGTCTTAAATGGCTTAAAAAAAAAAATCCCTTTTAATTTGAAGTTTTACTTTTTTTTTATTTCATTTTATTTAATCAGTTCTCACCTACAATATGTGTTTTTAAGTTGTTACAGTAAATCCATTCTATGTTTCAATGTTTAAGTATTGTAAAGCAATTTGTAGCATCTGCTCTTGAAAAGTACTACATGCAATACAGTACTACATAAAATTTACTAACTAATAAATATGAGGCCATGCAGACTGCGTGTTAACAGCAACATACGTTGGACATTGCAAAGGCAGCAGCTGAATACAGAAACATAAAGGTGCACTGTATATTGCATTTGGCATTTTTGTTGTTCTAATGTATTATCTTATGTCAAATTACAAACTATGGTATGCTGTTATGATTTAAAATACTTAAAGGTAGAGTCCGTAATCCCCCCACCGTTTCTGTTTGCAAACAGCAGCATTCAAACTTAGCGCCCCTCCCTTTCAGGCTAATGGCCGCCTCGTTCTTCAAACTTTTCAGCTTCAAGCCTCCTTCAGAGCTCAGAAGCGGGTAAAAGCCAAACTAACATTAGCCCTGGTTTTCCAGCTTGCATTATCTAAAGCTCTTACCTTTTTTTCGGTCCATTTTTTCTGTCTTTCTTTCTTTTTCCCTCGAGAGTTCGAGCGACTGGCGTCTGCTCCAATCATGAGCTTATTCCCACATGGCGTCAATGACGCCGTGTGGGGACACGCGGCGTCATGTCCTTAGTTCTGTCACTGGCTGGCGATATAAACAGAAATCTCCACCAAGAAACGTCCCGAAAACAACAAAACAAAGCTAAAGAGCGAATTACAGGCAGGGGGAGAGAGAGTTGCATTCAAATGCACCACGGCACGCAAGTAGAGGCCCAAAGGCGCAGTTTGAGACGGATTTCCACTTGCACAAGTCTAACGTTTATTTTCAGGGGGAAACGTCGGACTCTACCTTTAAACACACAAAAATCATTCCATTTAACTCAAAATTTGAAGGCAGCCCTTTAACTCATATTTTTTAGTTAAACATGCTAATGATTTTGCATGATTTTGCAGTAACAAATCTGATTACTAAATTTAATTTTTGTCACCCTGGTGACCTGTAGTTGTGTTAATTTAACCCAAATTTATTCTAGACATTTAAACAACATTTGGATTCTTTTTTTTTTTTACCAAACATGTTCAGTATAATTAAAAGAATGATTGACTTGTTATCCAAAACGTAAATAAATCCCATATTTGCCTACATATTTTAGAGACTTGACAAAATGAGACAATATAAGACAAATGGTGATCTAGAGATAACTTCCTTTCAGACATATTAAACTTTTAAAGCGTATTTAATTGTACTCTTTTGTCTCTGCAGCAGGTCCAGGCCGGTTGGTGGTTTATTCCCTGGCTGACTCTGCTGGAGGCTTTTTCTCAATCGACAGGTTCTCAGGGATAGTCGCCCTGGAGCATATCCTCGACCGCGAGGTCCAGCCGACTCATCAGATAACAGTTTGTGCGTCTGACCAGGGCTCACCGCTGCCCCTCTCCTCAATGGTCAACGTTACAATAACTGTACTGGACATAAACGACAACCCACCTGTGTTTGAACACCGGGATCAGCTGGCCACGGTGCCCGAGGATGTGCGAGTGGGCACCGAGGTTATGAGAGTGTACGCTGCCAGCAAAGATATCGGGACCAATGCTGAGATCACCTACAGTATCAGGTCGGGCAACGAGCACAGGAAGTTCCACATCCACCCGCTGACTGGTAAGTGAGGGGGCTGACTGCGCTGTCAACGCTAATGATGAACAGATGACGTGGCTTTTTTGAGGGGGGCAAATTTATTTTTCTATTTAGAGGTAAAGTGTGTAAAAGATCAAAGATCAGTTGTAGAAAAATGTGATATACAATTTAAAACCGTGTTTCTATTGATGTGTAATTGCTGCACTAGAATAGCTGTTATATGTTTATTTTCCTAGAATGAGTCATTTATATCTACTTTCTGGGTGGCGCACATATGGAGGCTGACATATTTGTTCCACCATGTTTTACTACGGTGTACTCATAGTACAGTCATAGCTACACTTGAGACCACTGGATCCACTCACAGATGAAAACATCTTTATGTCTGGGAGAATTTTGGCCACTTACGACCACCATACATTCACAACAGTGCTGGAATATGAAGCAATTTGAAAGAAGACATTTTTTCTTCTCTACCACTAGATGTGAGTAATTCTTACATACCATACCTTTAAAGGTACAGCACTTTACCTTTACTGTACCTTTCAAGGCACAGTATGTAAGAGTTACTGACATCTAGTGGTAAAGGTGGGTATTGCAAGAAAAGATGTTTTCTTTCAAAATGACTTCATATTCAGAGCACTGTAGTGAATGTATGGTTCTCCCAGACAGAAAGATGTTTTCATCTGTGTCTGGTCTCAGGTGTAGCTATAACTGGACTATGAGTAACTACAGTACTTTTTGTTCTTTTATTAGGCAGTACTTATCCCAAAAAGTGCTTTTGCAAGTCATCTTGACCATGTCTACATTACTTCATGTGTTGAGTTGCTGCCCATGTGATTGGCTAATTAGTTAGATACTTGTTTTAACAAGCAACTAAACTTCACTTCACTTTATTTGTTTGTGTCTTGAAGGGCTATTTGGTTTTCAGCAGACCAACAGACAATCAGCATCACATTCCATTTAAAAAGGAAACTAGACTATATAAGAGCACAATACAAACACGTACGGATTAAAATATAAAGAAATATGTAAAAAAAATATGTAATGTATATGTTTTTTTTTTAAAAGAGTACACATATAAATGCATGTGCACATGTACACACACTTATATATATACATACATACCTACACACGCCATATACATTTAAAAGTAAATTATAGTATAGACCCTCAATGTGCATCAAGTAGCAGAAAAAAGTGTGATTACCTCTTCTTGTCTGCGGCGTTTAGTGCTCGGATAGAGAGAGGTAGAAAGGAAAACATTTATTTCTAGTAGCTGGAGGAACAGATAGACGAAGGCCAGAGGGAAGAAGTTGATACTCATAGTTTAGAGGATGCATTGTATCTTTGCATAGTATCTTTGCAGATGATAAGCAGATGATAAAGTGGTCTGTGAGTGTATATGAAGTATTACGAGAGCTGAATTTGCACCCCAATCTTTCTCCAAACTAACACTCTTCTTTTAGGCTGTTACCATTTTATGTTGCTTCATACACTCTGAGGATAGGAGCCGTAGCGTTCTTGTTCTTGTTGTTCTCATTATTTGCAATTCATTGCATTCTGTTTTCATTTACATTTTAGACGTCCGAGCTTCTTCTGAGTTGGGGTTGTGTTTTTAGTGAAAGGTTATTCACACTGTGCTGAGGTGATGATGAATCCTACAAACGCAGTTACCGGACGCATCACTGGGTTCTTTTTTTATTATTATTATTATTATTTATCTTTTAAATTTGTCCTGTCCAGCATTGTAGTAAGCAGGGATGCACGATATTGGAATTTTGGCCGATATCTGATATGCCGATATTTTAAAACATGTGGCTAATAACCGATATAGATACCGATATTAAAGCTGAAAAATAAATTATGTAATAGTTATTCCTCTTGCAAAATTAGAAAAATACCTCAACTTGTGTTATGTATAACAAGTCAAACTTAATGACAGTTGTTCAAACAAAACTAATAGGATATGTGCTTTATATCCTAGAACCACATTGATTTTCTTCTCCTCCTTCGTCTCCTTCTTCTCCCCCAAAACAGGGGATATTTGGTAGGGTGGGAAAAAATATTGGTACACTGAAATATCACATATTGTTATATCCTGATATTGTATCGATATTTAAAAAGGTGGTATCAATCTATTTCACTAATGAAATCTCGCCAAGTTTTGTCGTTCTGTTACGAAATCTCGCTGGTTTCTGTGAAATCTTGGGAGATTTCATTGGTAGAATAGATCAATATCGCGTTTAAAATATCAATATGAAGTCTCCATATAAAAATATCGCGATATTTCAGTGTATCGATATTTTTTCCCAGCCCTAATATTTGCTTATTCACACAAATGACCATCTATAAACTCTGTTCACACAGAACATCCTAAAAGAAGCTGTTTTCAGAAGTATTAAAGTCTGTAAGAAAGAAGTTTTAGAAACTTTAGAAACAGCAACCTGATTGGTTAAATATCGGTGGGGTGGCCAATGTCTGATACTCAGTTTTAAGGCCGATATTGGCTGATACCGATAGAGGGTCGATTATATTGTGTATCCCTTGTAACGAGCAGAATGATGATCTGGCTGCTTTGTTGTGCTGAACCGATCTGCTTTGCCAAGGGGAGCTTCATGAATATAAGGCTCCTCTTGATATTCTGAATTTATTCATTTTTATTTGATTTTATTTAATTGAGTGCTTGTAAATAACAGAATAACATATTTTTGTTGAGCCAGAAAAGTGGAAATAGAAGGTTAAGAAAATAATATTGGTTGGACCCCAGAAAAGGAGAGAAACAGAGCAGAGAGAAGAAAGAAAAGTCAAGGATGCACCAACACAGCCAACTGTTGCATCTGCACAGAAATCCATTAGAAAGCATCACTGGTTCTAAAGCAAACACTGACTTGCATGATTTCATCCATTGGTTTGTAGATTGTCCTGAAGCTTGAAATTCAACCTTCTTATCATAGCCTGGATCTGAGACCTGCTATAGGTGTGTGGGGAGTTACAAGTTTAGGACCAGACCATGCAGTACAAGACCAGTTTCCTGTAATAACCACACTGTGTCCGACCTCTCTCCTTCTTTTCCTGCACTTCTCTGTAAAAAGGAAAAAAAAACTGTTTGCTTTTGGACACAACTAATCTACAGTATCACTGTTTTATTTCTTGCCCCTTCAGAATTCTTCCTTCCTTCGCACCAGATTTCCACTATATTCGTTCATATCATCATGGCATGTACTGTTTTTTTCAGTGAAATGGCATGAACACCAAGAATTCAAGACATCCCAGGCATTCAGTGTTGTCTTTTTTTCCTGCAGTTTATAACTTCTGAATCTGTTTTTGTTGCCAGGATGATTTTACCACACAGACACTCGAGTAAAAGAAAAAAGAATGTCTTACTTTAACTCTTTAACAACCATTTGACAGATGATTATTTATGTTTTTATAATTTTTTTTATTGTAGTCTTTAATAGTGCATTTATTTTTTTCTGTCCTTCTCTCCTCACATTTACTCAGGTGCTATTTTAGTTGCCCAGCTTCTGGACTATGAAACTTGCAGGGACTATTTCCTGACGGTGGAGGCTCGTGATGGTGGCACGCCAACTTTGAGTGCCATTACTACAGTGAACATAAACCTAACGGACGTCAACGACAACGCACCAATGTTTAGTCATGACCTGTACACTGCAGTGGTGTCAGAGGATGCCAATATAGGAGAGTTTGTAGTACAGGTAAGTTAAAAGAATGAGGCACGTTTTCATTTTATGAAAGTCTGAGGATCAAAGTGGTCCACGATTATAAGATTGTATTGCACCACGTTTCTTTTTAATAAGTTTTAATCTAGTTATAATCTATTTTTTCATCTTTTTTGTGCATTAATAAGGTCTGTTAGCTAAAAATGTATATGTTCCTGTAAATTATGCCATCAGAACACCTTAGCGTTTTACCACTTCACAAAAGGGGTTTTGGTGTTGATTAGAATTGGCCAAAACCAATTTCTCCAGCCCCCAGTAAAAGACTACTGTACGGTTCAGAGACTTTCCTAGAGGCAACTTTATGCCACCATTCTTGATAAATTCAAACAAAAACTGGGTTTCCAAGTAAAGTTGAAAAACAGAGTTTGTGGTTAATAATTGTGGCCATTTTTCAGATCCAAGCATTTAACTGAAGAATATTTTCTAAACTAAGAACTCTTTATTCGTGGATTTTACAATGTTTACTCTCAAATGACGTGTCAGTTTCCCTCTTTATTGGGAAAGCCTGGAAATTTACAGTCACAACCTGTAATAATATGTTAGTTGTAAACCTATTTCAATCATGTTTAATTACTAGTGAGTAATTTAATGTGTAAGTGTTGGTTGTACCTACAGCTTAACTCATGGCTTGGCTCAAAGCCAAAATAACTGGCCAGCTCACTATGATGTATTTGAGCTGCTTTTGCTAATTAGCTTTGATTCCTCTTTCTCCATATGTTGCAAAGAAAATGTAATTGTGTTGTGATGTGATGGACTGAAGGATCAAAGTGGTCCACGATTATAAGATTGTATTGCACCACGTTTCTTTTTAATAAGTTTTTAATCTAGTTATAATCTATCTTTTCATCTTTTTTGTGCATTAATGAGGTCTGTTAGCTAAAAATGTATATGTTCCTGTAAATTACGCCATCAGAAAACACCTTAGCGTTTTACCACTTCACAAAAGGGGTTTTGGTGTTGATTAGATCAAGCCATGGGGTGGAAAGTTCTTGAGCGATCATTAAATGCCATGTGAACTTACAGTACCTTAAGGGAGTTGTGGGGGCCGTGCTATAGAGTTTGCAGTGCTAGTAGTTGACTGGTTGGCAAGGCTTTCAGAAAGTCATTTTCCAGTTGTGTTTTTGTCACTTATCAAGTTAGTTAGCCTGGTACACCAGCCTGACCAACGCCATGTGTGATATATACACGGCAAGTCAGTCTAGGTTCCCTCCGCTGGGGACTGAGTTCCAATGTGAGACGAGAGGCGGGACTTACAGGAGGAAAGTGAACCAATCAGTGACGCAAACGTCTTCTTCTAAGAGGAAAACATGGAGGAAAGCCTTCAGAGCAATGATATTTAATGATATTTGCAGCTCATTAAGACTTCAGAAAGAGCATCGTTATATAGTCGCTCCTCTGTGGCCGCCATTTTGACGGTTTATAGTTAGAGAAATCAGTCGCCAAAAAAGACATGTCATAAAGTCCCGCCTCCAGTGGTGTGATTGGTCCGGTCAAGTTTTTACTTGGAAATCACCCTCCAATACAGGAGATCCCAGACTGACTTGTCGTGTATCTCATACATGGTGTTAGGCAGACCAGACTACAAGTTAGTAGCTGAGTTTCCATTACACCGGGAATTTCACAAAATCTAAATATCGCAATTAAGAACCGCTAATGGAAACACCTACATTTAGAAAAAAACTCAAATATTGCATAGAAGTTTTTACGCTTTCATGAGGCGAATTTTCAGATGTTTTGATAAAGCAGTTTTTCACATAAGTGTAATGGAAACACTTTTTTCGCATTTACATGCCATCCGGCGTGACGTAGTGGGGTAAAAACCAGTTATTCCTTCTTGATTATGATGTTTATGATCATTTACAAGCATAAACTGTGAAATCGGAGGGATGGGGGAAGTTTTATCAGTCACATATATGAAAAATCCCCAATTCGCCGTAACTCAGCAAGTTCGGGTTCATTTTGGACATCATACAGATGGTTTAAGTTCTTCATGTATTAACGACTGGCTAAGAGCTGTTTATATTGTTTCCATACAATTGTAACACCACGACTCAGTTATCTTGTTCCCACATGTTAATTATACGTCACCACGATTTATTAATGCATGACTACGGGATAACATCGTATGACTGCGCCTGTGTATCAACAGTTGTACAGCGCACATCAGTCAGGAACTGGTGCCGGATAAAAGTGGAATACAAGATTAAGAAAATGACAGCCACACTCCAGAAGTTGATCCTGAGGGATTTTTAGTTTGTATGACGTTTCAGGCGTCTGTCCTGGAAGTTGCCACGAGTGTTTTTCCCTGCTGATGTGATCAGAGGCTTCGTACATACGGGCTTCACCTCTGAATCATCATCCGCTGCTTTCTTCTCCTGATGAGGAGCAGCAGCTTTAAAACACATCATGTTTACATCTCCATCCTCCTCAAAGTGGAGTCTTGCAGGACGGGATTTTACCAGAATTACGGCTTAAACCATCCAATGGAAACACCTGCATATCGCAATTGTACTTTCTTGAAATTGAAGAAATATCGCTTGTTTTTTCCAAAAGTGTAATGGAAACCCAGATAATGATGAGTGACCTACTCTAAATGAATCCACCTACTTAGCCCCTACTTTTCTAGCAATTAATATTAACAACCATTGAACCCCTGTAATCTCTTCCAGATTCCTTTCCACCTTCTGGTGTCAAAATGACCCCATCTGGTTCAATTGTTATTTAAAGCCTAATTGTCAATCAGGCCTTCATTATACCTTTTTAGTTTTAGATGAATGAGTAACGAAGAGCATAGTTTAGAAAACCCTCCATTATTTTCAGACTATTTGATGAATAAAAAACATTTTCATGGAGACTCAATAAGGGAGAGGCGTAAAGAAAAAGCTGTCTGTTTCGCTTCCAGTAGATTCCTCTGTAGTTGCAGCAGCATCAGCAGCAGAGCCCAAGCAGCTGGGTCTGTCTATCACCTGAGGAATGGTTAAAGGGAATGTTGACTGGAAAGAGCATCTACTGCTGTGAAATGGGCCATTTCATTGCATCCTGCCCAGTTCTGCCTGAAGCTTAGTAGCCTAGAACCGCCAGCAAAGGAGGGGTTGTGATAACCAGAGCCCCTCTGTGGGAATCCCCCAGAGACTGTCTGCATAACCAGGCTCTTTCTTCTGAGGCCCAGTACGATGCCACGTAGGAATCTTAACAAGCCGGTGGCATAGATTTGAAATGAAACTATCAAGCAATGCTGTTTAAATACAAGTAGAAGTGAGTTTGTGTATCCTTGCGTCCTGTATAACAGTGTGTACGTCACCGATGGCCAATAGCAGCGTGCATGTGACGTTTTCCATTTACACATGATTTGCATAAACCACATTATGTAATTGGTTGACCCATAGCAGCGTGGAAATACAGGAAGAATCAAACTTATATTCATGCAGCTGCTTTTTCTCACTCATTCATTGCAGTGGATTCTACAATTATTTCACAAAACTAGCCAGGAGATTAAAACGATTCTACAAATTGTATGAACTGATGGAGGCAACAGATGCTGTTTTCTGGGTGTTTAAAGAAAAGAGGAATAAAATACTGAATGAAGAGGAGGAATTTTCTGGTCTGAGGTTAACACCGAAGATCATTTTATTTTTCTAACTATGTAAATGTTTAATAAAAATGATAAATGTTTCTAAAACGGTAGATGCCACCTGATTATTAGAATGTTGGGATGTGTAGCAGGGGGTGGCCAAGTCCAGTGCTGGACAGCTACTATACTGCAACTTATAAAGGCATCCCTTCTCCAACACATCTGAAACAAATGGCTAAACTATTTTATCTGTAGGGCTGCTCGATTATGGGAAAAAATCATTATCACGATTATTTTGGCCAATATTGAAATCACGATTATTCAAACGATTATTTTCTAGTTACACACTGCATTAATTTAGCATTTCTTTTGTATAAAACAAATTATAAAATAAATATACTTTGAACGTTAAATTAATGCGAAATACACAGAAAAACATGAAAATATCCAAAATAAACAATGTGCCCCGCTGTCCTGCAATTTCTCTATATTTGAAAAATAAAATAAATACCATATTTTCCGGACTATAAGTCGCTCCTGAGTATAAGTCGCATCAGTCAAAAAATGCATCATGAACAGGAAAAAAACATATACGTATAAATCGCACAGGACTATAATTTGTATTTATTTATTAAAAATAGGGTGATTTTCGGATTTTTCATATTCTGCTTGTTACTGCAAAAATGACCCTATCCGTCCAATTCCAAAGTTAATGCCTGTAAATGATCGTAAACATCATAACTAAGAAGGATAAACATATTTTTTGAGAATTTGTTCCACCACACAGGCAGTACAGCCAGATGTCCAAAATGAACTCCTCTCACTGAATTGAGGCTATTTTGGGATTTTTTTCCCTTGGAGCAGAATATAGTTGTCACAAGCCTAGAGCGCCCTCTTTTGACATTAGATGGTAATATTTACTCCTTGGCTCATGTTAGTCAATATGAATTGATACTTAAAAATATGTTAAATTGTATATATTTTGATATATAAGTCGCACTGGTTCTGTATAAATGTTAATAAACATATTAGACACTAAGTTGCACTAAATCGTACAAGCCGCAAAACTATGAAAAAAGTGTGACTTTTAATACGGAAAATACGGTACTTATTTATATTTTAATAAATTCCCAAAATAAACATTGTTGAGCTTTAGTGCAATGCTAGAACATTCCAAATTGAACATTTTTGTTAATGACATCCTACAAATTGCCTGGGTGGAAGCCACTGAAATTAACTTTAACTTCAGAATAACTTTGTGCCAAGAAAAATGGAAAAAAAAAAAAGTTTAAACTCGGTTATATGAGTTTGGAGGTTGTTTGACACGAAAATTGAAATCACGTTCAAATTTTGAATAATTGCACAGCTCTATTTATCTGCATGCCATCCAGCTCTGCAGAGCTGGCCACCCATGGTGTGTCGAATCAAATATAGTAAAAAAAAAAAAGCAAATCTAATGATTAAAAGATGTCATAAGCCAATTATTTAATGTCAAAAGAATATTTAAAACATAGTGTTGTAAGATATTTTATAATTTAAGAAGAAATATTAAGTAATTTTGAATTTGATTAAAAAATGTTAGCACTTGGACATATTTGGCCATTTCTGGTTTAAAGGTTGACTCTGCAGTTGTGGAGTGTATCAGTGATGAACAATGGACTCATCTAGAACATAAACAAAAATCAAACCAAAAACAAATATGATTGTGAATTTAAGGAGGACCAGCAGAAGGCAAAGGACTGTTTATGGACATCATGGTAGAGAAGGTGGCCGAGAAGAAAAAGTTGAATTTTCAATGATCATTACATTTTATGACTATTATAATGTCTTTTACGTGGCGTCAATTCCCAAGAAAAAGAAACCTATTTATGCTGTAATCCAGTGATTACAGCTGAACAAGCACTTTACAACAGTGATATGTAAAACTCCTCCTTTAAGAAGACAATTCTGATGTAACAGGTCTGCCAACATCCTGACTCATGAGTAATGATGCTTCTGCTTATGACACAACTAGCTGGTGATTAAGAGACAGGAAAATTTAAAAAGGACAGAAATGAAAAGCTACTCTATTCACACTTAGAAATAAATATGTTGTATAATCTACTTGAGCATGTGTGACAAAAAAAACCCTCCTTATTAATCATTTCTAAAGGACTAGAATCACAGTTGTGAACATGAAGGTCACTGTAACCATGGAAACGTTTTTTAACATGTTGGTAGATTTTACATTTGGTTCAGAGAATTGCCATTTTATTCAGCTTATTATAGATTTGTTTTATATGGAGAGGATATGTAAGCTGACTAGCTCTCCCCGTGCCTTTGTTTGTGTTTGCAGCTGGTCGCCGAGGATGGCGACAGTCACCTGAACGGAGCCATCCTCTACTCCATTGTCAGTGGAGACCAGGACAGCCAGTTTTTCATTGAACCACTAAGTGGGGTTATGAAAGTCAACAAGCAGCTGGATCGTGAGACAGTGAGGACACACACACACGCACATGTTTGTTTTTATATCCACGTGGGGTTTATCCATTGACATAATGCATTCCCTAACCCCTTACCCTAAACCTAACGCCCATAACTGATTGCCTAAACCAGGGATCCCCAATTCCGGTCCTCGAGGGCCGGTGTCCTGCAGGTATTATGAGCTGCTCGGCTGCAACACACCTTGTGGCATGTGCAGAGCTTGATGTCAAGCTCTGCACAAGTTTGCTAATTACCCACTGATTGGAGTCAGGTGTGTTGCAGCAAGGGGCTCATAATACCTGCAGGACCCCGGCCCTCGAGGCCGGAATGGGATCCCTGGCCTAAACCTAACCCTTGTCCTGACCCTAACCAAAACCTAATTGTAACTTAATCTCTAAAACCTAATCTTGACCCTCAAAATGGGGTTTGTACCCGTGGGGACTAAGAAAATGTCCCCAAGAGGGCAAGACATCCCAACGGTGATGGTAAAAATCCGGAACATGGTCACCACAATTTTGCAAAAACGTGGCCACACACACACATACATCCATTCATATTCTATACCAGGGTAACTCAAATCGGTCCTACGAAGGCGGCAGTCCAGCAGGTTTTCCATGCCTCCCTGCTGTAACACACCAGACTCAAATTAAATAGATCCTATAGCCACTAAAACGCATAGCGGAGACATGGAAAACCTGCTGGAATGTGGCCCTCGTATGACTGAATTGAGTATCCCTGTTCTATACCCTCTTCCATCAGAGGGTGAACACACACAGACAAACCATCACTCACACATAAGCTGCTTTCAGTCACTGTGGAATATTTGTTGTCTCGTCCATCCGCTCTTTAGTCACAGTTGTCTTTTCAGACATATTGCTTGCTTGCAGACTTTTTACGCCACGGCCATGTTCAGATAACGGATGGGTTGATCGTCGCACACACAACAGCCACTCTTTCATCCCTGTCTGGACACATAAATTGTCCAAATATTTATATAGATGGACAGAAAATGAAAAATGTTTGTGATTTCACTTATTTAGGGGACACTTTAGATTCAGTGTTGACATTTAAAAAACAAGTTAAGAAGCTCAGAAATTCTTTGAAATTCAGTCTGGCAAACTTTAAGGAAGAAAACGGATGTGTCGTATATGTATCTAAATTCCATGATTTTCTCGTGTTTATTGTATTGTGTGACCAGTTGGTCGCAGGCAGGCAAAACAGTTTTACAGCCTCTTGAATCTGTATTCAAAAGTGCAATAAAAATCCATGACAAGTAATCCAGACAGTATCATCGCTGCAATATTCTTTCTAAATGTGATTTCCTAAACTTCAATAATCTAATATTGCATGCCAATGTGTGCCTACTTTTAAAAATCCTTCACGGTTCTGCTGCACCTCCTGTAGGGGTATGTCACATTAGGGATGTAACGATATGAAAATTTCATATCACGTTATTATGACGAAAATGATCAGGGTTATCATTATTATAATGGTATTATTGAAATCGCCCAGTATTATTAAAAACATCCAAAATGGGTCTAGAAGTCTACTTTGTCCTTTTTAAAGGGGGAAAATTCTCCAGAGCACTGTCCACGTGGGCGCCTTCGTTGCCTTCTGCCATGTTTTCATAGATTAAACGTTGCAAACTGGGACTGTTACTACTTTTCCAGCCAATGAGCAGCATCACTGGGAGTTTTTTAAAGTGCAGTAATCAATCACGGATAAATTTAACGCATACTAATCTTGATTTATCACGTTAATCATTTTACCAGTAATCATCACATCCCTATTCACACTAGCTCAGAAAAAACAACTCGGGTCACCAATCTCCTCTAAGAGAGTGCAGCATCCGAAATGTGACCTCTTTCAATCGTTTTTCCTGGTGCCACACTCAGAACAGTTTACCAAAAAGAATACTAACATTACAAGTTATCGAACATTTCACTATTAACAAAGAGGGCTGCTGTCAGCAAATCTGCACCCAATCTGAGTGCACAATCTGCCCCCCTACTAGGATACATATGTGTGTGGCGTGGGTGTCTGTAGGGGAGAGGGGTTATGGTCTAGAGGGTGTTAGGAGCGGGTCACGCAGTTTTTTATTTTATTTATTTTTGTCATTTTACAATCAAAATTTTGTACAGTCTCGCTATGTCACCTTCCACACACAGGGAAAAAGCTTTTTGCTTTAACCTGCCTGCTTTCTCCTTTTGTTTATAGTAATGAATTGTGCATTGTCCCTGTGAAAAAAAAACCAACCCCATTTCTTGTCGTCAGCCAAAACACGCCACAACATTTCCGCTTTTATACATGGGCTAACCAGCACGTCTGCACATCTCTAACTTTGTTGAATGCAAATGAAGAAAAACAAAGTCTGCATATACTGCTTTCAAGCAAGTCTAAAGGGCATAAATGGCCCATGCACAGCCGACTCCTAACTTAGGAGCCCTTCCCTTCCTCGACTACAAACTATTAATCCAGGTGTGTCTGCCACACGGCAGCCACCTATAACAGTCCCAGATAAAGGGGCTCCCTAACAGGAAGTAGTGGAGCTGTGCATTGAGCTGATTAGATTTAGGACCACCCGTTATCAAAAAATGTCTCTGTCTATGGTCAGACAAAGTTTCTGTAAGTTCAAATTAAATCAAACCAAACTTTATTTATAAAACACATTTCATACCACTGAAAGACAACACAAAGTGCTTGACATAGTAAAAACAAATATCAAAATAAAAACAAGCCTTCCAACATCCAAGTATATAACGAAACACACTTCAGAATCTGAGTCAGACCTCCTTTATTTTGTATTGTGGATTTATGGTGTAATTAACATAACAGGCTGCTGAGCGGTGCGTTTGTGGCCATGGCCACACTTTTGTTTAAACTGAAGCGATCTGAATCCATCATCAACAGTAAATTCACAGTCGGATGTTGATTTTGTTTATATAATATATTTATGTGGCTTGCTTTGTTCTTATAGGTACCTAGCTACTCACTGGTCATCAGAGCACTGGATACTGGAGTTCCACCAATGTCCTCCACTGCACTGGTCAACGTCGACATCTCTGACATCAATGACAACCCCCCCATCTTTTCCCCAGCCAACATCACTACTGTCATACAGGTAAAGAAAACAAAGGAAGAAGAAAAATATCTGACTTTCCCAAATTAGAATTAAGGTGACAATGTGATCTTTAGTTAAAAAAAAGTAGTGAAGCTCAGTATAATTTAAACTGTAGTTAATTTGCAGTAAGACTGAATCCATCAGGCTGCAGGCTTTTTCTCTGCTGCTCCTGTTTAGATGCAAGAAGACTCAACGTTTCAGCACATCTGCTGACAGATTAGGAAGCAAGGCCCAAGTTGGAGCGTTGCGTTTACAAGCAGACACATACATTTGTAGCTTTTCATCCCTTCAAACCTGAAGAAAGTGTTAAAACAGGCCTATTATTGAAGAAGTGCAGGTCCTGTGATGCAAACTATGTGCTGTGCCAAGGCCCAGTTTAAACCCGGATTACTCCAAAAGGCTGGGAAGCTACTGTGTGCCAGGGCCGCTGCGCTGCCGCTGTCACTTGCAGAGCTTAAGCAGGGCTTGACTGGGGCTCCCTCTGTGCTAATGGCCACGGCTTTTGTCCCATCAAATACCCTTGTTCAAAACAAGACCAGTCAGGTATGAGCTGGGGCCACAGGCAGGATCTAGCTGCGAGTTGTGATGAGGAGATCTTGGACTACAGAACAAGGACTTTCTTTCAAATGCAGAATAGCATGAGCAGGTTATCGACTCAAGATGATGAGAATGTTTGTTGGACATTGATCTTCATAACCTGGAGAAGATAATCCAAAAATGTGTTGCATTATCAATACAGTCAATAATTTATGATCCACAAAATCACATATAGAAGGTATATGTGCTCTCTAAAAATGTAGATATCAGGGCAAGATTGATTTAATTATGATGAACAGGTGTGTATACACACGCACACACACCTGAGTGTGTATATATATATTGTACTGTAAGTGTATATGTACAGTCGTCCTAAAGTCGTCCTAATAAAAAAATACAAATTTACAAAATTTAATTCTTTTAAAATAAAATATTGATTTTGAATTGTGGTTGAAAATAATGATTTTTAAAAGCAAACTGTTCCAGACCGATTAAAGTACCTTGCTCATAAACATTAGACCAAAATACCTGTCAACAGGTGTAGAAATCGCATTGAATGTTACAGAAAACACTTAATTGCAGGAATGGTCTCAAATTTTTGGTCAGCAAAGTTTTAGCTCAGGAGCCCCATCATGCTTGTTGCTTTTTTCATTTTGTTTGTTTGTTTTCAACATTTCTGTTGAACCACAATTCAAAATCAATGTCATGATGCTCATAAAACTGTCATGTATTTTTACTTTGTCCAATTACAACTTATTTCACTTCAGGCTGATTTATTTTCGTTATTTAATGAAAGGGTATGAATAATTTTGAGGATGACTGTGTATACATATATATTGTGTATATATATATATATATATATATATATATACATATATATATACTGTATATATTTACAGGTATTTACTTTGCAACGGTTGCCTTGCAAGAGAGAAAGATGAGACGATAATAGGTAAAGGGAAACACAAAGGAGGAAAACTGGAGAAAAGGACCAAGACGAATGATGAGTTTCATTGCTGACTCATCTTGAAACAGACCATCAGGGATTATATAGCATGAAATACAAGTCCTGAAACATTAAATACTCATAATTAACAGTTTTGACCTTCTCTGCAGAATTTATATTCTAAGGTGTGATCCTAAGGATGATTAACTTTTTATTTATACATTTTTTATGCATAACTGTTGGCCTTTGAACTCCATTTGTGTTTAAAATATCTTATAATGTTGCCATATGATCATAACTTCCCCCTCCGTCCCATTTTCCCCAACTCCTGCCAGGAAAACAAGCCAATTGGCACCAGCATCCTGCAGTTTTCAGTCATCGATCAGGACTCCTCTCACAACGGGCCACCGTTTTCCTTCAGTATCCTGTCGGGAAACGAAGGCGGGGAGTTCGTGTTGGAGAGAGATGGGACACTTGTGGCCAATCAGGTGTTCAGAAGGGACCTGGCAACTGAATACGTTATTCATATACAGGTAGAGTCAAACATCTTGTCACATCAGTTTGAAAAGCACAAAGTGGACCATTACCTGAAGCTTATGATGGCTTTATTTAGGCAGTGCAAGAAAAAAATACAGATGCATGTAGAATAATGCAAAGAACTTCTTTGAAAATTAAACCAATGAGCAAAATAGCCAATCAGCAATCAGGGCATGGTACAAACTGCTTAGTATATACAGTATGGAAGTCTGTAGAGTAATATACAGCACAATATTTACATTTACATACTTTAACTGTCGGATAATTATCCAAGAAATTCTAACAAACTCAAGGGAAAATTTCTAAAACATAAAAAATTCAGTGAAATTTGTGATTAAACTGATACATGTATAATAAAGTAAATAAATAATTATGACACTGCATTTAGAAATAACAACCCAATTTGAGCATATTTGATAGGACAGGATTTAATGTAGAAGTCGCAGCTATTTTTCATAATCAGACCTTGCTAAGTGATGTTGTAAGCTCTTTTTTTAAGTCCCTCGCCTCTAAAAATCAGGTGTTTAACCTCATTATCAGCCATCAGTGCTGAGACTGAGAATTTGAGCTCTGAGTCTGCAGAGCGCTCCCCACAGTCTCAGAGAGGCAAGGTCAGACCACCTGTGTGTTCAAAGTAGATCATGGGAGGAACTAATCCTGAATACAGTCGGGGCTGTAAAGCTTATTTGCATGTGCTGTGAAGAATCGATTAAGTTAGCAGCTCCTCAGTTCAGCTCTCAGCGTTATTTGTATGGCGCCAATTCACCAAGAAGTCATCTCAGGGCGCTTTTAATGATGCTGTCCAAATAAATCCAATTAAAACAAATCCATTACATGATCCACATTAGCTCTGTCCCCCATCCTGAGCATGCAGCACTGGAGAGGAAAACAGCTGGAAGAGGAAACCTCCAGCAGAAGCAGACTCGGGAGGGGCGGCCATCTACTTCGACAGGAATGGGGGGGTCAACAAGCACTACAACACTAAGCTAGGGATGCTTAATGGTTTCTGGATTGAGGGTAAAACAAAACCAGCAAGTGGTTCCAAAATGCACACAGAAAAAAGAAGCTTCAGTAAAAATCAGATGTGAATAATATTGAAATTATTTTTCTCTTTAGAACCGAAGCCCTATTCTGATGGGATTAGATTTACCTAGGGACCACATGTAATCTGTAATAGTTGAGGAGACTGTCTGCGATGCTAATCCCCTGTGAATCAGCCATGTTGGTAAGTTGTGAAGTAATAATTCCCCTACAAATCACCTACTATAATTTGCTGATCTCCGAGGTTCGGTGATAATACTAATCCAATGCAAATAGGCATCTCTGTAGTTTGACACATGATTTTTTGCGGTGTTTGTCTTCTGGACGCATCGCATTTTCTTTTGGTGAAGAATGGAAGAATGGAGGCTGCATTGGAGTGTTTAGACAACCGTTTGGGTCCTAGACTCCCCTTACCCCAACAAGCCGGTTTTCCTTCTTAATTATGATGTTTATGATCATTTACAAGCATTAACTTTGGAATCAGAGTGATTGAGAAAGTTTTACCAGTCACATCTCGGTCTATAAAAGATCCCAAAATGGCCTTATCTCAGTGAGAGGAGTTTATTTTGGACAACATGCAGTCATGGTGGATGTTCTTGATGCACTAGTGGTGTGACAAAATATCAGTAGCTTGACATATTGCAGTATTTTTTGTTGCAATATCATATTGATATTAAAAAACGTTCTTTTATTAAATCTAGCAAGATTTTGTTCTTTTTGCAACAGTCCAGCATGTAGAAAAGTCACAACTTTACCGCTGATTTGTGTAGTTTGAAGGTTTAAGTTTACTCACAGTGGAAAGTACATGTTAAAGTGTCCAGGTTTTCATAGACCACCCAGTTGTTTGAGATTATAATGCACCAACTGAAATACTTATGTTTCATATGCGCTGATATGCGTTTTCATATACTCTTTCAAGAAGAACCGCTTTGCACTCTGTTTTATTAATTTCACATGAATTGCTGTCATTTATGTGAAATTGATTGAAATTGATTCAGATTGGTCAATAAATTCAGAATGTCTTCAGTGACACACATTGTAGTGTATCGTAAATTGAATTTATTGCAGTATATCGACTATTGCAGAATCACTGAATTGTGACATTATTGTTATCGTAACAAAAATATTGTGATAGTTTTGTATCACGAGGTACCTAGTGATTCCAGCACCTGTTAGTGACGTATGGCCACAACGTTTTTGTTTTTTTTTTTCCTGCCGACGTTATCAGGGGGGGCTCCGCTCCGTACATACTGTATACAGACTTTTCCTCTGAATTATCATCTGCTACTTTTGTCACCTGATGAAGACAGTAGTAACATCAGTAGCTCCAAAAAGCATGTTTTGTTTCTCCGTTCTTCCATCTCACACGATGCGATTTTATGAGAATTACGGCTTTTAGGAATATCACTTTTAAATGCAGCTAGTGTGAGCAGATGTTGCACAATACGCAGTGCATTCACATCATATCTGGGAAATATCTGTAAATTTTGGTTAATTCTAACACTTTGGTTATCCCGTGCGAATGTGCCAGAAAGAAAACGGACATAGGGTGGTCATTTATTTATTACATGTGGTCCCTAGGTTAAACTGATCCCGTCAGAATAGGGCTTATGCTGAACTCTCTGATCTTCTTGTTCATCTCCATCCACGACGTTTCTCATCTGTTTTATCTTATGACTTGTGTTGTCCCTCCTCCTGCAGGTGTCGGACTCTGGGATACCCTGTCTGTCCTCCACCTCCATGCTTACTGTTAGAGTGATTGAAGAGAGCCTTCATCGGCCAGTGGTATTGCCACTGGAAATCCACATTGTCACTATGGAGGACGAGTTTCCTGGTGGTGTGATGGGTCAGCTGCACGCCACTGATGCTGACCCTTATGATGCCCTGACTTTCGGTCATGCCACCCCAGCTCAGCGCAGTCTGTTTAAGATCAGCCCTCATGATGGAAAAATCATCGCTCTTGGTGGATTAGATGCTGGCAGGTACTTTCTCAATGCCAGTGTAAGCGATGGACGCTTTGTCGTGTCCGTGCCAGTAAGCATACATGTGGAGCAGGCCACGCTTGAGATGTTACGTGACGCGGTGACCATTCGCTTCGAGAGTGTAGCGCCGCAAAATTTTGTGGCAATGCATCTTAAAAGCGTTTTGAAGGTGATGCAGCAGGCGGCCCAGTCTCAGCAGCAGGACACACTGCACCTCCTCAGCTTACAGCCGGTTGATGGGACGCAGCAACTAGACATGCTTATCACTGTGGAAAAAGTAGGAGGTGGCTACTACAAGGCAGCTTACCTTACTCAGAAGCTCAGCACATCACGCTGGAAGCTGGAGGAGGTGCTCAGAGTGTCTGCTATCCTGGATAAGAACTGCTCGGGGTTGGAGTGTCGTGGAGCACAATGTGAACAGAATATCATCCTGGATTCACACAACCTGGTCACATACAGCACTCCACGGTTCAGCTTCGTCTCACCGCGCTTCCGTCGAACCTCACGTTGCACCTGCAATGGTAAGTGACAGAAATTTGTGTGTATGTGCATCACTCTGACACTCAGCATTATTAGCTGTGAATGCTGTGTTGCATGTTCCTCTGAAGTGAGCTGGTCAGAAAATGAGACCAGTGAAAAAATCCTCTGTGATCATATCTCATGTGGAACAAGACCAGTACATTTACATGTTAAAGGAGCTGAAAATGCAGACTGGTGCATTCAGGATGGGAACTTTTGGAGATCATATCTGAAAGTTGGCAGAAAAAAGTAAGCAGGCGAGTATTAAGTGGATTATTTCTTTGCTGTAATAATGCTTCTTAGCAGCACTGATAGAAAATTTGTTTATTGCCCTTTTCAATGGAACTACTTTGTAGGGAATATAGACTCACCGGCCACTTGGTTAAGACGATCTGCTGCAGTTCAAACTGAGCATCAGAATGGAGAGGAAAGGTGATTAAATGACTTTGAATGCGGCATTGTTGTTGGTCTGACTATTTCAGAAACTGCTGATCTACTGGGATTTTCTCACACAACCATCTCTAAGGTTTACAGAGAATGGTCTGAAGAAGAGAAAATATCCAGTAAGCAGCAGTTCTGTGGGCGCAAATGCTTTGTTGATGCCAGAGGTCAGAGGAGAATGGCCAGACTTGTTCCAGCTGATAAAAAGGCAACAGTAACTCAAATAACCTCTTGTTACAACCAAAATATGCAGAAGAACATCTCTGAATGCACAACACATCCAACCTTGAAGCAGATGGGCTTCAGCAGCAGAAGACCACACCGGGTGCCACTCCTGTCAGCTAAGAACAGGAAACTGAAGCTACAATTCACACAGACTCACCAACACTGGACAATAGAAGATGGAGAAATGTTGTCTTATCTGATGAGTCTTGATTTTTGCTATGAAATTTAGATGGTAGGCTCAGAATTTGGTGTCAACAGCATGAAAGCATGGATCCATCCTGCCTTGTATCAACGGTTCAGGTTGGTGGTGGTGGTGTAATGGTGTGGGAGAGATTTTCTTTGCCCACTTTAACCACCACAGCCTACCTGAGTGTTGTTGCTGACCATGTCCATCCCTTTATGACCACAGTGTAGCATCCTCTGATGGCTACTTCCAGCAGGATAACGCGCCATGTCATAAAGCGGCAATCATCTCAGACTGATTTTTGAACATGACAGTGAGTTCATTGTACTCAAATGGCCTCCACAGTCACCAGATCTCAATCCAACAGAGCAGCTTAAGGATGTGGTAGAACGGGAGTTTCTCATCACGGATGTGCAGTCAACAAATCTGCAGCAACTGCGTGATGCTGTCATGTCAATATGGAGAAAAATCTCTGAGGAACGTTTCCAGTACCTTGTTGAATCTATGTCACAAAGGATTAAGGCAGTTCTGAAGGCAAAAGGGATCCAACGCGGTACTAGCAAGGTGTACCTAATAAAGTGGCTGGTGAGTGTACATTAATCTATATGGTATGTAAATAATGAATGAAGTAGATGAAAGAGAAGAATTGAGGAAAGATTAATCAGCCTCTGCCGGGGATGGCTGAAGCCAGGGGGCCATGTTCAAGAAACCTGCTCAACATGGTGTCTAATAGGAGTTCTGAAGGGAAGTGTCCACATATCAGAGCAGAGATAGTTTGTGCCGAGGTTAAGCGGGAGGCTGGTCTTTGGTTGGCCGCTGCTCGTCCTGTGGATCCTCCCTTTGGTCCAGTTTATCTTCCTGATAAATACCCGCGCTTGTACGCACCCTTTGACGTGTGAGGACCAGATTATGAATGTTTAATGGCATAAAAGATATCTCTATAACCCTGCAGGTCACTTTGATCTTAGTGCATCAGAAAAACAGGGTGAGCAGAAAACTAGCATCATCACAACAAAGAAATAATCCACCAAACACTAATCTCCTTCCTTGCTGTGCTTGTACACAGACTTTAGAAAGGGAGTTGGTTAGGTTTAGGAAATAAAGCGTCTGATTAAGATAAGAGAGTTGAAAATAAAACACTCGTATAATCTGGATCTTCTTCATAAATCATCACTCTGTCACTTTGTGGGAGAGACGCACGCTTCTTTCAGCTGAGGGATGTGCACATAATACCTAATTGTGGTTTCCAGAAAGGTAAAGCTGTGATGTAATTCTCAGTAGACTGAAAGCAAGAAAAGTGAGAACAAAGTGTTACAGACTTCATACAGTTTTAGTTAGATACTGATTTGGAAATGAAGAAAGAAAATTAATCTTATTTTTCCTTTACTGAATCCCAGAATAAAGCTGCAGATTAAAGCAATTTAAAATTGTTCTTTGAATTATTTTGTAAAGATTCCAAAATCGGTATCAAAACCCAATAGATACATTTGTTTGAAATGTTTCTAGAGTGGTACAACAACTTCATTTTTACACCCTACTTTTCTGAGTTGATGTGTTTAGTGCACTTTCTTTCTGTCCCTGTGGATGTGCGCACAGATGCCAGTTGTCCTGTCCTGCTAGAACAGTGTGAAGACCAGCTATGTCCCGCAGATATGCAATGTATTTCAGTGGGAACCACCAGAGGGCGCTACGCTTGCCAGTGTCCACCAGGGAAACTTGGAGTGTGCGCAGGTATGTGTCCAAAAAAAAAAAAAACAAAACTAAAAAAAAGAACCAGTAAAAACTCAGCATTAACATAGTAACAGTCTTTAAAGGAGCTGTATCATGCTTTTCAAACGTTCCAAAAGTCAACTACAGGCATACATACGGTAAATATGTTCCCCTCGTCACGATAGAAACTAATTTGGTGTTAAATGTTATTTTTTTTAAGCGTTTTATTTCCAACACGGCAGTTAAACTGCTTACTGTACTGAACCACCGAAGCTCTCGACCAATCTCGACATGTTTTACGCCAATTTCATGACGTCTTCCTGGAACAGACAGATTCTGAAGGGTCATAGATTTGGTTTTATGGTGCGATCCAGTTGTCTTGGGATTCCAAGCAGACGCGAGTTGGTGTCATCATTACCAGGTATTTTGTGTTCCAGTAGCACCAACTTGGGGAAAAAATAGACATCTCCAAAACAGCCTATTTGTGAGCTAGAACAGCTATAAAATAACAAATTTCTAGCTAGAAAAATAACAGACATTATAACAATGTTACCATGAGAGCAACAGCCAATTTCAGTGTGTGTGTGTAATAAAGAACACATATTCACGCTGCGTTTTAAAGAAAAAAAGGCAGCCATGGGACCCTAAAATTCAATAACAACTCGGTGCTGTTTACACTTAAAACTTGTGAACAGATAATATCTTATATAGAAGTTTTAATAAACACAACAATGGTTCTGGACGCAGCCATCTTTAAATCTATGATTTCAGGGGTCCTCTGCAAATTACGAGCTCGTATCTTGGAAAAAATTAGTTAATGACGTCACATCGGAAAAACGAGTTCCCAGACAGCAGGAACGCACCGTTAGCACCGGCTTCGTCGCTCATGTGGACACTATTTGTAAACATTGATGGATGATCGGACTCCGATTGACAGAATTAAATGAACGAGCCTGTTATAGAGCTGCATGCGCTTAATCCAGAGTCTGATATGGAGTCTGAAGTACACGCAGATCCACAGAGACCCTGACAAGTACGTAAATTAGCAAACAAATCATCGGCTAACAGTTAGCATTGAGCTGGGAGATATTTTCACTCACCGGTGTTGTTATCTGTCTGTGAGGCGCTTTTATGGTGGGAACTACGTCAGGTTTCAGAAGTAATCCCCAAGAAAAAACAGTTGTCAGGAGGGGTCGAAGTTCACACACAATGTTGAGGGTTTTATTTCTGCTCCTGAAGATAAAGTCTAATCACTTCCGGCGAGTCGACTCATTGTCCAGTACAACAAATAAACTCCCACGCCGAATACAACCACATTTTTTCCATCTTGCCGCTCTAGAGCGGCTTGCTCTAGACGGGTTTAAACCCCCACCAAAAAACAACTTTTCTTCTGAACTCTGGAGAAAACTTCTGTTAGCTGATGGTTGCTTGAGAAAATCTTCCCGTAGGCTGTTTGTTTCTTCCTCAGAGAGTGTGGAGAGGTTAGGATTTCCTCGAGTTTCTCTTGAACAAAGATGCTGTGCATGCGCTTTTGTCACTTTATGATTGGTACCACCTGACTACGTACACCGGTGGTCAGTAAGTCGTTTAAGGGAGCTAGAGCTTGGCTTGAATATTCATATTACTCAAATATGCACGAATAAAGAAAAATAACAACTTAAAAGAAGTTTTTATGAGGAAATAACACACTAACATGCTTAAAAGCTCCTAAAAGTCCATTTTTTGTGAAAGGGCTCCTTTAAAGGGGCTGAATTATGCTACTTTGACTTTTCTGAGCTTCCTACAGTGTTACTGTGCTGAATACTCATCAGACAAGTGACCAAAACATGAACGTTAGTCCATACAGAGCACATTTATTGGAATGAAGACTAACATTAAGCATCGTTCTGGTTGCAGGCCATTCGTCCCTGAGCTTCTCAGGCAACAGCTACATAAAGTACAGGCTCTCTGACCAGCTGCAGACGGAGATGAAACTCACCCTGAGGATCAGGACACTGCAGAGCCATGGAGTTATCATGTACATGCAGACAGAGCAATGCATCATTCTCAAGGTACATACGCATGCACACAGTTGTGCTGCCACTGCATTAACTTGGAGTCAAAGAGAACTGGAGAGTAAAGCTTGCTGAGATCATCACCTTTGGCTGGTGAGGGAGGGAAGAGTTACAGCCAAGCAGGCAAAATGGTCCAGTCTCCTTTAGTTGTTTTTTTTTTTTTTTTCTTAATCAATCCTTGCTGATAACGGACCTTATTTTCACATAAGTCATGGTCATTTTCTAAACATGTCTGCTTTTTGTGAGACGCCAGTCAGTTACAGTTTAATGAAAATTACATTCTCACCTCTTTAGCTAATCAAAGAAACCATAGGCTACACTGGAAAGTCAACCAAACATGGGTGAATTCCAATTCCCCCTCAGCCCTAGCTCTTGTCCCTAACCCCCTGTTTTGCCATCATGTGAAGGGATAGTGGCGTCCCAATTCTGGTTTAGATTGAGGGGGAGGGGAGATTTTCCAGGGGCACACCAGAAAACGAGTGGTATATTACCCACAATTTCATTTGAAATACGGGTAAAATGGTGAGGAAATTGGCAGCAGCAGCCAAGAGAAACGCACAAATGTGAGTATTTTTTGGTAAATGAAATATAAAAATGGCCATCTTAAGGTCGCTTTAATGTATTAGCCAGTTTTATTACAATTGTGAAAAATATCGCTAGTTTTGTAACATTACATGCATCTGCTCGTGTGTAACGTAGTGTTACAGTTAAGCTTGAGTCAAAGGTGTTTTCTTTTCCTTTTATTTTTTCATTTTTCAACCCAAAGCTGAAAAAATAATCCAATCACTCAGGAAAGGGAGATTATTGCTGCTGCAGGCGGTATTGCGAACTCTTCCGGAAACAGCCGTGATGTCAGTTTACTGCCCCACAGACGGCTATTGGTGATGGATGAGGATTTCGAAGGGTTGTCCCATTTCTTAGGGGACTAACTCAATCCAAGTGGGAGGGGTGAAAATAGGACTTGGAATTGGGCCAAAGTCACCTGACCTGATTTTAACCAGTGACTGTTGTCCAAAAAAAGGAAACAAACAAACCAGTAGGACTCTCACCTGAAGCTTTAAACTTGCAACTTGTAGGTAAAATGTAATCATGTTTTTTATTTTTTTATTTCATGTAACTGTTGTAAATTTTTGACATGAACTAAGTAATACCTCTGTTATAGCCGTAAGCTTCTTGTAGCAGTAGCACATTGTATGTTGCACAAAGCAGCATGCGCTCATCCAGGGTTGTGCTTTTATTTTCATTAAAGAATATTATATTAAATCTGTTGCATTACACTAACATGTTTTCTTAATAACTCCAAAAGGACTGAAGAAGAAGAAGTTATAATAATATCATCTCACAAAACAGAGTAAATACAAGTAGCAGATTGTCTATATAAAATGAATGAGGGCAGAACATAAAATTGTAATGTTTGCAGGAAACTCAAAGGTTAGCAGTACTCTAGCAGTACTTTGTACAGTAATACTGCCATCTAGTGGGTACCTCAGTGAGCCCATCACATTACATGCACTGGAGGCTCATGATTGATTGCCTTTTCTTGTAAAAACTGACCAGTAACTACTTTAACTTTCTTTGGTCTAAGATAATACCAACAGCCATCTTTGAACCTCTCTCACTGTGAAAATCAAAGGTATCCAGACATTTGTTTCACTTTGGTCATGTTTATTTAGGATGGTTGAGTATCCCAGTTTGAGGAGATAATTTGTACAACACTAGTCTTAAAATGTACTTAAGACAGCTGTATAAGATCAGATGTAAAGAATAGTGTAGTCTATCAAGGGAAATCCATCAGAAACATGTCGACGTACAGTTGTGCTTGAAAGTTTACGTGCCCTTCCTTTAAAGACAGAAAAAATCAGCTGCCAGTGAAATAAGTTGAAATTGACAAAAGTAATAATTTAAAAAAAAAAAAAATAGTGAAAATAATGACGTTGATTTTGTATTGTGGTTCAACAGAAATATTAAAAAGAAACAAACAAATAATAAAACAAGTAAACAAGCATGATGGGGCTCCTGAGCTATAATTTTGCTGGGACAATTTTTTTGTTTGTTTTTTTACAGATTGTTTTTTTAAACACAAATTCAAAATCATTACTTTATGTAATGAAATTATAATTTAATAATCTTTATTGATTATTACTTTGTTCAGTTTCACGTTAATGGGAGGGTATTTCACGTTTCCAGCACAACATATACAACGCAGCATGCCTTTTCTGACTCTACATGGTCTCATATTTATAATTCTCTTTTGCTCTCTGTATCATGCATGGCAGAGTCTTGCCCTGATGCATACATACATGAATATATAAATGAATATATGCATGTAATGTATGTATTTACTTACTCACTATGACCAGACTTGTACAGCCAGGTGGGAATATTTCCCCTGGGACAGCCAAGCAGGAATCTGGAGGTGACTGGACTTTTGCAGCTCATTAGAGGGACATGCTACACTTGTCCTCTGTCCTCACGGGAACAACTCTGGTTGCTACTTGCAGGGGACAAGCTTTACCGTCTTTATCACCCAAGGAGTACTTAAAAAAAAAGCAGATGTTTTGTCTGCTTTTCAGGTGGTTGACACAACATATTTTCCTACGTATGCTATCTGTACGCTGGTGGGAATGTGTGTGTGCATCATGGCTGAACTCATCTCTGTGTGACACAGAGAAGAGCAGAGAATTTTAAATGTGCCGTGTAGAGACAGAAATGACAAGCTGTCCTGCAGTAGGTGCTATGCACGACTCCGCTACTTCCTGAACTTAAGGTAGCTCCTTTGTTTCCTGTCTTTTATTACTGAATGAACTGATAAATCCAGGTGTGTCTGACCTCAGTAACTGGCCGGACACACCTGAATTAATCAGTTCGTCCACTAATGCAAGACAGGAAACAAAGGAGCTACCTTAAGTTCAGGAAGTAGTGGAGTTGTGCATAGAACCCATTGATATAAATAACATAGAATGTTTAGTTTTTCATTAAAGGACAAAGTATAAACCTGTTTTCTTGGAAAGGTAACCTTAAATTACTGCTGCCATGATCGAGCGATACAGAAAATAAGATGAAATTTACATGACCTTTAAGGGGACAGGGAGAATGTTTGAGGGGGTGGGGCACCATCCTAATATAATGGCATTTAATGTAAAACTGCATGTACATACAGTCGTCCTCAAAATTATTCATACCCTCTAATTAAAGAAGGAAAAAAAAATCAGCTGTCAGTGAAATAAGATGAAATTGACAAAAAAGTAATAATAAATAAAAAATTGAGGAAAATCATGCCATTAATTTTGAATTGTGGTTCAACAGAACCACTTAAAAACAAACACAGAATAAATAAAACAAGTTAACAAGCATGATGGGGTTTCAAAGCTCAAATTTGGTTGAGCAACACTTTGAGGGAATCACTGTAATCAGGTGTTTCTCTAACGTTCAAAAAGACTTTTACACCTGTTGACAGGTATGTTGGTCCACTGTTCATAAGAAAGATGTTCTAATGTGTCCGAGACAGTTTTTTTTCTAATTATCATTTTCAACTGCAATTGAAAACCAATATTTAATTTCACTATATTATAATTTTGAAAATTTTTATTCATTATTAGTTTCTTTAATTTCTTGTTATATGAATTATGATTGTGAATTTAACATTTTCTTTAACTGGAGGGTATGAATAATTTTGAGGACAACTGTATCATCAAGTATCACTGTCTCAGTTTAACCCGTCATTGTTTTATTATTGTATTAATGAGATTTAAGATGTGTTTTTGCTGTAATTTTTTTAATGTACAAAACGTGTCAGTTTTTTAGGAGTGAAATAAAAGGAAAGAAAACATTAAATTAAATAAACACTTTACCCTGAAGGTTCATGAGGTTTGTAGAAAACACGAGGAGATAAAATGGACGTGATTAAATGACTGTATAAAGATATGGTGCAAATTAAAGTTTGTGTGTGTTTTTGTGAGTGCAGTTGCAGGAGGGGAAGCTGTGTTTGCAGCTAGCATGTGATTTCCGGGGAGATGGTGACAGTCCTGAGGGGTTAGGTCGTCGCATCAATGATGGCAGCTGGCACACCGTGGTCATGGAGCTGAATCGCAATTTCAGCAGCCTGGTGCTGGATGAAAGCTACATTGAGCAACGCCACATACCGTCAATAATACAAACACAGTCTCGAGACAGGACCGTCTACTTCGGTGCACTGGTCAGTCTCTGAGCACCTGCTTTCAAACATCTGTTTAATGTTTGATGTCTTCTAAATAAATCTTGTGGTTGAAGGGTGAAAATATTTGTAAGCACATCTGTGTTTGATGCTTAAAGGAATAGTACACCCACAGAATGATGGTCCTTCATTTTCTACTCACCCTCATGCTGAGCAAGACTCTGGAGCATTTTTTTAATATCTCAAATGCAGCCTACAGAAGCTGCAGCAGATGAGATCGCACGTTCTCTTTCTTTCTTTCTTTCTTTCTTTCTTTCTTTCTTTCTTTCTTTCTTTCTTTCTTTCTGACCAATAGCCAACCCCTCTTGTGTTTGTCTGCAGCTTGGTTACTCTGCCCACAATGTAAACAGCAAATTTCTTCTTCTCCGCTTGCATTGCTGGCACAGTAGGCGCTGAACACTGCAGCTTCTGTAGTGTCGTGAACTCGCATCGGACACTTGGATTACATCGGACAAGCCCTGTGAAGGAATATTGACAAGTTTTTGTGGACTTTTATGGACCTTTTTGTGTTGAGCGCCGGTGAACTTCATTATATAAAGGTTGGCCGATAATAAAAAGCCTTCCGATCTTCGGCTGCGTTTGAGATTTTAAAAAAGTGCTCCAGAGTCTTGCTCATCATGAGGGTGAGTAGAAAATGAAGGTACATCGATCTGTGGGTGTACTGTTCCTTTAACCTGCTAAATGAGTCTGTGTATAAAGTTAAGTAGTCATTGAGTAAAGTTCATTTAAAAATGATAGGATATATATTTATGTGCATGTCCATTTCAGGCTGTTCATGTGACTAATTCTAAATTTCAAACCATGGTTAAAGGTGCAGTCCCCCAGCTCACCCAGCCTTGCAGACTCCCAGAAGGACCCATGGGTGCATAAGGGATTCCAAGGGTGTCTGGACTCAATTATGCTTAATAACAGAGAGCTGCCTCTGCAGAACAAACGTTCGCAGTATGCAGAGGTAGTTGAACTGACAGAGATGAAGCTGGGCTGCATCCTCTACCCTGACCCTTGCCTGCGTCAACCGTGCCGCAACGGCGCCACCTGCACCAGCCTGCCCTCTGGTGGTGAGTAATAGGGATGGGTGCACGTTAAGTCACAACTTTTCAGAATGCTTTTTTATTTAAGCACGTTTGTGGGCTCGTGTGCAGGTTTTCATGTGATGAAGTTGAGATGTTGTGGTGTAAATATTGCATTTACTGGATGTCATTCCCATTTAACTCAGTGTTCTTGTCCATCTTCCCGTCTTATCCGCCTGTCAGGGTTCACATGCAGTTGTAATCCTCAGTACACTGGAGGGACCTGTGAAATGGAGGTAACGGTGTGTGTTCCCAACCCTTGTCAAAACAGTGGTGTGTGCAAGGCCATCGGCAATGCATTCCTCTGCAGCTGCAGGAGAGGCTTCAGGGGTCTGATGTGAGTTCCAGTTCAAACACACATCTGAAATTCAGACTGGTCTCTGCGTTATTACCGTGAATCAACTAAAGCAAGAAGAAATGTTGTGTCGTGGTTCTACTCTCTGCATCCATAAAAATCAACAAATAAGCAAGAAGCTGAGTCCATGAAACATTAATATCAACATCGCTATTATTCAATTTTTTTTTCTATTCCTTTTAAAGCAACAGGCAGTAAACACAGTTATGTGCAGGCTAATTGTAGAGGAATTCAGTGACGAGCATTTCTGGAACAACTCTGAGTCCAGTGACTCACTTTTCCTCATTTGAATTCCTCCTCTCAGCTGAGTCACTGCTGCTTGATTTCAAGCTGTGCATGCGAACGAAGATTTGCAGCCGCTGAGTTGAATTGCTACTAGAAGTACACAAAGACGAATTTAACGGTCCTGCTTCCATATTTTGTATGTAGTATGGAGAAGAAAACAGTGTTTACTAATGACAGTGGTATTGATTATGAATCATTGCATATTAATTTTACAAAATTCTGCTCACTTTTACAAGGGAAGAATTTTTACAACCCAATTCACAACAAAGTAATTTCAAAGCACTTCACAGACAGAATCAGTTTAAGCCAATTCATTGTGATCCAACTGAATTAAATCCACATTAGTCCAACGTATAACTGTGTTCAAGCCAGTTCATAGAAAAATGGTAGCTTCAAACCAACAGATTGCATTGAACATTTTCTTCAATTCAGTCCTCCCATCCTGAGCATGCAGGGGGCCATGGGCGACAGTGGGAAGGAAGAACAGCAGGACGGGGCTCAGGGAGGGTGGCCGTCTTCCTCAACTGGTTGGGATGGAGAGGACAGGACAGTGGGGTCAACGAGCGTAAGGGGGAATTCCACTTCCCCCCTTAGACCTAGCTCTTGGCCTTAGCCCTCCATTTTGCACATTCATGTGAAGGGGTAGCGGTGTCCCAATTCTGAGGGGGGAAGGGGAAGTGGTAGGGTTATCTGGCCCTCCAAACTGAGATTTTCCAGGGGGATTCTAGAAAATAAGTGGTATGATATTACCCACAATTTCATGTGAAATACCGCTAAAATGGTGAGAAAAACGGCAGCCAAAGAAACGCAAAAATGTGAAAAAATGTTTGATAAATAAAATATGAAAATCACTTCATCATTTCAGGCCCAATCTCAATTCTCCCCTCAGCTCTTCCCCTCCGTTTTGCACATTCACGTTTAGGGTTAGGGATATCTCAGTCCTGTTAGGACAGAGGGGGTGGGGGCTGGACACCCCTTCAAACGAAGGGTTTTCAAATGCACACTGCAAGTAACGGGCAAATGGCTGCTACTGAGCCCCAAAAAATCTGCAAATGAAAATATTTTCCCATAAAGTTTAAAAACAAACAATAATATTTAATCTCTTTGCTCTTTCTTCAATCCCTCCATCCTGCAGCTGTGAGGAAGATGTTAATGAATGCGACCGAAGCAACCCTGAGGGTGAGTGTGAGAACGGAGGAACCTGCGTCAACACTCCCGGCTCCTTCTACTGTAACTGCACGCCGGGCTTTGTGGGTCAGCGCTGCAGCCTGCGGCCCGTCATCGTCCCTGACATGCAGGCTGGTCACACTGTGGTCGGTAAGGAGGAGCTGATCGGCATCTCTGTGGTGCTTTTCGTCATCATCATCCTCATCATCCTCTTCGTCGGTTTCCGCAAGAAGGTTTTCCAGAAGAACTACTCGCGGAGCAACCTGTCTCTGGTCCAGGACCCGGCCACGGCTGCTCTTCTAAACAAGGCCAATTGCGTACCGTTTAAGACTTTACATTGTGCTCCAGGAGAACATCTGAACCTGTACTCGGAGCCAGGAATAGAGCCCACCATGATGGTCGGGACAGGGATGATAGGACCTCCACAAATCCCTGTGAGGCCATTGGCTTATGGACCTTGTTTCCAAGGAGACCCGCTGTCTGAATTAGAGAAGGTGTCAGATGGCCACATCATGGAGCATATTGAGATGAGCACCTTTCACCCCGAGTCACCGAGATTCCTGACCGGAACAACCACGATGGGGCTGGTGGTGTGCAGCGTGGCCCCAACCCTACCACCAGTGTCACCCTGTCGCTCAGACTGTGACTCCATATGCAAGAGCCCTTTGAGCAGTGATGAGGGTAAGTGTGTGTGTGTTTAAAGAAATCTACTAAAGAGAGAACTTTGTGTTTAGATAGACTGGTGGACTACAGAAAGGTTTTTCTGTTCATAGCAATCGTCAAAGGGTCTTTCTTTTTGTTTACAGCTAGAAACTCTTGTTTGTTCAGTGCTCAGTCTGGTGGGTTTTTGGAGTTGATCTATATGTGGTATGGAGTGCAGTTTTCCTTGTGTCACTTTGTTTATGGGTCACTGTACTCTGCAAAAAGTAAGTGTGTTTGTATATTGTTGAATTTTATTTCAGGGGACTCCAAGTTGGTTATTTGGAAAACTAGCATTAAGGGAGTGGGATCTGAGGATGTTTTTTGTGCTCTAGAGGCTCTTGGCAGCTCGTTTCAAGGTAGAGTTTGAGTTCTACAAACTCAAAGACATTGGGAAGGTTTGTGCAGGTGTGGGCGGTTCAGGATGCTTGGTGTTCAGTTTGAGGATTCTTTGGTGCTTCAGTTTTGACCTCTTATATTAAATGTTTTTGAGCAGATGAGAACAGATATGTTGGAATAAGAGTTGAACAAATGGAATTAAAGGTTGTGCCTAAACAAAAAAAAAAATACTCAGAGTACTCCATGACACTGACTGATTCTAAGGATTAGAAGAAAGCAAAGCATCAATCTTTTTCCTTTAATTTTTCCAAATATTCTGTTCACATCTACATCAGTACCTCATTATGCTGACTATTCTGTTCGAACATGTTTATTCTTTTGCATTTTCCAAGATAGACACTTATTCCTCTCATCATCTTTACTTCAGTCAGAAGGGAAGATCGGCTCTGAGATATCAGTACGTGCATCTTTAAACTTCTTTAAACAGCACAACAAGCTGCAATATTCTTCAATTTTCTCAAGGTTTTTAATCTAAAAATCCAGCAACTCATTTACCATTGTGTTTTTGCTTTGATGGAATAACAACAACAACCCAAAGCGATTGTATAGATATTTAGAGTAATAAATACTGTGGAAGTGCTGTGCAGTGAGTAAATGAACTGATATACTGATCACCCATAATATTATGACGCCTTATATATTCTAATCTGAACACTGCAAAAGTTCAGCTCTTACCAAGTATATTTTTTCTGATTTCTAGTCAAAATATCTCATCACACTCAATATAAGACACTCATTTGTTTTAAGACAAATGCATCTTATTTCAAGAAATCGTATCAAGAAATTTTCACTTGTCTTATTGGCAGAATTTCTTTGCTTATTATTTGCAAAAGAACAAAGTTAAAAAAAAGGTGGGGTTTTTTGTTGTTTTGTTTTTTTTGCATACGTAGAACCTATTACAGTGAATGTAATAGGTCCGTACGTATGCCTCCATTGGAGCCCGCCTAGTCTGAGGTTGTCCTCCAGTGTCTGGTACAGGGACATTAGCAGCAGGTTGTCGGGGCCCTTTTGGTTTAAGGTTGGGTTCTACCTTTTCTTAGTTGTTTCTAAACAGAACTTTATATTTATAACCTGATGAGCAACGTTCCTCACACTGCAGCAAGTCAGTCGGTGCTTTCCTACCTTCACTGGCTCCCAGATTGGTGAGCAAGGGCAGATCATTTACTTAGTTATTTTACTCAATAGATGGGTCTCTGAATGCAACTGGCCCCAGAATAGGATAGCTGACCTTGTGAAGGTGCACCAGGCCGCAAGAAAGCCCGAGGAAAAGCATTGACCAGTTGGACCATGAGACATCCCTGTGTTCACATGAAAAACTCGAGTTTAATGCAGATGAGCCCATGAGATGTGTACCAGGCTGTCGGGAAACACAATGTTTGAGTCCTCGTCTTTGTTCGGTTGCAAAAATCAAAACATTAATGCATGTAAACAGTTAAAACTGGTCACCCTAGGCCACAGCTAGAAGAGTCACTGTTTTCATTTTTATCCTTTTTTAAATACTTTAGATTTTAGTCACTCCTCCACTTCCCCCAAAATAAACCTCCTGGCCCCTGTCAGTGGTTTTAATATTCTGGCTGATTGGTGAGCAAGGGCAGATCATTTACTTAGTATTTACTAAATAGATGGGTTTCTGAGCAACGTCACAGGATGCCGCGCAACCAGGGGGCAAGAAAACACAGGAAAAGCATTATTGAACTATGAGAAGACGTGTGTTTGCATGTACAAGACTCGACTTTAATGCAGATGAGGCCATGATATGATGTAAAAGTGTCGGGGAAATATAATGTTTGAGTCCTGGTATTTGTTCGGTTGCAAAAATCAAAACGTTAATGCATGTGAACAGTTGAAAATGGTGAAAATAGGACAGTAGGCGTGACTGATCTTCAGAAAATCCTCCCGGATAACTTGTGCAGGTTCAGACTACATGATTTATTTAGTCTCACCATGTCAGATTAAACCACTGCGGTGGCAGAAATTATTCCCATGTTGTAGTCGGGAGACTGGTACGGTGACAACATCAGTGTCACCGCCGCGACCTGTCATTGATCAGTTCACGGCTGCATCACAACACTGTAGCTGTGTGTGACAGCCGTCCTCTGCTCAGACACAGAAAAATTAAAAAAAAGAAGAGAAAACTGATTGTGGAGCCGTTTACAAGCATCCACGTCGCATAACAACGCATCCCAGAGATTTAATTCGAAGTTTGGGGGTCGTAAATCAGATGGCCTTTGAGTTTTTAGCTTATTAGCAGTTAGCTAGTCTGTCTACTGTCTACCAGGATTTCATACACAATAAAGCATAACATTACACAAGCAGCAAAACTCACCGACAGAAGTGCAGGTGAGTCCCTAACAGCTGGAATCGCCTCCTTTCCAAACATAGTGTTGATGTCGTCTTTGCCTGGTTTAATACCAAATGAGTGAAAGTTGCTCCTGTACGGAGGTGATGAAGAAGACACCAGAACTGAACCTGCTGTAGACAGCAGACTGTTGGGGCCTATTTTGGTTTTAAAAAGAGTCTAAACGAAAGTTTAAGCCGCTTTCTAACTCAAGTTTTTCAGGCAAATCTCGAATAAGGTCCAACACGAATAATAAACATGTTTTAACAAGAAAAATGCCGTTTCCGGGTGATGACTCCCTTGCCAAGTTAATGTAATGGTAATAGAAACGCAAAACAGAAACGCTGCGTCGGTGTGTTTTTTACATTCGTCATCAAAATACAGATTTAAACAATATGATTTATAACACAACGATCTCTGTTTGTTTCATCAGGTTACTTTACATTTTTATTAATGATATGCGTGCGTGTTTGGCCGTAGACTGCAGTACGAACACAGGCTTTTTGCCCCCTGGTTGCGTAACTGCCAATGTTTTTTTTTTTTTTTTCCCTTTTTCCGATTTTTTTTTTTTTTTTTTTTTTTTTCATGTTTTCTATTATTTTTGTTTTCTTTCATACCTCCTTTTTGGCTTTTTTTCCTATCCCTCTATTTCCTTTTCTTTCTTGATCCTCCTTCTCTTTTATTTTTTTCGGTTTTCTTTCTTCTCTTTTTCTTTTTTTCTCTTTTTCCTCTTATATATTCTTTCCCATTTCTTTTTCCTGCCCGTTTCTTTTTTCTTTTTTTGGGGGGGTTGCGTTGTCCCCCCTGGGGATTTTTTCCTTTTTTTTTTCCCCCCCTTTTTTTCCTTTTTTTTCCCTTTCCTCCGGATCTTTTTTTTTTTCTTTTTTTTTCCCCTCCGGCTTTCCCCGGTCCCTCCTTTTTTTTTTTTTATTTCCTTCCTCTTTTTTATTTCTTCTTTTTTTTTTTTTCTTCTCCGTCCTCCCCTTTTTCTCTATCCTCCTCATTCTTTTTTCCCCCGGCTTTTCTTTTTCCTCGCGCTATCTTTCTCCTTTGGCCTTCGCCTTTTTCCTTTGTAAAGGGGAAACCCATCTATAAAGAAATCAGATTCACCTGCTTCTGAAAAGGTTTAGTATTACTTCAGAGCCATTCACCTGACAAAGATCAGTAGTTGGTGGTGTCGGTTTTGCATTCATACACGTTCTAGTGCCTGTTTAGAAATGTGGCCCTTCTGATACCTGATCTCTTCCTACAGTGAAGATGGTTGACATGGCTGAAGAAGAGACGTGTTTCTCAGGTAGCAACAAAGGCAGCAACTCAGAGGTCCAGTCGCTGAGTTCCTTCCGGTCCGACTCCTGCGACGACAACGGTAAGCCAACTCATCACAGCAAGTGCTTCTGAAGTCCCGCTTATTTTTTTTTCTTTTTTAAAAAAAAGCTTTATTTAGTTTTTGACTATTTAGTTCCAACAAGTGTCCAGTATTTTCTAAAACTTTGCTTCCTGTTGTCTGTTAAAACTTTTTGCTTTAGATTTGTGAGAAAAATGTGTGAATGATTTGGAGTAAACATCAAACATCCTTTACATAAATGTTTTCTAAGTAAACATCAAACATCCTTTACATAAATGTTTTCTAAAATTCGACAGAGACATCTGTTATTTATTAATTTGTCTGAATCTTTATCAACAGAAATGATTTTCAGTATCTTTACTGACCAGCTGGCTGTGGTATGTTAACCGTAGTGTCACATAGAGGCGGTATAGAAGATGTTTGTGGCAATTCAGAAAACAGAAACTGTTAGCCAGTTTTTGAATAAAGCGCACGTGCAAAACCAGCCTGCTTGATTCACAGCTCCCTTCCTGGCTACGCCTTTAAGACGTGCACAAGCCAAGTCCCAATAAAGGCAACAGCGACACTGACACCGTCATTCTCCTTCGCAGCAACCTCGTAAAGACCTCCTTTTGCGGTTACCTTCACTCGGGTTTTGCTCAGCAACCGTCTGAACGTTGCTAAATGCTAGCAGAATGATTGTTAACTACCTACTGTAAACAGAGTGCACAGCACACGCTTCCTAAAGGGACTAGAGGCAGGAATTTTAAAAAAAAAACAAACATGCACATCCATTTTTTAAAATGCTAATGGGTGATGAAGCGCTAAATACCAAAAATAACGTTTCCACCCACATTTCTCTCCGATGCCTTGAACAGGCTGTGTGCTGCAAAATGCGCAGCAATTCGGTGTCCGAATTTCCCGCGCTGCCCTGCGGACGTGACATTAAATGACGCTACATCCACAGTTTTGATACAGGAAGAAGACGGTCGTGGTAAATTCAAACACTGTAAGCGATAGTTATGGATTCTTCTGCCGTCAGCAAACGATCCAGATCAACTGAAAGACACTAAAAAGTGTAACTACAAAGAAAAAGGTGAGTAAACAACATTATAGCTTCAGTTTGTGCACGCTCCCGTGACGGTTTGGCTCGTGGCTGCAGTTACCTGAAGCGCCAGTCGCAAGTTTCATTTCTTAATCTCGCCTCTAGTCCCTGTAAAAGCACATAGAGTGATTGATAGGCCAGTAGACAAATAAAACATGCGATGAGAGCAGAAATGATTGGCGGATGTTTTTTAAGTCCCAATACTTTCACAGCTGATGTATAATAATATTGATATATTTAAAGCTTTTAATTAATCGCAGTGTATGTGGTAGTGAACCCAATTTAATCAAACATTGCAAAAATTATTCAAAGAAACATCTTCTATACCACCTTTAATCCTTCATTTTACAATGGAATTGCACTTTGCCATCTTTTGGGACCAAGTGCTGTCTGTTTCTGTTCCCAGTTTTGAACTGTTTGACTCTGTGGTCAACGTTGTGTGATCATCCTCTTCATGTTGCAGTCACGCCTGGTATTGTCAGTTATGAAATCAGACCTGCCAGGAAAATACTTTGCATTTATTGTAGCATTTGTATCTCCAAAAAAGTCCATATAAACCTCTGAATCTATGGTCTCTGTCGTCTCTGGCATGTGGAACTCATGTCCATTTTCCCAAAAGCGAGCTAAAGCAAGGACTCCTCTGACCATAGATGTCTACAGTCTCTGTCCTTTATAGAGCTTCAGGTCACATCTCTGGATGTGGACAGGATGTGTTCAGCCACAGCCATTTAATTTTATTTAGCAATCTCCATCTATTGTTCATTAAGCTGAAGCTGAAAATTGTTTGTCTTTTTGATGGCTAGAATACAAACCTGTGAAGAGAGTACTTTTACTTGTTTAATCAGTGAGTTGTTGTTTTTACCAGAGTAAATACAACTAAAGATCTTTCAAAGCAAACCAAGAGGAAGACTACCATCAAATGCCACTGCTAGCTCCTGCTTCCTTTTGCAATAGCTACTATCAGCACTGCACAGTTAAATACTATAAAACATCATCCTCTGGCAAATAAACAATGAACATTAGTATTTAAGTCACCCAATCATATGAATCATAGCAGTAATTCCAGGAGCCGCAACATCTAACTGTAGAGCTGTTACCTAACTCGAAGCTGATTTCTACCACATATGCAATGACGAGAGAAAGTCGTAGATTTAATAAACAAAGGCTACGTTCACGCTGCAAGTCTTGTTGCACTCACGTTGTGTGCATTGTGCAGGTGTGGTAAGGGTGTATGGATAATCTCTACCCTTGTCAATCCAGTGAAATCATTAGCTGTGAAGGTAGCTTTATTGTTGCTTTGTTGTTGCTGTGTCTTTCATTGGTCAATATTGTGATGTGTAATACAGATGACACAAAGCACAAGTAATGATTACGTTTACATCCGCACCATCCTGCAGCTAAAATGATGTAATTGCCATCGGTGGAGACATTGGTGGAAAAAACACAGTATAGGCTCTTAGAGATATGCGGATACTTCGGCCCACTTCCATTTCCTATTTTCATCCCTACCCCTACCGCTTGGCCCTAGCACTTGAAACTGTTTTAGGTGCTAGGGATGGAATTATTGATTGAATTATTCCCGTAAAAATGAAAGGAAAAGAAGACGCCTTCGACTTAAGCTTAACATTACGTTACAGACACGAGCAGATGCATGTAACGTTACAAAACTAGGGATTTTATTTTTTTTTCACATTTGTAGTAAAACTGTCTCTAATACATTAAAGCTACCTTAAGATATCGAATTTCATATTTTATTTACAAAAAAATACATTTGTGTGTTTCTTTTGGCTGGTGCTGCCAATTTCCTCGCCATTTTGCCTTTTTTCGCATGAAATTGTGGGTAATACCATGCCACTCCTTTTCTATGTGCCCCTGGAAAATCTCCATTTCAAGGACCAGATAGCCTTACCACTTCCCCCCCCCCCCTCGGTCTGAACCAGAATCGGAACACCACATCCCTTCACAT
The DNA here is from genome assembly GCA_023101725.1 of Atherinomorus stipes. Lineage (NCBI taxonomy): Eukaryota > Metazoa > Chordata > Actinopteri > Atheriniformes > Atherinidae > Atherinomorus > Atherinomorus stipes. Next base: position 342,343 of record JALJCO010006296.1, on the reverse strand, counting down.
GAACACTCAAAACGAAGGGTTAGGGCCTACAGTTGGGCTAGGACCAAGGAATTATCACTTAGTTTTGATGTCCTGACGTTGTTTTAGCTTGCTTTGTCTCCCTGCATTACACATCAAAACATTGACCACAGAAAGATGTTGTTATTGTTGCCTTTTGCTTTAGAGGAACCCCTTGAGATTTACTTTGGGCACCCCTGTTCTAGTACATTGTTTCTCAGCTCCGGTCCTAAGCACTGCCCTGTATGTCTTAGAGGTAACCACACTTTCACACACCTGAATCAAATGAATGGCTCATTAACAGGCTTGCAAAGCAAAGATATCCTATAATCATTGGAGAGGACATGAGGCTGTTTCGAACGTCCACTCTGGTGGCCATCTTGCCACAGTCAGCTTGCCCACTTATTATATTGTTTTAATGGTGCATGTCGTTTTTAGATAACCATAACTTGCTCAATTTTCGACCAGTTTTCAAACAGCCTGGTTTCTTACAAACGTCAGAGATGTAGTCATGAAACTGGGTGGGATTTGCCCTGTTCAGACTGTTTTAAAAAATCAGATGAGAGTCACATATGGGCAAAAATTTGGAATTGACCTGAAGTGTGAACGTGGCCTAAGTGTTATTTTACACTTTAGAGACACTGAACATGAGAAACAACAGTCAGTCTAAAGTGTCCAGAAAATGAGGTGCAGTTTGACTTTGAATAGCTGATTTTGAGTAATCAAACCATTTTTTACTGGACACATTTCTGAATTGCATTGTTATTTCCAATAAAGCCACATCACAACTACATTTACCACAATGCCACCCTCTTAAAGGGGCAAGGCTTCATTTTAACAAATTATTCATAGATGTTTCATGAAATGAAAGAATTATGAGATTAAATTGTGATTGATATCTTCATCACCATGTGACTTGTACTGAGTTTAGCTCAGATGTGGGAAGAGCTGTTTATAGTTTCAGCTTATCATCTCCCTCTTCTCCACATTGTTGAAAGTAAAGGTGTGGTGGTAGCTGAAGATCAGTCACCCAGAAATTTAAAGTTTGGCTTTTTCATTAGCCCAGCTTGTCCATACATTTTTCATTTATCTTGGAGAAGATACAAAACCCAACATTCTCCCCCAATATGCTCATTGGTGTATTTGATACAAGAGTGTATTTACATAAAACAAGCACGGCATGACTGGGTGAACTTGGCTTGTACAGTAAAACGTTACATGTACAGTTATGTTTGTTTTCCGATGTTGCAAAAAAAAAAAAAAATGTAATGATTCAATTCTACGGGCTCACAAGTTGTTTTTCCTTTCCAAAGATTCTTTCATTGCCAACTCATTCTCATTCTGAATCAAATACTGCCATTTCGCCATTTTGTCTCATTGGTCTTTGAGAAATTCCTGAATTGCTCTTCCGTGTTGGTCACGTTCATATTGAAAAGTTTACTTATGTAAACAATATTCTTATGGGGGTTGGTGGGTACAGTCATTGAAAGTCACAAAACTTAGAATAATCAGACTTGAGGTTCAGATGAGTTTGAGGAAAATCGGCTCAAATTTTTATACATTCTCTTTTAAAACGACATATTTCATTCTGTCTTTAAGCGTTGCCATGAAAACCACTTTGGTAAGGTCTAGTCTGTAATTTCCAGGTTTAGTGGGCACCAAAACAGCAGTAAAAGTTGGAAGCCCACAGCTTATGTTATGATTTGGCTAAAATACACAGCTTGCCAATGCAAACCTTTGAAAATATCTTTCTGTCTTGATTTGTAACGGTGAAAACGAGCAGTTTGTGATGCAGTTAGGGTGAGAATGAGTTGGTCTATCAGCAGGAATCGCCAACTCCGGTCCTCGAGGGCTGTTGCCCTGCAGGTTGTAGATGTTCCCCTGCTTCAGCACACCTGACTCAAATCAGTGGGTTATTAAGAAGTTGGTGCAGATCTTGACAACAAGCTGTTGAAGAGCATTTCATTAACATCAGATGTGTTGCAGCAGGGAAACATCTAACACTTGCAGAACGCAACCCTCAAGGACTGGAGCTGGTGATCCCTGCCTTACAATATAGTGTTGATGGTTGTGGCTTTTTTTTTTTTTCTTATGCCAAAATTGCTTTTGTTTCATTTTCATTACAATAGATTTATACATTATATTCACTATAAGAGTGGCTGCTCACTGACCACTGCTGTCATATAGATCTACACTAAAACAACAAAAAAAGCTAGAAATCTGTTAGTGTTTTGCATATTTATTTGTTTTCACAGTTTATTTTGAATCCATTATTATTGCCTTTGCTTTATTTATTTGTTTATACAGTCATTTTATTCAAAACTACATCCATATATGTGAACAAATATTGTGTGCAAAGTTTCCTCCAAACATCATATTCACCAAGAGGTCAGACCGAGTATTGGTGTCAGTACACAGCGCCGGCAGTAGTGCGTTACTGTCACATATATGAGGAGGAAGGCTGATCAGCACCATGCATTTTTCACTTTGACTGCCTGTTTTTCAAAAACTTATCTGCTCCTTGTTTCCCTCCACAAGCTTCCATTGTGACCGTCATTCGACTGGTCAATGATGCAGTCGACACAATTGAAAGTGAAGGTACCATGTCTCGTTGTTTGTGTTTCTTCTGTTGCCTGTTCTAGACTTTGTTCATCATTTGGGGTTAGCCAGGCCAAAAATCTTTATCTGGGGGGGCTGGAAGAATATTGATTCTTCCTTAGCATCTTGGGAAGTAATGAATCTTCACAATATCTAGCTCGCCACTGGTGGTTGGGGTTTTTTTTCCAGCCAAAGAGAAATGGACATCAAAAAGGTACCAAGTAGATGTTCACTGAGTTCATTCAAAACTTAAATAGTCTCACAGAAACCCTGAACTCAGAAAAGGAGGAAACATTGGAGAAATTAAGGCATTAATAACCCCTGTCACTCAGATTAGAGGTTTGTTGTAGACCAAAAACAGATTAGCAGACATTTTGGAATTATAGAGGTAACTTGAACTTTTTTATACTGTATGTATAGATTTTGAAATTTAAGTGAACTAGGTGCTTAGTTAGCATGTCCGGCTTGTTCTTGGCAGTGTCCCTGCAAAAGCAGGTTGTTTTCTCCCAGTTTACTATGCCATTTAGCTAGCAAGCTTTCAGATTTGTAGTGCACCAACTAGTTTTCCTGGGGGTTAGTCTCAGACTTTAGTAAAGTGCACAGAAATGAAAACACTACCAAGATGCATTTCATAGATAGGTATTTAACAGGACTCAAACATGATAAATTGGGATGGTTATTAAGAGGGGATCTTTAGAGTAAAACATTGAACCTGAACCACATTTAATCAAGAATTTATTGCTTCTATTTGAACAAAAACACCCTACAACTCATGTCTTTTTATTTTATCCAAACAACATGTAAAACACAATGGCCCAATGCTAAAAGCAGCTGTGTTTTCTTGTTTTTCCATCTGACAGTGTCAGTTATGGACCAAAGTGAAACCTACAGCAAAGGTGACCACCAGCCCCCCACCCCTGTTCACCTCGCACCCACCACCACTACTTGTTTACCACATTCTTCCTTCCTTCTATCCCAGTCTTACTTATTCATCTTTCCATCTTCTCATCTGTTCAGCAGTGTGTAGACAAAATAACTAAATACTTATCACCTTTTAAAAAAACATAAATGCTGAGGTAAAATTTATATAAATACTGCTGAGAATGAGGGTCATTCTGGTTACTGTGTTCCATCTTAATCATTAGTTAGTAATAACTGTTAGGATTAGCCTCCTCTGAGTCTGATAATGATGTCCTTGAACAGCATGGAGAAGAAAATGAAAGATAGCCATGGAACCTCAATTCACAAACTGGCAGAGCAGCGGAAAACAGAATGAAGTGGCAACTCCTGCCAGCGTGCGTGTTTGCTCATTTTTGTCGACCTCAAAGATCTTTTGGACATTTTACAATGAGTGAGTCTGCAAGTCTTGCTATGAGTTTGCAAAGGTCTGGAGTGAATGTTAAGGAAACTTTTTTTCTCCCATTTGGCGGTGCAGTATTTTCATATATTTAGAAGTACTATCCATTTGAGGTAAAACATCCTCTGTTAAAATGCTTGTAAACCTATCAGGACAGCTGACATAGTGTGAAGTCAAATCAGTGCAGGGCAATATCCCTATAGGGGATTATCACGCTTACCGGAAGTTCCCGGATTTTGGACACTTCCTCTTCCGGGCCATGTTAACGACAGCCGTTCCTGCTCTGTTATACTGTTTAAATCGGATAAACTCCAAACATACTTAAGTTTTCATTCTAGACTGAAATGATACTAAGGAAGAAGTGGATCAAAGCGATCGATTCGCCACGGTGAAGGGCCGGACTTTATAATAAAACACACGTTTGTTTGTCGCCGGTGGGGCACAACACCGGCACTTCACAGCATGCTAGCATTAGCCAGCTAGCGTTTACTGACGTGCTTAACATTGTGCGTCTTAAAACACACAAACATCTGAAAATCGGGTCTGTACCTCCCCGTTTCCAGTGGAACAACTGGGGACTGCCAAGAAAGGAGACGCTTTCAGATGCTTGTGTGTTTTCAGCCGCACAAAGTTAGGCACGTTATCGAGCTGGCTAATGCTAACCTGCTAACACGACTGCGCAGTCTGCCGGCCACAAACAAACGTGTGTCGTTTTATTATAAAGTTCGGTCCTTCACCGCGGCGAATCTGTCGTTTTGATCCACTTCTTCCTTAGCATCACTTCAGTCTGGAATGAAAACTTGGCATTGGCGTTTATCCGATTTACAAAGTTTAACAGAGTAGTAGCTGGCGGTCTACTGTTAGCAGGTTAGCATTAGCCAGCTTGATGACGTGCCTAACTTTGTGCGGCTGAAAACACACAAGCATCTGAAAGCGTCTACTGTCTTGGCAGTCCCCAGTTGTTCCACTGGAAACAGGGGGGTACAGACCCGATTTTCAGATGTTTGTGTGTTTTAAGACGCACAATGTTAAGCACATCAGTAAACGCTAGCTGGCTAATGCTAGCATGCTGTGAAGTGCCGGTGTTGTGCCCCACCGGCGACAAACAAATGTGTGTTTTATTATAAAGTTCGGCCCTTCACCGCGGCGAATCGATCGCTTTGATCCACTTCTTCCTTAGTATCACTTCAGTCTGGAATCCGTGAAAATTTCAGTAGGGTTGGCGTTTATTCATGTTATCTACGAAGTAAAGCAGGGACATTGAACTGGGCTGGAAGTGGGCCCTCTAAGTGTTTCAAACCGGAAGTTCGGAACACGGAAGCGTGATAATCCCCTATTACAGATATCATAGGTTTGCTGTTATAGGGTAGGGTTTGTCTGCTCATGCTTCAGGTCGGGATTGCTCAGTGCGGTCCTACGAGGGCCGCAATCCAGCAGGTTTTCCATTTCTCCGTGTTCCAACACAAGCTAATGAGTCATTGTGCAGAACTTGATTGGCTATTCGATCTATTTAATTTGAGTCAGGTGTGTTAGAGCAGGCAGACATGGAAAAACTGCTGGATTGCGGCCCTCATAGGACCAAATTGAGTAACCCTGCTTTAGGTTATATGTAGGGAGCCTGGTAAAGCCTACATGCAACACAGAGGGCAGGAAAGGAAGCGGTTGTCTAATTAGACATTATTCTCATTTTTAGTAAGTTACAGTATATAAAACTTGTGTCTGATATATAATACTCATACTTTAGCTCCTTAGAATGAAGTAAATATCCAGCTTCTACCTTCTACCTAAGTTTAATCAAAATAGAATCCAAAACTTCAGCACCATGTGCATGAAAATCAAATCTTCAATGAACAATTTTTATCCCTAACATGGAAATTCCTTTTAATCAGAACTATTTTGTCTACCCACTGTGTCTGTCTGCAGCTGTAACCAGCTGTACTTGCCTTTGTACATCATCACTGGTGAATAAGCTTGTGTGTGATCCCCCTGCCTGTTTGGTGACGTTCAGGTTTTAAGGCCAGGACAGTCACCCTTCTACTACCTTATACATCCCCAAATCAGTTGTGTTATGTGATGAAGTTTTCACAGATCTCTGCATGTTACGTATACAGCTTCGATGCATGGAAATGTTTTTGTTTGGTCATTGCTTTACTTTTAATTTCACTGATATCCTCTTGAATGAAATCTGCCTTCAGTTAAAAGCTCTTAGTGAACTGTCAGCCCAACCTTTGATACAAGAATCATTGTTTATATGTCAGAAGACCATTGATGCCAGTGCTAAATACTGTAGTAACACCTCGGTGTGCTCTTAACAGTTAAATTTCAAATCTAGTTTTTTTCATTTATACACTAATACACTGAATCCACTGATGGTTAAAGTGACTTGCACTGTTTATCTTGTTAGAATGAAACGGTCTGGGAAAACCTGCATCTTGGTATTCATTTGGATTACACGCACTAGTCAATGTCCCATTTCTCAAGAACACTCCCCAAAAGGAAAACAGTGGACAAAGCAAAAGCCCTGCCCCTGGGGCCTACCTAATAACACACAGGATTCAAAAGCTCAATCATTAACATCCCAGTATCAGACCCTCCAGGTGACCTCAGAGGTTCTTTATCCACAGCTTGACTGCTTAGAGCTCTTTTTAGAAGGACATGAAGGCTTGAGGCATATTTATGCTCACTTTATATACGCAAGTAGGTACGTCCACTTCAAACGTTGTCAAACGTCACCACTCACATACTGTGCATTTTGGCGTGTTTGTTGCACAGTTCATAACCAATCCATTTTCAGATGAGTGTCATCAACATAAAAAGTGATACACCAGCAGTAATCGATTATAGGCTGTATCCCTACATTGGCATGAGTCAAACATTTGATCAACAGGAAACAGCTCACTCACAGCCTGCCAGAGCTAAAGCATTTTTCACGTCAACACCCGATTGACTTTGGCTATTTTAGCCAGGGCACTTTTGTTGGTGTGTTCAAAACTCTCTTTTTAAAACACTTTGAAGGTTTGGCACCACATAATACTTTGTGAACAGTATTATCAGGGTCTCTGTACTGAAGATCTTCCCTGAGGCAGGTATTTAGAAATTTGCAGGTATTGGAAAGTTTGCAATGTAAGCTTACTCTCTGAGACCTCTCTGCTGGCTACAGTGTCTGTCTGTAGTAGATAGCTTGATATTATGCATGTAAGATGAAAATCATGGAATTGCCATCAGTATGGATTTGTTTTGATTTTTGACATCAAAATCAAGTGCTATTTTGTGAGGTTCACATAGAGGTTCATGCAGACTTGTGTGAGAATACAACATACATTTCACAGTTTTGGAACCTACTGAAAAAGTGTGTAAAGTGAAAAATAGACCTTTTTTCATAAAAAACGGAAGTATGTAATCATTGGGGACATCACCTTCCTGTGAGGGCCAGACTTAAGCGTCAAAAATGGATTGTGTTTACTCTCTGGATATTACACTCGAGCCTGTTTACTCGACTCTGCCTTGATCTTGAGAACCAGAAGTTCTGCCTGCATTGTTTCCATCATTTGATCACACCAACCGTTTTGTCATCTGCACGTGTCTAGCTGCTTCCAGGAATTTCAAAGGGACGGAGTTTATTAATCTGTCAATGCTTTAAATGGGATTCAATCACGTCCTAAACTGACGGTTTTTAGGGGAAGGTTTGCTAGCAATGATTAATCATTTCAGATATAAGAAAGCATCAGATTAGAATGAAATTTACAGAGCTACTCTGATAACAGCAGAAAGTAAAACGTTGCCCCATGTTTCATGCTTGTTGTTAAGCATATTTCTCCCCCCCCCCCCCCCCCCCCCCCCCCCCCCCCCCCCCCCCCCCCCCCCCCCCCCCCCCGTAGTAGCTTTGTGTAGCATACATGCATTATTCTAGTGTAATATTACCAATATTCTCACATATGTTATAATGACAGGCTGAGACGAGGTAGTTTGGGTCCGGTAAAAGATCGCTGGACCCTAACTGCCTTGTCTCAGCCTCTCATTATAACATGAGAATATCGGTAACCCACAGCCATACTTCACGAATAAATGTATGCTACACAAAGCTGCATCAAGTGTTGCTATTCAATACAGTACAGAACACCATCAAGGATTTCACCCACAAATAACAGTGGCCACGACTTTACACAAGACAGTTAAAACTATTTCGTTTCAATGCATGCAAGGACAAAAAAAAAAGAGCAAAAAAGTTTTTCTTCTACTTTACACTGATAGATGAAAACATTACTCAGGACTGAGAATATATTTATTAAACAGGAGTTAAAAATGAGACCATCAAGAAGCCGCATGACAGTAATCAGGTTATGAAGTCTTGACAAAGCTTCCCCTCAGCTGATCACACGTAGAAAGCCAGCAGATGGAGCTCTGTAGATCTAGCAAACTTTTGTTTGTTTGTTCTTTTACCGTACTGAATGTTTACAACAGGAAATGAATGCGGTCACAGCCAATATAACAGTCTGTGGTCACGGCAGTCGTGTCAAAGTGACTCAGTTATTCATGAGGCTTCGGTTTTTCCATCCCTATGCATGTCTAACGTCTACAGATGTTAAAAACTAATGGAAATATAGGTAGAGCTGCTTCAGAGCAAAAGAAAAGCAGCACTGACACAAGCCTCTAGCTTGAGCCAATGTTGTTGGAAGTCAAGATCACCAATGGTTGCGTATTTCCAGTCAAAAAACAAGGAAGTGTGAAAAAGGTCTATGATGGGAATGTATCCACCCTATTCCTGAACCAGTGAATGTAGAAACGATTATGTTATCAACTTCCTGTGAGATACTGGAAGTAGCGCTTAGCCATTGACTCACAGAGTAAGTTGTCGTTTCTGGTAGAGGGTTTATTTTCGAACATTTCAGCAAGAGTATTCATAACATTTCTTACTGATTTGCCCCAGAAAAATATACTTACATGGTTGGCAAACTTGTAAGATGTAGGATAGTAGGGGAAGGTACTGCCTTTCTCGCCTCTGATTGGCTAGAAGGCCTATCGCCGTGGGTGTCCGATTTGGCCCTGAATCGTCATCTTGCGTTGAGCCAACCTAAACACTTCCCCTGTCCTTTTTTCCTAAACCTAAGCCTGGAATCTAGTCAGTCAGAGGTAAGAAAGGTACCTTAGCTCAACAGGGCTAACAGAGTAGCATAAAATGCTACTGTATGTTATTTTTGACCAGATTTTCTTCTCATCCTCCCATCCCCTCTGTTCCATGAGACAGAGGGATTGTAACGCTGTCCTGTCTAAGCTGTGAAAGCTCATATTCCCATATAATTTACTTAAAAAGCTTGTATAAAGGGGAAAAGCACGAACATCTGGCATGTAAATAAACGCCAGTTCCGCTGTAACTGGAATTCAGTCGCATATTTCACGCAATGGCTCATGGGGGCTCGGAGTAAGGTGGATAAGGTTTAGGATGAGAGGACACCTCAGGAGATTTACTTATCCACTAAAAAGAACAAGCAGGAATTCTTTTTTCTCTTTTTTTTTATTTCTGTGTATGTGTTGTTTCTGGAGTAAAGAGTAGTCCTACAGTCCAGTAGTACTTTGCCAAAGTTTGTGGATTGGTAGGTGATAACCTGCCGTTTTGATCTGTGTTCAGACCTGGTTGTGAATATCACCAAAGAATGACTTTTGGGGGGTGGAGTACTCAAGATAATGGATTTCTCTGTCTTTTCTTTTTTTTTTATTTTTTTGTGGGGGGGGGGGTGATTCCCTGTGCATTTAGATTCCTGTATCACACTCTGGCTCAGGGGTGATGTTTTCAAAAGGAATTCAAACCCCTTTTGTGAAATCCAGTTGTATCCCATGGCATGGTTAAGCCTTTAACGGGGCATAAAAAACGGGGAAATGAAATACAACGCTCGGAAATATTCAACAGATAGATATATTAGGGGAACCGAAAAAATTTGGTGAGTTGGTAGGACTGGTGTTAATGTGCTCACTTTATGTTACCTTTTTTTTTTTTTTTCTTTTACTTGGGACAGTAATATGAAGAATAAATGCTTTTTGATGAATGTTGAAATATCACTAAATGATAACATTTTCCAAATTTGAAAATGTAATCTCAAATTCGGGCTAAATCACATTTAGCATAAATTGCCTAAACCAAGGTGAAGTGCCTCAAAGAGGTCACAGACAAATCTAATCAGATCAAGTTTGATACTCAGCCCACTACAGATGTACTTTTTCTCTTTTTAAAATCTTTTGTTGCCATGGTTGTGTGTTTCTTTTAAAGTAATATTTCCTTCTTTTAAGTTACTTAAAGTCCTGTTTACTTTTTGTTTCTGTTATTTCTGTTTCATATTTAATGAGTTAATTTTTAAAGATATAGACGAATCAATTCAGCCCTTAGCTGAACATTATCAATAGTTTTAAGGATCAACTTTCTGGACCGGTACCTTTTATTAATTCTAATGTACTTTTATTGTTTGTTTTTTCTTTTCCATTGTAAATGCCCCCCAAAATAACCATGAAGTTGTTTAGGTTTTACATCTGTTTATTTGCAAGCCTCTGGAAATGTTGTTGCCATTGGTATTCTACAAAGTATTGCTGCAAGCTACAGTAAGCAAATGTCTTGTTTGTTAAAGGTCTAACTGGTAACGAAATCAACAAAAAAGATTAATGACATAAAAATTTCATATATCATTTAAAAAATTGTTTCTATATAATTAGTTTACTAAAATAACTTTTATGTTTTTATTCTCATAAAATGAGCCATTTACAGTATATCTACTGGCCAGGGGTAACATAGATGGCAGCTGCCGTATCTGTGGCACCATTTTCTTACTACGGTGTCTCTGAATGGACAACCAGCTCTGTGTGTTTAAAACTGCAGTACTAACTTTGTTTGATAGCTGCTAGGTCATTATCGGGATAAGTAACGCCTTAAAAGGACCGCTGAAGAAGACAGTACACGTTATCTCCGCACCTGAACCCACTGGATCCACTTACAGATGAAAGAATGTTTATGTCTGGAAGAATTTTTAACCGCTGACGGCCACCGTCCATTCACAACTGTTCTTGGCATTTGAAGTAATTTCAATGCCCATCTTTACCACTAGATGTCAGTAATTCTCACACACTGCACCTTTAATGTCCTAAGCAGGGATGAGCAAAGTTGTTCTTAGAGGGCTGCTGTCCTGCAGGTTTTGGGTGTTTCCTGCTGTTGCACACCTGAATCAGATTAATCAATCAACATGCTTATGAAATGAAGAATTTGACAACAAGCTGCTAAGTAGTAGCCTCGTGAGACCATCCTGATCCTGAGCTTCAGGTTTTCACGACCAGATCAGTCTGGCTACTTTCCATTGAAGAGAATTTGGAGCAGTTCACCAAACGAACGTCCAATCAGCGTTGGCTTTGAGGCGGGTTGAGGTGTGACGCAATGAGAAGTGTGCTAATCATAGCGCATGGGGTAGTGAACCCAATTCTATCGAATATTGCAAAAATTGTTGAAAGAAACATCTTCTATAACGCAAATTCTTTAATCTGGCCCTAATATTCCATAATACTAACCTGGAGTATTACAAATATAATAAATATCAGTAAAAACTCATCAAAATCACAGGACCAATAACTACAGGCTAAATGATCAATTCATCTATGTAATGGCATTCTTTCATTAAACAAAATTGAACAAGAAACCTTGTGTTATTTGTCATTCATGTGTGCATATCACCTTAATAAACAGGTGCAATTTTTGACCAAATATTTTGACCAAATCTAGAATTTTCTATCAACGTAACACATCTTTAAAGGGAAATGTTTGTACTTTCTGAAGGTGCACAGTGTACTTCTCAAGCCTTTTGCAGAACTGCCACTTAGCATTGTGGATTGATGTAGCTTTTTCAGAGTTTGGAGAGAGACTTCGCTGAAAAACAAGCAGATAAGATATATTCCGAAAACTAAACAGAATCAACTTTTGCTGTTTTTTGTTTGTCTTGTTTTTTTTTCCCTTGAATGTGGCTTGAGTGCTCCATAGTCTTCATGAAGCATGCAGATCCTTAAAGACTCCTGTTTTGCATGTCATACATCCTTCACAGTCTTAAAATGTTCTCTGTGCAGGTTGTTCCTTACCAGCTTCATTAAAAAAATCAACTAAGGCTGATGTCTGACAGCTAAAAGAAAACCTGTTTGTCTGGTATACATGTATTGAGTGTAGGTTTGTCATCAAACCTAATTGTGAGTGTTTGCTTTGTGTATCGTTGATGCTCTTGTGTCTAAATTTCCTGATGCTTTATGAATGCATGTCCACTGCACATCTTCACGCTGTAGAGGGTAGTGAGACTATGGAGACTGTATCGTCACTGTTAAAGATTGTTGCTAACCATGTACTCCTTCTACTGTCCAGCATATCACTGGGACACATCGGACTGGATGCCAAGCACAAAGATTTTGGACACTGAAGAAGTGCAAAGCTGCAAGACAGACCCTGGCAGTGACGCGGTAGGCTCAACCCCTTGTCTTGGAGGAGGCAGCAGTGAACTGGAATCAGACTACTACCTGGGAGGCTGTGATATTGACAATGACTACCCCCCCCACCATGAGGAGTTTCTGAGCCAAGACCAGGCGCCACCTCCACTGCCCACAGGAGAGGAATATCCTGAGCCCTATAAACCACTACTTGCTAATTTGCAGATATCGAAGGAAGGCATCCTTAGCTCTAGCAGTATGAGTCATCAGCATGCAAGGCTACACTTTCACCCCAGCCAATACCTGCCTCCCCACCAGCTACCCACCACTCCAGTTAGTGGGGGGGTAATGCCAGTAAATGGGGACATTGCTGACTCTTTGTGGCTAAACATGCGGCTGTCAGTTGGTTCATCACCAGCTTCTGACATGTCAGCTCTTTGCGGGCTGGACTCGGAACATGGCAGTAATTTTGAAAACATTGACGATCTTCCTCGGGGAGCAACGATTATCACTGACTCACAGCAGCAGACTGAAGTGTAGATGCGCAACCAGGAGTGGTGTGCAGCGGGACCAAAGGAGCATGCCAGTGCTGCGGACAGAAAATGAAAGAGAAGACAGATTTTATCAACAATGCTTCATAATGCTCCGGCTATAAACAATGACTATAGAGACACACAAAAAGACATTTCATGGATATTCTTCGCCCATGCAACTATATGTTCAGACATTAAAATGTGTTTTTGAGAATTCCCATCATACCATTGGCAACAAATGCAATTTGTTGTCAGATGCCTCCACCCCCCACCCCCCCCCCCAACACCTACCCCTCCCTTCCCCACTGTGCAGATCTGTTAGAGTTATTATTCCTGATAATGGGGATTTACTTGTAATGTTAAAATGATTTGATATAGAATGTAAACATGAAAGACTAATCCCGACCGAAAAGACTTGAAGATGTATCGATGCAGTACACAGACCTAGCGAAGAAATGTACCAACCATGATCTAAACTTCTTTCTGCTTTTTAGAACTTGTCTACTTTATGGAGTGGGTGAGGGGAAAGATTTGCTATTAGAAGGGGAATATATACGTTATTTAAATTCTGCCTTTCTGCAGGTATGGAGATGCCATGTGGAGGTCATGCATATTAAAGATGAAGGAGCCCCTGTTCATATTTCATCATTTGGAATTTTAAACTTTGTTCATATTTCCAGAATGTACTTGTAAAAAATTATTTCTCTCTCTTTAGCAGGTTTGTTTTGTTTTTTTTCCCGCTCCCCCTTACAGTACGGGCCTAAAGCTTAGACACACTACCATTAAAGACGGAAAAAAATAGCTGTCAGTAAAATAAGTTGGAATTGACAAAAGTAATAATAAATAAAAATTTTGACAAAATCATGACACTGATTTTGGATTGTGCTTCAACAGAAATATAAAAAACAAACAAACAAAAAATAAAACAAGCAAACAAGCATGATGGGGCTCCTAAACTGAAATTTTATTGAACATCACTTCGAGGCAATCACTGCACGCCAGTGTTTTTTATAACGTCCAATCAAACTTTTGCACCTGTTCAGAGGTATTTTGGTCCACTGTTCATGAGCAAGGTGCTCCAATTGGTCTGGAACAGTTTTTTTTTATTATTATTATTATTTTTTAAAACCACAATCAAAATCAAAGTTTTAGTTCACTAAATTATAATTTGATACATTTTTATTTTTTAGTACTTTTTCAGTTTTAATTGCTATTGTGAATTTAGCCTTTTCTTTAATTGGAGTGTGTCTAAACTTTTTGCCCGTACTGTATATAACAAAAAAACAATTCAAATATTACAGATTCCCTTTGTAGCTAATAATGTATGTCTCATTTCATTCATGTGGTCATGTGCTTTGGGGTATTGGAGTTTCATTAACCATTATGAGCTAAACTAAACAACTAAACAACTAAAACTATTTTTAAAAGAATACAACCAAAGTGCAATATGAGCTAATAAAATCACTACAAAGGACATGAAGAACAATCAAACAATAAAAACAGAAAAACAAGGGGGGAGTAAGATATGACATCAGCTAAAGGCAGAGACACACTGATCTGATTTTCAGCCATCTGGTGTCGTCGTTGGGGGTGTGAGTCAGTTCGATGTGGTCTGTGTCGTCGGCCGTCTGCAACCATCGCTGATACCATCGACATTTCCGCCAATTGAACGTAAGTAATTGGCGTCGGCCAGTTGTTCAGTTGTTACAGGACTGACCAATCAGATTGGAAAAGTGGTTGTCCTTGCCGGCAAATCAGCAAATGAGAAGACCAGAAGTGAAGGTAAACAAACCAGATAAAGAGTAGCCACAATGCAAACTCTCACACATAGTTTGCCACTATCCATCGTTTCCTTCAGTTCTTAGCTAGCAGTCCTCGCTCTGCTAACAACAAAGCAGCGTGCTTTAACGTGTTTTGGTCTTGAAAAATTTTTCTGTTTTCATTTTGTAGGGCCATAATCCAGATTAGCGCCACCTGCTGTTTTGGTGACAAATTTTGCGCACGTGTAGAAGGTACAGATGCAGGCATGAAAAAGTTCCCCTTTCTGCCGACTGCCAGCCACTTACCAGCCACTTGTCTGCTAATTCAATCGCACAGAGAAACACCTGTGTGTCCAGGGGAAACGATTTCAGAGCATAAATGAATGCCCGGAACAAGGACATTTCCGCACACCGAGTTGGGACACCGTGCGTGATGACGTATTTGCGGGAGAAATCGTTCAGCCAGTGATAGTGCTGTAATGGTGCACTATTACTGCGGAATTTTGTCATGCCCACATCTGTACACCCAACTCTGGAGTCAGTTCAGTGTGTTTATGGGCATTTTCTCACCTTGTGGGCGAGACTGAGACTAATAGGGGATTATCACGCTTACCGGAAGTTCCCGGATTTTGGACACTTCCTCTTCCGGGCCATGTTAACGACAGCCGTTCCTGCTCTGTTATACTGTTAATCGTATAAACCCAAACATACTCAAGTTTTCATTCTAGACTGAAATGATACTAAGGAAGAAGTGGATCAAAGCGATCGATTCGCCGCGGTGAAGGAGCCGAACTTTATAATAAAACACACGTTTGTTTGTCGCCGGTGGGGCACAACACCGGCACTTCACAGCATGCTAGCATTAGCCAGCTAGCGTTTACTGACGTGCTTAACATTGTGCGTCTTAAAAACACACAAACATCTGAAAATCGGGTCTGTACCTCCCTGTTTCCAGTGGAACAACTAGGGACTGCCAAGAAAGGAGACGCTTTCAGATGCTTGTGTGTTTTCAGCTGCACAAAGTTAGGCACGTTATTGAGCTGGCTAATGCTAACCTGCTAACACGACTGCGCAGTCTGCCGGCCACAAACAAACGTGTGTCGTTTTATTATAAAGTTCGGTCCTTCACCGCGGCGAATCGGTCGTTTTGATCCACTTCTTCCTTAGTATCATTTCAGTCTGGAATGAAAACTTGGCATTGGCGTTTATCCGATTTACAAAGTTTAACAGAGTAGTAGCTGGCGGACTACTGTTAGCAGGTTAGCATTAGCCAGCTTGATGACGTGCCTAACTTTGTGCGGCTGAAAACACACAAGCATCTGAAAGCGTCTACTTTCTTGGCAGTCCCCAGTTGTTCCACTGGAAACAGGGAGGTACAGACCCGATTTTCAGATGTTTGTGTGTTTTAAGACGCACAATGTTAAGCACGTCAGCAAACGCTAGCTGGCTAATGCTAGCATGCTGTGAAGTGCCGGTGTCATGCTAATATTTTACATGCAATTTAACTAATTTAATTTTATACATTTATGCACAACTTTAGCTCACTATGCACGCAAGGGTCTCCACACATTTTAATTAACTTACCACATGCAAACAGGGAAAAAAATATTTTATAGATCCAGAATGCTTGGCTCAGACAAGATTATACCTCAGCAACAACCTGTACACCGGCACAAGAGCCGGTAGCCATCTTGAGCCCAAAGTTGAAAAGCAAAAATACTTTTGACCTAGGGTAAAGACTGGGGTTTAAAACACAACTAAATTAAAAAAATTGGCTCAACAGTTATGGGTAGTTAATAAATTCATTTAAAAAACTGAATGAGTTAATGAATTTTCAATTTCAAAGATCAGAATTTTTTTTATTAAAAAAAAGAAAATACGCATAGAATAAGCTTGCTCCCACAAAGTCTGCAGTCAGAAGGTTTATTAAATTTTTCTGTCAACATTAGTCAGTCACACTGACCTTGAAGCTGCTTCCAACATTTTACTGCTTGCTTTCTCACAGATGTCTGAAATATTAGTATATTTTTACTCCATCAATCCATATGTGGCAAGGTACGCAACGGAGGGCCCGGGCGGGCTTTGAACCCCAGACTCCCGGGTGAAGGTCATGCACGCTGACCGTTCAGCCAAAGGGACATCCCTGTGGCCAAGTAGCCAGCGCACATGATCAGTCGGAGGCATAGTGACAGGACCGTCAACTGCCACACATAGAACATGATCAAACATGGCATAATCTGGAAATCAGATGCCAAAATGAATAAATGACTATATTCATGTTAAATTAATTAAACCACGAAAGGAAGAGAAGTTAAGGTTCCCCCAGTCCTACAGATTAGCAGCATAGTTTTGCCATATAAATAAGTGTTTCAGAATGTGTCACTGTCTTTATCTTCACTGTTTTAAGACCAAAATCTAAAAACAATATTCATCTAATGTTAAAAACCATTGACAAAAATGATAACAGAAAGCTTTATCAACTCAAGCTTTTTATATGAGCTTTAATAAAGGCCCATCATTTTACTGGTTTTACCTCCACTTGTCAGTTTGTGTATCCAGGTGCAGCGGACAGTTTAATGGACAGGACCCTTAGACTATGGGGTCCTGCTTTGTTGGATATATGCCTCCTTTTTTTAATCCTTATACAGTAAATGGCTGGTCAATAAAATCAAATTTTGTAAATATGAGATTGCAATTCTTAAAAGTCTGGGTTTTGGGGTGTTTTTTTTTCCTCTGGGGGTGGGTGGATGTCATATTTAATATGTACAGACTATTCAATTACAAATATTTCCAAATTATTTCTATTTTGCCTCTAACTTATCACTTGAGGTCATCGTCTAAAACATTTCTATCCATGTGAATGCTACCTGAATGATGGTGCAAATTGTTAAACCCTGATGTTAGATCCCAGCAAACATTTCACTTGGATTTGTAAAATTTAGATCATGGTTATGGGGACTATTTTTGTACCTTTATTTCATCTTGAATGTTTTGTTTTATTTGACTTTTTTCTAAGACAGGCTGTGTATAAAAGAATAAACAAGTATGTATAAAATTTAAAGAGCAATAAATACGATGTTGTGTCTTATTTTCACACGTCAGGAAATGTAAAGAGGTGTTGGTGACCATGTGACCTGTCCACAATCAACCACCAGCAACTTTCAATGCTACATGCTTGTCATCTAACTTGTGGAGTATCCGATTCCCGCATAGGAGACCTCAGACCTGTTTAAGACAGGAGGTTTAGCTAATTCTGAGTCTATAAAGAAACTCTGGCTGGGGGGTATTCCAGAAAGGAGTCCTAACAAATGCTGTAAAGCCTGAGCTTGGGGTTGCTAAATCCTCTGACGTCTTAACCTGCACTGTCAGTTCCAAAATCACCTGCTATGAATTGGCTTTCTGAATCCCTTGTTGGTTAAGTCCTGTGTGTGCAGGTTTGTGGCAAACATATCGAAGGCATCATCAACTGAGCCCTAAAATCATGATGAAAATGGCCAAACAGAAACCTGTTTGTCCAGGTTTTTGGAATACCTCCATGAGCATAGCAAGTCTTAAGCCATGTCTCAAACCGCACACTTGCCCAAGTGCACTAGAATACAGTGCATAGTGTGCAGTCTGTACTTCATCTGTAGTGCACACTATTGTTGCTAAATGTTGACCCAAACAGAGCACTGCACTTACAGGAAGTGACGGACTAACATTGCCCGCTAACCTGAGCTTACTCTACTGAGCTGGTATAACCGCGGCCTCAAACACATGACCAGATCATAACTGTCATCAGGGAGTGAACAGCTCGGTAGCATGCCACAATATATACGTCTGAATAATTTCATAAACATTGCTTAAATCAGTTCAGCCTCTGCTGCAGCAGGGGTCGCCGCCGCTTCGTTCACCGCTATTATTCAGCTCTGAAAGCAGTTTGAAAGTCCGGCCTCTTTCCCTACGTCACCAAGATGGCGTCCGTTTAGTGCAAGTAGTGTGCTTCGTTTAACACTTCGTTTTTTGCTGTTATTAAGGCAACATCCGGGTACTTTCAGAGCACTGAATTTTCGCTTAAAGGAATAGTTTACCCACAGAATGATGTAACTTTATTTTCCACTTACCCTCATGATGAGCAAGACTCGGGAGCACTTTTTTAATATCTCAAATGCAGCCGGCGATCAGTAAGGCTTCACGTTTTCCCCCAACTTTCATATAAAAAGTGCACAAAAACTTGTCAATATTCCTCCATACTGCTCGTCCAATGTAATCCAAGTGTCCTGAGTGGGTAGTGTCCAGATTTACTCAAAACGTCATTTAGTATATTTTTACGGCCTAAACAGTAGTACATCGCTTCTCTAGCAAGCACTCCGATACACGCTCACGAAACTACGGAAGCCACGGCAGACAAGATCACGCGTTCTCTTTTTCTTTCTTTCTTTGTTTTAAATCAATATCCAACCCCTCTTGGACCCTCTTGTGTTTGTCCCGGTTTGTCTGCAGCTCTTGCGCTCTTAGCACAAAGTAAACAGCGAATTTCTTCTTCTACGCTTGCATTATCGGCAGAGTAGGCGCTGAACGCCGAGGCTTCCGTAGTGTCACGAACGCGCTTCGGCGCACTTGCAGGAAAAAGGATATAGCACTGTTTAGGCTCTAAAAATGTAATAAATGATGTCGTTTCAAGTAAATTCTGGTCGCTACCCACTCAGGACATGGATTACATTGGACAGCACTATGGAGGAATATTGACAAGTTTTTGTGGACTTTTATGGACCTTTTTGAATTGGACCCAGGTGAACTTCATTATATGAAAGTTGGGGGGAAAAGAGAAGCCTTCCTGATCGCCGGCTGCATTTGAGATATTAAAAAAGGGCTACAGAGTCTTGCTCACCATGAGGGTAAGTTGAAAATACAGTTAAATCATTCTGTGGGTGAACTATTCCTTTAAATGACAGCATGAACGCACTACACACTCTAAAATAGTGTTTGAAGTGCTCAAGTGTGCGGTTTGAGACACAGCCATAGTTTTCAGTTCCAGATTAGGAACTTGATGTACAAACGCTGCATGCACATCAAACATGCATGCACATGCGTCCATGTCTTGGGACCAAAGACTGTAAAAAATGGACATACTGTAGTATCCAGTTATGTCTGAGGATCTAAAAGTGAAGCCAGTTGGGCGTCTCCCACCGTCGCCATCTTGCTGTGTTGCATGTGTCGTCACTCCCGAAAAATACTAAATTGGGCAGACAGGGCTGCTCCAAGCCGAGGGGCAATTGACAGCTAAGCTAAATGCTAACCTAGCTAATCTGAAGTGAATGGAAACAAATGAAGATGGGCGTTCCAAAGGTAAGACACACTCAGACTTGCTGTTAAACTACCATCGTGCAACTCTGCTACAAGCTGAGGCCTTCCTGGGAGCAAGCAGGGAACTAACTTTTAGCCTCCATGGCTCAAATTAGCACCTGGTCTGCCGCCTGTCAATCAACAGGACATGCCCCTAATTATGTGTAATTTCAAGATTAAGTACCATCTAAAAGGATGTTATAAAAAAATTTACCCACTCACAGTTGATCAAAAATGATTTTTTGAACCCGGCTGTAAACATGTTTATTTCTGCTGTGAAGTGGCCTTTTTAACGTGGGAGTCTATGGGGGTTTGCTCTGTTTTAGAGCCAGCCCCTAGCTGATAAAGAAAGAACGACAATTATTTTACTTAACTCCTGGGCTCCACACTTTTCCAGTGGAGTTTGCCCCTTGAACATGACGTTACTGTATATCTGTGTGTAAAATTAATTAATTAATTAAACAGAAGGCAGAGAATGACAGAAAACCTTTTATGGTGACAAAAAAAATCAATCAAACAAACTACAAAAAAAAAAAAAAAAAAAAAAACTAACTAAAAATTACCAAAATGGCAAAATTGAAGAATCACAATATAAATTGAATTGACACCCAACAAAAAGTTAAGAATCAAAACGGAATAATAGCATATATCATTCCAGCCTTAGTTTTCATGGTACACACATTTGTTGGTGAATTCTTATCTGTACTGAGTGGATATAATTCAGTGTTCATTTAATTTTTTTAAAAAACTATCCAGCAAACGAGTCATAGATCGGTTGTCTGAATGTTTGAGCACACAGAGAAATGAGATTGTGCCCACAATGATTCAGAAACTTCTAAACCTGCTCTGTCCTGTGCACATGCTGCTTCCAGCCAAAAATGTCATGAGTACTTTCAGTTCCTTTGGATAACGGCTCTACAGCAAATGCACTGATATGATAAAGTAATCCAAAACAGAACAAATCACAACCATTTGCTCATCTCTGGCTAAATTTGCTCCCTCAGCAAAGCTTGGCAGCTTGAGTCAGACTGAGCTTCTGCTGCTGATAATCTTGGTTTTACTGTCTGTTCTGATTTGATCTTCATCAGCTCACTGGATGCAGTACGTTCCTGTCATTGTCTCAGTTGTTCCAGACAATATCAGAATATTTCCCCTTATCTTTCTACGTAGGTTTGCAGAGCTGTGCTGCCTCTGCAGGATCTTTTCATTCCTCAGCATTCTCATTATTTTCTTCCTGTTGACTGTGCACAGTTGTGATTGCTATCAAGGTCAAACAAGGAGAATAAAAGATAGTTTTTAGCTTTTTGGTTGAAAATGTTCTTAGTGAGTTCAAAATAATAAGAAATAATCTCCAATCCAATTGAAAAATAGTGGCTGTCATTCTGTCATTCATGGGGTGTTTGATTTTTAGTTTAACTTCATTATTATTATTATTTTTTTGCTTATAACTGGTTTTAATTTTTTTTTAAAAACTGTTTTATAACTGGATTTTATACACATTAAATGACATTAAAGTTTGAAATGAGAATCGTGATGAGTAGGTGTGTGGGTGGTGCTGGGTGGAGACTCTTTTCCACGGCCTATTTAACCACAGCCGGCTCTAAAGGATCATCAGTCAGTCATGGGTCGTGCTGAGATGTCTTTGTGGACATGCACGCTGAGCATCTTCCTGTGTTTGGGGCAACACTTCGTTTTCACCTCTGCTCGCAGTCCTGTTCCTCCTGCTTTGAGCGTTGCCTGTGAGACGTAAGTTTATGTCTGTGAGTGCATGTGAGAGTTTGCTGGGTTGTTTTCCTCCATGTTAGGTCCTCTAAAAGAACTTGTGTGTGAATCTGTGTGCAGAGAATCCATCGTGGTCATTCCTGCAGTACTTCATTCTGGAGAAAAGACCGATTTCTGTGTTACGGTGTTACGGTCCCGGGGCTTTGTGGGCATTGGCATCTCTCTGAAGGTTGACGAACATTTCAACACTCTGAGACACAGTAAGAATACAGAGGAAAACTGGGCACAGAATGTGGAAAGGAGGCCAAGCTTCACAGGATTTCCTCAATGCTTTTGGTTCAGGGTGAGCACCTGAGATGGTTTTTGAAGCATTTTTGAAAATATGATTCGAACTCAACATTAATTGGGCAAAGACTAATAGGATCCAACATACAAAACTATGTTTGTCTAAAAAGCTTGATTTTGGTTTTAAGAATAAACGAGTAATTTGGCTTTTGTCATTCTGTCTGTAACAGGTTCCTTTTGTGAAGAAAGATAGTGTGGCGATGTTACGGGTGGATGTTACATCCAATGAATTTCGGAGAACAGATATTAGAAAAGTCTTGATCAAAGCCCGTAAACCAAACATAATCATCAGTTTGAGTTTACCAGTTTACCATCCTGGAGATAATGGTAAGTATAGGCTTATGATATTTTGAGGAAAACTGTATAGACATATTTCCTTACGTTTTGTTTTTCATGTGGGTTTCATGCAGCTTTTTAGGGGTTTCTGCTGGAAATCCCAAGTTAAACATTAAAAAAAATATACCGAAAAGTCAGTAAAATAAAAACAGCTTTCACAAGATGCAAAAGCACAATGTTTATGCCAAGAAATCTTTACTTTCATGTGTTTACTAGTATTACTTTATCTGCTGTAAAGATGCTAAACATTTGTGTAATGTCATGGAAATTTCTTTCAGTCCTCTTTAAAGTTGCCGCGCTGAACAAAGAGATGAAGCTTACCAATGCAGTGGTGAGTTTTTCTTCCTTTTTCTTTTGGAGCTTCTTCCTGAACATATGAGTGATGCTGAGCATCCATATTTAACAAAACTGGGGTCTCTTTGGATTACCTTGTTGGTGGAGATTTTGATTTAATAACTTGATCAAACCTTTAAAACAATTTTTCCCGTAAATAACTTTAAAACAGAGAAAAAACTGAAGTAAACGGGGCACCCAATAAAAATGTACACATTTTTCTAAAGAAAAAATAAAAACAGATATCCAAATGAAAGCCATAGTTTAGTTCACATTTCATATTCTTTCATAAGCTCAGGTTTATGTTGGTTCTGGAGTAAACGTAGCAGCTTCAGGTTCTGCTCAGTGTCATTAAGCTGGCTTACTTCTTATCAGAGCGTATCACCATGGCAACTGATGCTATAAAGCAAGAACCTTCTCAGCAGATTAATATCAACATCCAAACCATCTCCCTTAGCAACTGAGAAAAAGGGAAAAAAGCTGAAAGTCTTCCATCTCTATCAGGTATCCAGTCTCAGTAGTTAAAGCACACACTCAAAAAATTAATCAGAGCAGTTGCAGACTTAAACTATTTACAGCTGTGTGAAAAAAGTTTTTGCCCCTTCCTGATTTCTTACTTTTTGTGCATGTATGTCACACTTAAATGTTTCAGATCATCAATCAAATTTTAATGTGAGTAAAAGATAACACAAGTACACAGAAAATGCAGTTTTTGAATGAAGATTTTTATTAGTGAGGGGGGGGGGGATCCAAACTTCCATGGTCCTGTGTGAAAGAGTGATTTCCCCCCCTCTTAAATCATAAATTAACTGTGTTTTATCACATCTTTGGGAAACAGATTTCAATTTCTCTAGCCACACAAAGGCTGGATTACTGCCACACCTGTTCTCAATCAAGAAATCGCTTAAATAAGACCTGCCTGACGAAGTTTAGTTGACCAAAAAAATCCTCAAATGCTAGACATCATATTGCGCTAAAAAAAAAAAATTCAGTAAAAAAATGTGAAACAAAGTAATTGAGATTTATTAGTCTGGAAAAGGTTCTAAAGCCATTTCTAAAGCTTTGGGACTCCAGTGAACCACAGTGAGAGCCATTATCCACAAATGGTGACACCATGGAACAGTGGTGAACCTTCCCAGGAGTGGCCAGCCGACCAAAATTACCCCAAGAGCACAGCGACGACTCATCCAAGAGGTCACAAAAGACCCCAGAACAACATCCAAGAACTGCAGGCCTCACTTGCCTCAATTAAGGTCAGTGTTCATGACTCCACCATCAGAAAGAGACTGGACAAAAATGGCCTGCATGGCAGAGTTCAAAGACCAAAACCACTGCTGAGCAAAAAGAACATAAAGGCTCATCTCAGTTTTGCCAGAAAACATCTTGATGATCTCCAAGACTTTTGGGGAAATACTCTGTGGACTGACGAGACAAAAGTTTAACTTTTTGGAAGCTGTAGGTCCCATTACATCTGGCGTAAAAGTAACACAGCATTTCAGAAAAGGAACATCATACCAACAGTAAAATATGGTGGTCGTAGTGTGATGGTCTGGGGGCTGATTTGCTGCTTCAGGACCTGGAAGACTTGCTGTGGTAAATGGAACCATGAATTCTGCTGTCTTCCAAAAAATCCTGAAGGAAAATGTCCAGCCATCTGTTGGTGACCTCAGCAGGAGGACTTCTGCAGCAGGACAATGATCCAAAACACACCAGCAAGTCCACCTCTGAATGGCTTAAGAACAACAAAATAAAGACTTTGGAGTGGCCAAGTTAAAGCCCCCACCTGAATCCCATTGAGATGCTGTGGCATGACCTAAAAAAGGTGGTTCATGCTGGAAAAGCCTCCAATGTGGCTGAATTACAAGAATTCTGCAAAGATGAGTGGGATAAAATTCCTCCTTCTTCCGCTGTAGAAGACTCACTGCCAGTTATCACAAACGCTTGATTGCAGTTGTTGCTGCTAAGGGTGGCTCAACCAGTTATTAGGTTTAGGGGCAATCACTTTTTCACGCAGGACCATTTAAGTTTGGACCCCCCCCTTAAAAATAAAAAATCTTCATTTAAAAACTGCATTTTCTGTTTACTTATGTTATCTTTGTCTCACATTTAAATTTGTTTGATGATCTGAAACATTTAAGTGTGACTAACATGCAAAAAAGTAAGAAATCAGGAGGGGCAAAAACATTTTCACACAGCTGTGTTTTGAGTTAGCATATAAAACATGTGTTTGTTGAATTTAATCATTTTTAAAAAGTTTTCTGAATGTGATTATGTAGTTATCCCAACATTATATATACAGTATGTGTTGCATGAACACAATTTATTTAAGTACCATGAGCAGCACTAGGATACCGCTCTTAACCAAGAGGGGGTGCTAATGCAGCAACATCGGCTGCCATAGACAGCTGCCGCGAACAACCAAAGAAGAAGCAGCGCGAACCATTCTTGTCAACTAAATATAGCCACGTTGTTGCTATATTTAACGACTTTTTAGACTAGCAACAAATCTCCAGTGACAGACATTGACAATGATAGTTAACATTAACAAACTACAAGTCCACTCCTCATATATGATGAGGAAAGAAATGAATACATTGTATGCGAGGGTACTCCCTGATATTCTCATTCAGAACAGATTACTCTTTAAAGAAAAAAAAAATAAAAGAACAAAATTTCAAATCCATTATTTAGCCACCATCTCAACATAGCTTACATTTTCTCAGCTTCAATAGCTCCTGCATGTAATTAACCTGTTTTAGCGGTTGCTGTACGGGGCGGAGCTTCGTTCAAACTTGCATTGTTAAGACCATGACACAGTTACCACGGACTGTTCTCATATGCAATCCCATCATCTCCTGCCACGTCTCTGATCCTTGCTCTTCAAAATAAAATATTAACACAAGTCGCTCTAACATCAGCCTTCAAATGAGGGAAGTTTGTCGGGACTTACTTTATTAGGGGGTAATGTTATTAGAGGGGCTTGAAAACTAATGCAATCAGGGGCCCGGTCTTGGGCCCTCCTCCTATCCTGGGCCCTGGACAACAGACCCGTTTGTTCACCCCTATTGGCCAATGGCTAAGCCATGCCCCTTCCACTCACTTGGACAAACAATTAACATTCAGTGACAGGCGCTATGTGATGTCTCGGGACATGACAGCTGTCAACACGGACAGCAGACGCGGGATCAGACAGAGAGACCATAACAAGATCAATTTTAAAAAACAAGCAGGAAAACATTGTTCACGAGTCTGAAACTGTAAGTCAAGATCAAACCTGTGAAGTCTTTGGAATGCGACTATTGTGCGCTCCATCAGTTTTTTGCACAAACTACTGCACAGCTGCCGTTGTTGTAGCCAAAAATGGATCGTTCCAAAACTGATTAAACAGTCACGGGAGCGGAGTAGAGTCTGGCTGCAGCTTGGAAGGCTGCAGCCAGAGGCATGTCGTTACCGACGTGACTACACAACACCTATACTACACTACAGCTATAGCTGACCTCTTATGTACCATTACCAAAGTACAAAAACTAGCCTGTTTGGCTAGCGTTAGCTAACTTAAGCTAACGTTTGGGATGTTAAAGATAACTTTATATTTCTTTTCAGCAAAGTGACAATAGGCTATGTTGACTTACCTTAGAACAGATGTAGACATCCTTGTTAATTTTATCCACGTTCAATTGATGTTGTGGTCTGCTGCATAACTTTATCCAAAGCAGACACTTTTGAGATGTGGCTTGGGCAAAAAATACATCCCATCGCCCAGCCTCTCACGATACCTAGTGTCGGAGTTGCATGTACTCCATGAACACCGTTTGACCATTTTAAACAAACAAACAAACAAAAAAAGCACACATAAAGACATAAAAATGAACAAAAATGGACTAACTTCAATGCACTTCAATGGACGTTCAAGCAGAGAATGTCTGAGTGTATTGGGTTAGCTGTGCGCACTGTAATTGGCTCATCGCGTTTGGGGGCGTGGTTTAGCCATAGGTCAATTGGCGGACCTGGTCCCTTATAGCCTAGTAGTGTAACAGTTGCTGCTTATTTCCCATGATTCCTTGTGGCACACCTGGACCTTGTAAATTCACACATTGTTGCCAAATAAGCGACTCTGTTGCTATGTTCAGTGACTTTTCAGACCCCTCTGGTGACTTATTTTCAAAAAAGCACCTGGCGACAAATCTAGCGGCTTTTCCTGGTCTTCATGGAGACAGTTTATGTCGCCCTTCACCTGGTCATCGGGTGCTCCCTGCCGTCGGCCCCTCCCTCCCTGTTTCCCAGTACTCACTCATTGTTCACGCTGTCCTGGTGCAGCAGCAGCCCTTCCCAGCTGCTGTGAGATGGTCACTCCTCCTCATCCAGATACCAATGAATTGTGTAGGCACGAGAATATGCTTTCTTTTTTCCTGGTCTAAGCATGCCAAGGTGCATTATGGCTTTCCTATGACATTATTTTATTTTATTTTTGCCGCAATGTCCATTGTACATATACAGTATGTTACTAATCGTAATTCGTCCATTATAGCCTAATGCAACAGTTGCTGCTTATTTCCCATGATGCCTTGTGGCACATCTGGGTCTTCTTTGCGCCATGACTCAAATGACTTAGAGAAGGCTGTTGAAGCTGCCATAATAGTAAAGGGTGAAACGCCGACTAAAACATAACGGAGGAACAAACACAAGTAGCCATCGGTTTGGTTTGACCGGCATGCACACAGACTGACGGTGCAGGGGCATGCAGTCATTTATTAATTTGCAACACCTGACAGATTAGCCACACCCCTTTAGACAATCAGTGTAAGAGCACAATCACCAGCAACAATGTTCCAACAAAGGCAATCCATGCTCGTTACCTGTCACTTGGATGACTGTAATGCCCTTTATTTTGGAATAAAGCAGTCTCTTCTTCACTCTTCAGCACTTGCAGGCTGTTCAGAACTTAGCTGCTCGTCTCCTGACAGGGTCAAAACGGCATGAGTATATTACTCCGGTGCTTGTTTCTTTACGCTGGTTGCCAGTGCAGTTTAGGAGTCAGTTAAAGATTTTACTTTTTTTGTTTTTTGGGGGGTTTTCTTGTATGTTTTTTAAAGGGCTGTACAGTGGTGTGGGGATTAGCACTGCAGCCTCACAGTAAGAAGGTCGCTAGTTCAATTCCTGGCTGGGGAGGGGGTTCGAACAATTCCAACAGCAGCTTTCCTGTGTGGAGTTTGCATGTTTTCCCTGTGTATGCGTGGGTTCTCTCCGGGTACTCTGGCTTCCTCCCTCCATCCAAAGACATGCATGTTAGGTTAAATGGTTACTCTAAATTGTCCCTAGGAATGGATGTGAGCGTGCATGATTGTCTCTTTCTGTTGGCCCTGCGACAGACTGGCGACCTGTCCAGGGTGTACCCTGCCTCTCGCCTGATAGCTGGGATAGGCTCCAGCAACCCCCACCACCCTGAACTGGATAAGTGGTATAGAAAATGATTGATTGATTGATGATTACTTGTTTTTAAGTCTTAATGGTACTGCACCACCCTACCTCTTGGAACTTGTTCACTGCTCACTTAAATCATTTCAAGAACATCTGGAGAAGTGAAGCACTGATGACTCAGCAGGATTTATGCATTTATATTTAGTAGACTAGACTATTGGAACCCAGTCCTTATAGGTACACTTAAAGTCCACCAGAACAGCTAGTCCAGAACGCTGGTGATCCAGTTCTCACTAAGACCAAGAACCTGGATGACAGAACTCCAGTCCTCACTAAGACCAAGAACCTGGCTCAAACAACTTCAGTTCTCACTAAGACAAAGTGCCTGGATCTTAGAACTGAAGTCCTCACTATAAGATCAAGAACATGGATCATAGAACTCCAGTCTTCACTAAGATCAAGAACCTGGATCTTAAAAACTCAAGTCTTCACTAAGATCAAGAACATGGATCATAGAACTGAAGTCCTCACTAAGATCAAGAACATGGATCATAGAACTGAAGTCCTCACTAAGATCAAGAACATGGATCATCTCTTTGTGGTCGAGACAAAGAGACTGTTTTTCTTCCATCTTTTCGTTGTTCAGTTTTGGTAAACCAATTTAAGATTGGTGAAACCAATCAAACATAAAATATACTCACAAGTATTGTTTCTCAGTAATGTGTTAAAATGGGTAATTTCTTTATACTCTAGGTAAAACCATATTAAATGAAATACAGGAAGCATAGTTCAAACTGTGAGAGAGAAAATCCCCAAATCTTAAAAGGAAGAAATATAAGGAATAGAGATAAATTTTATTAACAGTCCAAACATCTTCTTTTCTCCATCTTGAACTGAAAGAGTCTTCAGTCGTAAAAAGAAGAGTTAACCAACATCTTTGTGAACCAGGGAATAAAGTCATCTTGGAAACGTCTGAATGATACATGTTGATGTTTGATCTTGAAATGTACTGTAGGTCTGGAGATGTTGGGAAACTTGAGCACATTAACTTTAATATCAAAATGCAATTAAAACATTTTAAGAAAGGAATATGGATCAATAGTTTCTGGGGTTTTCCAAAGAACTGGATCTGTGTCCTGGCCGGCTGCAGGGGTCTGTGAAAGCAAAGGTTTGTAAATTTTGTCTGCTAAGAGTTGGCACTTCCCCCAAATGTTTGGGCCTGTGTGAGGTTAAAGGTGAGATGGTCTCTGTTGAGCCCAAAAATGTTCCTTTGAGTGAATGACAAAGGAGTTTATTAATCCAACACAGATGTGAGGTTTTTGAATTAAAGATGAAGGTGCGATCTCACTACAATCATGACTGATTGATAAGAGTCTTTCTCGCTCTTCTTTTTCAGTTCAACTCGATTGTCATCAGGGTGAGTAATTCTTTGCAAACCATTTAGATTTCTTTATTAATTCAGTGTGTTTAAACTCTTTTTAATGAAAGCACAATGTTAATTACAATATAAGGACTTCACAGCATTTTAAAAAACAAAACTTTAAACACAGTTAATTTACTTTTTATCTGTTTTTCAAGAGTCTCAGCTGCTCGAGTCTCATCAGTTTTGCACTGTTTTCTGGATTTACAGCGTTTCTCTTTCTGTCATTTTGCAGGATCCCCACAAAAACAAGATCGGACAGTGGCTGAATGTACCTTCCAACAATAATATATTGAAGTTTTCTTACCATTTGAGCTCCCAGGCTACTGAAGGAAGCTACACGATCACTGTGAAAACAGACAAACACAAAGTAGTTAACAAATTCAGGGTGGAGAGGATCAGTAAGTTCTGGCTGTTCTTAAACAAGTTAATCTTATCCACCTACAGTGAATTGTAAAAGATAATGTCCATGTCCTGTTCTGTCTTCAGTCTTGCCCAAATTTAAGACAACAGTACTTGTGCCAAAACAAGTTTCTACTGCACAGAAAGGTTTTGAAGTTGTTGTATGTGCTAAGTGAGTAAAAGTTTTATACTTGCCAACTTAACAAATCTGAGATTGGTACAGTTTTGTAAATGAAAGACTTGCTGATTTCTTCTTTCTTTTTCACTCAGGCAAATCTTTGGGAACCCTGTGCAAGGGAAAATTAGAGACAAAGGTGTGCCGGCCTCTAAAGCCCAATACTCAGTGTTCCTCTGCTCTTATCGATGAAAATTCAACAGACCTCCACATAATGGCTCCATGCAAGACAAAAGTTAAGCAGGTATAGTTGTTGTCCTTATAAACCTCAGCAAAAACAACCTACATGAAGTGAAAGATTACACAGACACACACCTATATCCCTGTGGGGGTTGACATAATGCATTCCTTAACCCCTTACCCTAAACCTAATGCCCATAACTGATTGCCTAAACCTAACCCTTGCCCCAACCCTAACCTAAACCTAATCGTAACCTAAATTCTAAAACCAAATCTTGACACTCAAAAATGGATTTTTCTTAAGCTTTTTTAGCGAGAAACGGCCAAAATGTCCTCACTTTGCAAAAATGACGGTCCACAACGGTCCTCACAATGTAGCAAGTACAGGAACACACACACACATTATACATACATACATACATACATACATACATACATATATATATATATATATATATATATATATATATATATATATATATATATATATATATATATATATATATATATATATATATATATATATATATATATATATATATATATATATATATAATTTATTCATACCCTCTGATTAAAGAAGGAAAAAACATCAGCTGTCAGTAAAATAAGTTGAATTTGACCAAAGAAATTTTTCATTTTATAAATAAAAATGAAATGAAATATGAAAAATATGAAAATTGGACATGCTCAAAGGTTGAATATGGAAATGTTTTTATTAAAAGCTATATTATCAAAAATAATACCTCCATGAGGCGTTTGGCGTGCAGAATGAAAGTACATTTCGTTTAAGAATATATATTTAGCCTGAAAGTGAATATAAAATCAATTTTAACAGGTTTGACAATGGCATCATGTTTACATCTACAAGCCATTACGTGCCGCCATTGCGAGTTGCCAAATATAGTCTCTATGTTGCAGTCGTATGTTGGGCACAGTTAGGCTGGCATGGGGGAAAACAGTTGAGTCGGCAAGTCAAGCAGCTGCTTCAGAGCCCGGAGATATTGTTATTCGTCTCTGAAGAGGAGTGACATGAGAAGACTTTTGCTCTTCTGGAGTAAATTTAGGTGAAGACTACACTAGATGGACCCACATAAACATTTTCCTTGGGATCAAACTGTGGAAATAGCAACTTTTCTCCGGACCCAGTGAGCTAACTTGTTTGTTAATGTGGCTAACGTTAGCTGTCAGTTATGGATGGGGGGGGGTCAAGACAATTGGATGGTTTTTTTTTCAGTCTTGTCTGTTCCACAGGTGTTTATATTTTTTATTCTTGTGTCAGAGCATTTAATTCATTGTCTGCAATCGGGGTGTGAGGGAGATTTTGAAAAATGCTCTTTGAAAACCATCATCCACCCTGCCTTTAATGACCTGATTACCCGTTTGCATTAATATGCTTACATATTGGAAATAAATATAATTTACACATTGAAACAACAAACATCCACTCAGTGTTTGTTTTGATTTCTTTCCGTACATTTCCACAAGAATAAATAACAAACTGCTGTAGAATAATACAATATTATTTAGGTGTTGGCAGCTCTGCTCTGCTGCGCACCATGGGTGGTGATGTCACAAGTTTGACTTTGTTGCTATATTTAGCCGTCAGTCATCATTATTTTGTAGAGAATCAAGAATGAAGGTAGTGACAGTGGTGGACCTGTCCTTCGAAGGCTCACCCCCAACAAAGTCGCCATTGTTTTTGTCTGTCTTCTGTTGCAGACTGATGCAGCATTGTCTGGGGTATCATTTCAGTAAACTTCTGCAATGTCACATTTACTTCTGTCCAGACTTACATTACTTTTTCCACAAGATCCTGTGTTGATGATGTGATAATTCAACCACTGCAGAAAGCCTTCTCCACATCCCAAAGATTCCCAGTGAGGTTCATGTCTGGAAAATGTCTCATGTGCCCTGAACCACCCTTTTTGCAATCTGAGCCTGATGAATGCTGGCACTGTCATCTTGGAATATCCCCATGCTATCAGGGAGGAATAACCTGATCATTTATCACCAATGGTCATCAACCACCATCTTTGAAAACCTTTGCCCTACCAAATTTATTCCTAGGAGATCAATGTTCTCCACCATCGTTGCAATTTTTAATAATGCATTGGACAGTTCTTAACACCGTTTAAATAGTTTCGGTGTCTCTGTAGATGTTTCCTTTACTTGATGCCAATAATTTCACCTTCTGAAAGAGTCGTATCATTTCCATGATCACAGTATGTGCTTTTCCATGTAGCTGTTTAAGGAACGAGGAGCAGCTCGCTGCGTTATAATTGTTCAATCTGAGACATAACTTCCAGGTAGCAACTTTGTTTTTGGATGGGTGGCGGCATTTCACAAAAGCTATGAAATATATGTGACTCTGTTTATATTTTATGTTGCTCTTTCCAGACTCACATGTCGGGCTGCACAAGTTTACACTTTCAGCTGTCAGATTTTACACCTGATGACCAAAAGGCTTTGCTTGACGTGCTGAGTGTCACCGCCACAGTGGAAGAGGAAGGAACATGCAAGTTATATCTTAATTTATTTCAGCACTATATCCTATATTAAAGAGAGGGACAGGCGGTCCCATTGGGGGGATAGGGAGGACGATTAAAAATATTTTTGTATTCAAACAATATGGCCGACACATGACTGATTTAACATGGAGGCTTTTTATTGGCAGGTATTTCACAGACAATGAAGGAGATAATAAAGATTTCATATATTATTGGAAGGCTGTTATTTTTGGCGCCTCCTAGATTCTTTGTCCCAGGAAGACCGCTGTTTCTAAGCGTAAGTATGTTTTGCGGGTTACTATGTAAATTAAATGCAACACAGAGTGGTTGTGAATATGGGATATTAATCTCAGCGATTTGTTTTTTCAACAGGTCAAAGCTATTGATTTCACCGGTAAACCAGTCCCTTTTTTACCCCTCTTCATGTTTGTCAAAGAGAAGGGATCTGACGTCTTAGTCGCTTCTTTCAACACAAACCAGTTTGGTTTACAGAAGCTTACTTTCAACACATTTGGTCGTACAAAGGATATAGTTCTCTTTGTAAGTATAATGTAGCTCTACGTAGTGTGAGCTACCTTTTGTCTACTTTGAAGAAATCTTTTCTCAGTGTGCTTCAAGAGTGCAACAGTTTTCCTTGGAGCAGCCACCATGAGCTCATATATGAAGTAATGTCCTTTTTTTTCTCTACAAATTAGATAAGATCAACACTCGGCCCACGTGAAGAACAAACTCCTTTCTTTTTGCCTGCGATTCTCACAGTGCATCTGTTAGCACCTCCTCTGAACACAGTCCACTTTCTGAGGTTGGCCAAGATTAACCGAGAACTCAGATGTGGCACTGTAGAGGAACTCACAGTCGAGTACAGTGTATCAAGACCGAAGTGTGGCCTTGACTTCGCACCTGTGTATCTCTATGTGAGTATTTGTCAGGGTGTTTTTGTTTGTTTTTTTAAACCAGAGTTTTGAATTTAGTTTCATTGGTGATTAATCATCATTGTGAAGTTTTGGTTTTTCATTTAAGTTCTAAAAATCCATCTGAAATCTGAATTTGAACACCATTTCATACTTCAACGTATTAGGTCAAGATGAAGGAACAGAAAAGTTCAGAATGTTCAATCTTATCTGCTTTAAAGCTGCTAAAGAAGCCGCTTTGGCATTTCAGAAAGCAGAGACTGTTAGCAAGTTTTTGAATAAGGTTGAGTATCAACATTAGGCTGATACTCAACCTGCTAGATTCACAGCTCCCTCCCCCGACCACAGAACAACGTGCACGAGCCACTCCGGTGTTTAGCAGACAGCAGGTACAGATTCTCCCATCATGTCACAAACGCAAGTAAAACAGATGGTGTCGTCTGAATGTCGCTAACTGCTAACAGGATGATGTTACATGCTTAGACGAGTGCGCGCCGCTTCCAGTTCGCAGTACTGTATTACTCTCACCTATCAATCACTCTCATTGATCAGTGTCACCTATTACCCGTTGAATTGACCGTGAATCCCTCTTACTACTGTAGCAAAAGTAAAAATTCTTTCCCAATCAAACTGAGTCTCCAAACAATCCAGCTTTTAATTTTTCCACGATGTCACTGTGGCAGCAACAGAAGTCAGAAGCACAGGGTTTTATGGTCAGAAAGTTGAGTTGTAAGCAAGGGGCAAACTCCGCCTCAGAACAGTGAAGCTCGCTTCCGCGTTGCAAATAGTGTAATATTCCCTTCATCCGCTAGGGGCTGGCTCCAAGAGCGAGCAAATCCCCATAGACTCCCATGTTAAAAACGCCAACTTCACAGCAGAAATAAACAGGTTTACAGCCTGGTTCAAAAAATCATTTTAGGTTTATTAGGTCAAGTTTACCTTCATGTCAACTGTGAGGGGGGTGAATTTTTTTATAACTCATTCGTTTAGATGTTATTTATTCTTCAAATTTCACATAATTAAGGGCGTGTCCTTATGATTAACATGCGGCAGACCGGAAGCTCCGCCTGCCGACCGGAGGCTCCTAGTTAGCTCCTTCTTTGCTCTTAATAAGGTCTCAGTTTGTTACAGAGTCGCACAACGGCGGTGTTTAGTCAGCGAATTGCAAGTCTAAGCATGTCTTACCTTAACCATGCCGCTTAGGAGCCTTATCTTTGTTAGCTCCTCTTAGTTTCGTGTTAGCTCAGCGTTTAGCCCACAGTACGTCAGCTGTCAATCATTTGCCCCGCGGCCGCGCTGTGCCCATTTTAGTATTTTCCTGGAGTGACTACGTACGTGACACGGCAAGATGGCGACGGTAAGACACGCCCAACTGGCTTCACATTTCTCTATTCAGAAGAGACCGGAAGCTACGTCCAGTAATTATATACAGTCTATGGTTGTAAGCTAAATGAACATTTCTGATCATCAGCAAATGTGCCTGGTCGATTCCCATTTTTCAGGGGAAATAATCCAGATTATATATGCAACTAAATGCATTTAACCATACACGCTTCTTTGAATTATTTTATAGTTTTGTCTTTTATAAAAATGATAAACAATAACAACATATTCTTTTCCGGTAAAGAACAAAGTAACTTTTGCTCTTGGCTAGGGATGTATATTGTTTTGATTTCATCGCTATATGGTGCTGAAATGTCTTACAGTGAAGTAAATTTAGAAATCTATATTTAGAATATACATTGAACAATAGCTGAATTGCAAACTTCATCATTTGACTGTAAAATTTAAATTCTGCAAATAACACAAACAAGCAAAAATCCTTTCAAAATGTGCTGCTATATTACCTAATATCTGTGTCCTTTTTTTCGTCACACTGTTCAGGTCATATCTGGAGGAAAAATAATCACCGTCGGATTAAGATTTATTTTCTTAAGAGACAAAGGTGTGTCTCCAGTTTCAATGTAACATTTAAACCTGCAAATGTAGATCAGTTTTGTTGATTAGTCAAAGCACGTTTGAACAAATGACAGACCTTTCTGTTTTCTTTTTCAGTGAATGCAGGCCGGGTTATATTCCCTTTGAAAGTGACTCCAGACATTGCTCCTCGCATCCAGGTTTTGACTTTTCTCGTACTCGGTTGTGACAAAGTGCTTGCTTACAGTACTGAGTTCCTTGTGGAGAGATGCTTGCTTGAGGTAAGACGGACAGTGAATCCATCCAGAAGCTCTCATTTACTTTTTTTTTATATTCACAAACAGGGAAGATTCACATGAAAATGAGCTCATCACCTTTTCATGAGCCAATATCCTGCAGGTGGAAATGAAGCATGTGCATCTTCTACAGCAGCCAAAACAGGAAAATCTAAACAATGACACCTCCTCATCCCCTCATGCCCTCGTCTGTCAATTTTTTTACACATTTTCTCAATTTTTATTTTTCTTTAATCCAGTGTTTGCTTCCTCTCACTTTTATGTATGCATTGTGGCCAAAATGGATGCATTAAAAATGCTATAAAACCATTATGCATCAACATTTTTTAAAGCTTTTATGCATAAATCATTGATTTCTTCTTCAAACCCACTCAAAACTACCAAAAATGGTCAGGATTTTTTTTTTTTACCTCTAAATGCCAGTTTGATGACTTAAATTATAAAGCACACAAAAATTGAATTATTTTACACATAATAAATCATAGGAGGATGGGATTTTGGTGGTGATTACATTGGTGGTGATAGAGTCTTGGATTTATAGAAGATTAGCAGCAAAATTTGTTTGATTGGATTTAAATATTTAATAAAGCGTCAGATACTCCTTTTGGGGTGGGGACCGCCTTGGCAATGGCAAGAAATCCTTGTATTTTTGTCATTTATATTTTGCAGCCATGTGACCACCAGGGTGCACTAACATTTTGTGTGTGTGCTGTATTTGTGTGAATAATTTCCCAATCAACATCTTATTAATATTCTTATTATCAGAAGGGATTTTATACACAAATAAATCACTCTTACTGCTCTTCTGTAAATAGGTATTTAAGCAATCACCAGAAAAAGCTAAAAATTATTAAATGTTTGGTAGTTTTTGAGCAGATTTAAAGTTGTTAAAAGTAATTTATGAAAAACAGAAAATCATTTAAAAGCAGTTTTTTATGCGAGGACATGTTTGGCCATGAAGGTCACCAGAGGGCTGTAAATTTGAGGAGGGCATGAGAGTCATTGCATTGTTTTGCCAATAAAAGTTTGAATAAAATCACTCCATTTGATGCCTAAAAAAATGTGTTTGTTTCAGGCGAATGTGGCATTTTCATCCGATTCATCCGTCCCCGGACAGACTGTCGAACTGCAGCTAGAAGGCCCACAAAATTCTCTGTGTGGTGTGAACATTTTCAGTCAGAACGTCCTCAGAAAGAAGCCTGGAGGGTTACTGACTCAAGATAAGGTAACTGCTGCTAACAGTTGCAAAAAGATTGTACTTCTTCATAATCTTTGAGATCACCCCGAGGTTGCTGGCTGCCTCTGCATTTTGTTTTGTGATATAAAAATGTGAAACTTCACATTCACGTGCTGGGGTAACTTGTCTTTTCTTATTTTGTTTATTTGTTCTGTCTTTATTTCAGATATTTGACTTACTTGATAAAGGCTCCCCCATCCCTGAAGAGCTTGAAGAGTCTGGAGAATGTCTGCTTATAAAACCAAAGAATGCACATCATGGAAGAATAAGGAGAGAAACCCAGAAGTTTAGTTTTAGTCAATTTCCATGTCTTAATCAAGACCATGAAGACCCCTACACAGCTGCCAAGGTATGTACTACAATATCTACAGTAGACGTATGTAATCCCACATTATATGAAATCATTTTGTTTTTGTGACTTGTTTTGAAATTCTGGTGCTGTTTCCCTTTCCTAGTATGTTGGACAGTGGTTTCTATCAAGCATGATCAGCCGAAGTCCCACGTGCCTCAAAGTCAACAAGAATAAATACTTTCTAGGTTTGTTTTTAATTTCCTCCATTATTATTTCTTTCCATTTACTTTTTGCTCAAATACTTTCTGCTGTTTTATCAGGACCAGATCAATTATCGAGGCCAGAGACAGATGTACCAGAAGTGGAGCATCTCCCATATCCCGAAGAACTTCCACCTGCCTGTTCTGATGCTGAACTAACGGAGCCAATCACTGCACTCCCCTTTTCTAACTTGCTGTTTGACGTGGTGAAAGTTGGGTGAGCATCTGTTGCAACAAAGAGAAAACTGATAATCTTCCTGCTTTCTTTTAAAAATGAAAGTTTTACAGATTATGGACAGAATGTTGTTTGTATGCTTGTGTTTTTGCAGAGACAATGGAACATATCACAGGACCCTCACTGTCCCCAAATACCCCACCCCCTGGGTGACCGAGGCTTTCTGCGTTTCCAGTGTGGGTTTTAGTGTGGCTCCCAGGGCAGGGCTCACTGTCACCCAGACATTGGGCCTCCATCTCAGCCTTCCTCCCTGCATCGTCCTGGAGGAGAGCTTCACAATAACGGCAACTCTCGTCAACTACCTGAGAAGCCCCGTCTTGGTACTGCATGACATCACAAAGACATGTTTAGATCCTACCAAAACTTTAAATTGTAGTTAATTGGTAATTTTTTATCCAATTGGTTTGGATGAACTTTGCTTTGTCTGAAGAGCTCTCTCATTATAACTACAGAAAGCATTGATTTTGCGGCTAAAACCCAACACTTTCTTGAGAGGAGTGATGACACAGCAGTATAAACTATTTCATGTTGTTGATATTGTTGCATATCTCAATTTTCTAAAGAAATATACCATCACTTTTTAAAGACACAAAATGTAACTTTTAGACCTTAAAAATCTGCGTTTCTGACTCGTTTTGATGGCACCCCAACATTCATGATGCGCATTTTTGAGCTGTTACTGCCCAGAGGCATCCCGAGGCTCAGAAACTGCACTTTGTAACTTTTGTATCCGGGACACGACTGTGACGTTGCAGCCGACTATTGGTCGTGCACCACGTCACTTAGTAGCAAACAGATGTGAACCAAACATGAACACAGCGGGTGTTTTGAACGTGCATCATGTCGGATTTGGTAAAGAAACACAAGGAAGGATACCGGAGGGAGAAAGGAAAATAAAGAAGAAGGGACGGAACAAGAGTCAAGATGAGACTGTCTTTTACTGGCTGGAGTGAATCACAGTACAGGTACGATACAAGATGGATGCAAGTCGATAGGGGTCGTGTCACTTAGAGAACTGCTAAAAGTTAAGTTGTGTGCCTTTTAAAGTGGGGATTGTTTGGGCATGCTAAAGGGTAAAAGGGTTGAGTATGGTAATGATATGCAGCTCTACCCGGTGCGATCTATGCTGCCTTCACGTGGTATGGGAAAGATGATCCTTTCCGCTTGTTAAATGGAAATTACCAGTGCGTTGTGTTCAAGTGTTTTGGTGTCGTAATGAAGTTTAACAATGGAGGCTATCTTCAACTGACTACCTGGCTAGCTGCTAGCTAGCATCTGCTGTGAGGAAGTAAACCAGAAAATAACCATATTTTTACAAACAAAACTAAGTTTAAATGGTGATGTTATTAAAGTTCTGTACGTCACAGAATTAGCCCGACTACAAACTAGCCACATAACAACAGCAGAAAACTTTAAACAGAATGTATTGCTTCCCATTCAGGATATTTTCATTGCATGTTGAAAGGTCAAATTTCACTTCATCTCGCCAACTCGGGTATCATAAAATTTTTCCAGTTTCCCAGTGGAAATTACGACATGAGTGGGTGTTCAAGTGCAATTTTGATGTCGAACTTTGGTATTTACCATAAATACGGTACCACATGAAGGCAGCACTAGTTACTTCACTACACCTTATTTAGCTACAACCTTATTTGGAAAACTAGGTCAGAGTGGAGCATGGAAGGAGAGAAAGGGGGGAGAATATGGAGAATATGAATTATGTGAATGATATGCTGCTGTCTGACTCAACCGTTTTTGAACAAAGAAACAAAGCTGACCACCCGTGGACAGGGACTCGGATACTCACCCTTGACATTCACATGACATTGACATGGCATCATCAGAGCACAACAGATCATGTTGTCGCCCCAAAACCTCAGAAAAGTTCAATTAGATGTCATGGCACCTTTAAAATTGAACAAGAAAGCTGTTTTATTAGCAGTTTATTTTCAACCCTTTCATGAGTTGTTCTGAGAGACATGAGTCTGACTTCACTCAGACCTTTTCAAAGGCTGCATGAATATAGCAGCTTTCAGACTTGCATTGTGCAACATGAGCGGTAAGGTCCATCTGCTCTTTAACTGGACTCGTTTTTTTCAAACATGTTGCTTCCTCGCAGACTTATTGCGCCCCGGCATTCACATTAAGACATCACGTAATGTTCCAGATAAGTCAGCACAGCCATGCTCTCTCTTCAAACCTGTCTGGAACATTTTCTTAAGTATTCAGTCAGAATAACGTACCGACATGGGTACTGACTCGTATGACATGGGGTCCAGCCTGTACATGTCCGTTATATCGCCGAGGTAAAAGGGCAGTACAACATGCATGACTGAATGCAAGCGGTGTAAAAGACAACGTGCGCACTATTACCGCTTTCCAGAGCAAGTCTGAAAGGGGCTCAAGTCTTGTGCATCACTTGAGACAAAGTCGATAATCTTTAACACAATGATAGTGCTCTCAGGGTCATTTAACATCATTTATATATAGCTGTGTCTCTCCTACAGATCCAAATTGTTCCAATCTGCCCAGCTTTCATTCTCGAATCCCTCTCTGATGACTACCCTACATTTTGCCTGTGTGGCAAGAAATACAAGACTCTGAAATGGAAGGTGACTCCAAAATTTCTAGGTGAGGGTCAGGCTTTCAGCTGCTGTCATCTCTTCTTATTCTATGCTAATTCAGTGATATCCCCCTCAATGGTGACATTTTTTGATGCCAGAAGAATTTAGAGGAGCTGAAAAAGGTGTGTTGGTCTTTTTTTTTTTAGGGCACTTCAATGTGACTCTGACTGCTAAGGCTGTTTCATCCAACACTGTTTGCTGCCAGGCGAAGGCGATTGTTCCTGAATATGGACACACCGTCATGGAAACACAGTCGATCACAATAAGGGTTGGTGTTATGAACAATATGAGCACGTACAGGAATCAATGATCCAACACACAAGCCAGATGACTGGTTTTTGTTAGCTAGTTCTTATCGTGCCCCTCCATAGTGTTGTAGTACTCGAGATCGGTCTTGGTCTCGAGACCGGTCTCGAGACCATATTTTTAGGTTCTCGGTCTCGTCTTGGTATCGACAGCATTTTGTCTCGGTCTTGTCTCGGTCTCGGACGGGGCAGTCTCGGGATTTTTGAACGAGACCGGTCGAGACCACTGCTGATCGGCTTTTTGTCCATAACTTAGCTGCTGATAAGAGTGGAAAAGGAGATAACTCAACGAAACCCGTCCCCCTTTTTTTGCCTCTTAAAAACAGCGAATGACAACTTAAAAGCATCGGTAGTGTTACGTCTCCCTGCAGCTGCACTGTGACCAAGCGCCTCCTGCGCACACCTGCAGAGATGCGCGAGCCGACAGGAGGAGAGCGGCTGTGTGAACTTGTAAGCATGACTGTAGCTACCATTGCCATACCATAGCATACCGAGGTCTGGACCAGGACCTCAGTATTTATAATAAAATTAACCAAAAAACCATGAAGCTCAAAAGCATTTACCCGAAAAGACGATTTCTGTGCGGATTGATACTGAAATAGTGATTCTTCCCCGACCAACACCTGTATTATAGAACTGATTCTCAAGCTAAATCTGATTTCACATTTATCATCACCGATGAACACCGTGAAAACTAACTAAATCGTACAAATAGGTTTGAACTACTTCTTCCGCCTGCCAAGGCGCAATGCACCGCATCATCAGCTGTTCAGTCACTGATCAGAGATCGATCATCCACACAGCAAATCCCCGTTATTTTTTCAGACTTCAGGTATGCAGAGTAATTATTTCACATCAGAGATCATTAAGAACATCTTACCTGCAACAGTGATGCTTAGCAGGGTCATTATTGTCTCCAGGTTAATGTAGAGTTTATATTTACTGAACAAACTCCCTGTTCGCGCATTTGTGATTGAGTCTACATGGTTCTCACCTCATGCAGCGTGCGTGTTTACTTCAGGTTCGTTGTGAATCTGAATTTTGTTTGATCATAAACTTTTTTTTAGTAGTGATTATATCATTTCATGTTAGTGCAAACTGTCTCATTACTATACAAAATAGTTCTTTGTAAAACTTTTCAACATTGTGAGTATGATGATGATGATGATGATGATGACACCGCAGAAATTTCAGATGATATGCAGAACTTATAAAGGCCTACATATAGGAGTAGGCTACTTATACTGTTGTCATTAGCTCTAAAACAGACACTGAGATTAAAAAGAGACCAAATGACAGAAAATAAGAAGAGATTTCTCCCAACTTGGCAATAGTTAAAATTGATGTTTGCCAAAATTTATTAGATTATAGTTTATTTAATTCATAGTGCTGCTTTCAAAACAACAGAACAACGATTAATTTTTGTTGTCATATTTGTTTAAAAGTTAACTTTAAAAAACCCTCACATTTTGATGTTTTGTTATGATTTTTCTTTGATATTTGTGTCCTTGGTCTCGGCTTGGTCTCGGTCCGTAAAGGTCTTGGTCTCGTCTCGGTCTCGGTCTGTGAAAGTCTTGGTCTTGTCTCGGTCTCGACCTCTAAATGTCTTGACCTTGTCTTGGTCTCGGTACTCCCTGGTCTCGGAAATGTCTTGGTCTCGGTTGGTGCGGTCTTGACTACAACACTACCCCTCCAGTTCACCCATGGGCAGCACAATGATACAAGGAGCTTTTTTGACCTCTTCATCATGAGGCATATTTTTTATGCCTCCTGTCTGAAACATAATAAATGAAGAATACCCTCACAACTAAAAGAGCTGCGTGTATAATCCCGGTCTCTAAAGAAAACGTGAGATTATGACAGAAATGTCAAAATTGGGATATACATTACTATGTGCTTCGTCCTATATTTTAAGTCCTGCTTGATTGAGCCTTGTTAAAGAGGGGTTTCTGTCACCACAAGGGGCAGACAATAAAGTCTATGTTGCTATTTAGCTAGTTATCTAAATTCACCTGAAGCACAGTAGAAAATGTAAATGTTACCTCCTCGCAAAAGAAAAATACATCTCTTAAATGTTTATTAATGAGCTTAGTTTAGTGATTAGTCATTTTCCAAACCCTTAAATCACCTCATAATTTCATAATTTTTCAGAATTCTGACTTTTATTGAAATAATAATAATAAAAAAAAAACACCCAATTTTTTAAAAAATGTTTAGAATTTTACTTTACTTTTTTCTTCAGTGGCCCTGATCCCCTTCCATGCTTCAGAGTATACATCATTATCAAGTGTCTTTTTTTTAAATGTCTTCAAATACGTCATTAATACAACACTTCACAAAGATGCTTTTCTCTCTGTCTGGTCGGGTTTACACAAAAACATCACAGATTAAGCCAAAATACAACCATCGCCGTCATTAGAACCGTTTTTACTTTTTAGAGTTGCTCTCACGACCACCAGAGGTGATGTCCTCTGTGTGTTATAAATGGGTTTCTGAGCAACGTCACAGATAAGATGTGTGTGCAACCAGGGTGCAAGAAAATACAGGAAAGCATTGTTGCACGACAAGAAGACTTGTGTTTTACACGCAAGACTTGAGTTTTAATGCAGATCTGGTCATGCTATGACATGAAAATGTCAGGGAAATATCATGTTTGAGTCCTCGTATTTGTGCTGTGACAAAAATCTCAACGTTGACGCAGGTGAACAGTTAAAAAATGGTAATGATGGGACTGCTCTTCAGAAAATCCTCCTGGATAATGTTATGCCATGTTCAGACTACATGATTTACAGTGATGACCATGTCAGATTAAATGACTGCGGTTGCATAAATTATTGCCGTGTTCTAGTCGGGAGACTGGTACACACTACCAGTATCACCACCGTGACCAGTCATTTATCGTGACCCTGCTGTCATCATGGCTCACGGATACATCACAACACACAAATATACTGTAGCTGTGTGTGATAGCTCTGCACAGACATGAAAAATAGAAATAAAAACTGATTGTGGAGCCGTTTACAAGCATCCATGTCGCAGAAAAACGCTTCCCGGAGATTTAATACTAAATGTGGAGGTCATTATAAATCAGATGTAGTTTGAGTTTATCCCGTTAGCCTTGCTAGCAGTTAGCTAGTCTGTACTCTCTACCACGATCTTATACACAATAAAGCAAAATGTTACACAAGCAGTGAGACTTACCGACTGCAATGGAGGTGAGTCTAGCAGAATCGCCTCCTTTCCAAACACAGGGTTGACGTCGTCTTGGCCTGGTATAATCCCAAACTAGTGAAAGTTTACTCCTGTGTGAGGTGGGGGAGACAACACAGAAACAGAACCTAAACGAACCTAAACGAAACGAAACGAAAAAATGCAACCCACATGCAAATTCAAGTTTTTCAGGCAAATTTCAAATGAGGTCCAACACTAATATACATGTTTCAACAAGGAAAAATGTTATTTACGAGTGATGACTCCCTAGCAAATTGAGTATAATGGTAATTTAAACAGTCAATACAATCAGTCAGTGTATTTTATTCAGCATAAAAATAGTTTTATACAATATAATGTAAAACACAATGACTACGTTTACATGCCATCAAAATTCGGGTTAAGGTCAATATTCCGGTTTCTGAAAGATTAGGAATAACCCGTTTACAGGTGTGAGCAGAGTTACTAATGTATACATGATGACTGAAATCAACTGGAATATCCCAACCCAAACCGCGACGCACGGAAAACGTCATGATGATGGTGGATAATGAACCATCCGGAGCCACTGCGGTCAAGCCAGCCAAGTTTCAGAGTTACAGCCAAAATAACGCCGGTTGGCTTTACAGCGGATCCGC
Organism: Atherinomorus stipes; assembly: GCA_023101725.1. Lineage (NCBI taxonomy): Eukaryota > Metazoa > Chordata > Actinopteri > Atheriniformes > Atherinidae > Atherinomorus > Atherinomorus stipes. The sequence continues at coordinate 297,568 of JALJCO010006296.1, read as the reverse complement.
AAGAAGCAGCTGGCTTGACTCCAATCTGGAACCGACAGCAGTTCTTTTCCTGCGCTGCTGTGCTGGTACTGACCCACCAGCAGTGGCTATTTGACGGGTCATAGAAGGAGAGAGCGTGTGGTGGAAATGCAGCTCGGAGCTGGAGCTGTGCACATCCACGCTTCCAGCAGAGTCCCCCGGACAGATGAAGGTCTCAGTCAGGACTGGTGGGAACGGCTGGAATGATGAAGCTAACTGACCCCGGCTGGAGTCAGTGAATTTTCCTGTCACGCCTTTATCAAACTTTCCCAGATGAGTGATGGAGCCCCGTGAAGTAACTGCACACCAGCTCCTCTCGGGATGCGTGTTACCATGGTGATATACGTATAAACTAGCAAGCTGTGGAAAGCACTATCTGATCGCTTGTACAAAATACTCCCTGTAGTTTAATCAAAAGACCATGAATCCTTGCAGATAAAACATGCATAACACAATTATAACATATGCATAACATAAAACACAATTAAATATTCCTTTTAATGGAGATATTCCAATAAGCGTTTACATGACCAAATATTCCGGTTAGAAAAGAAGTAACCCAGGGGTAATATTCAGGTTTTTTAAAAACCCGAAAATTAGCATATTCGGGATTTTGCCACTGTTTACATGGCCGTGCGCAACCGGGTTAATGCTAATATTCTGGTTATGAAAGAGTTATAAAAGAGTTATTGGCTGCATGTAAACGCAGTGAATGATCTCTGATTGTTTTATTACTTTACATTTTTGTGAATGACATGAGTGCATGTTTGGCCGTAGACTGCACAGGTTTTTTTGCCCCCTGGTTGCACAGGCAACTGCCAATGTTTGTAATGGGATCTGTATGCATGCATGCACACACACTGGCACATCTGGAGGAAGAAGACAGTCTTCATTCTATTGACTCGTGTTCATCTCTCCAGCTTCACATCCACCTACCAACTAATGGTGTTGACCTTGCTGATGAAAAGGATTCTGAAATAGTACTGAAATAGATAATACTGTGTCTAACTTTTAACATGATTTCCGACATCTCTCCTTCAGTCCAAGGGAACTGAGGTAATTAAGTCATCCAACTGGCTACTCTGTCCCAAAGGTGAGTATGTCTATGTTGGGCTTGGCCTGTCTAACACTTGACGTAGGAGACTCAAATGCTAGCTATAAAGTAGCATGTTGCACATGGCAATGCACTATAGAAAGAACCTAAGAAAAATGGGTGTTTTACTTTGTGTTATTATTTTTTAGGAAGTGTCATTACCTCAGTACATTTTTTCACTTTTTTTTTTTTTTTTTTTTTATCAAACTACTGGAAAACTAGTGATTTAGACTTCTACATGGCCTGTGACAGAATTCCTGATCACTGTTGTCCTTTATGACATCTTTGTTTTCAAGCTGATGTTCTGCTTTAGTTTCTGTGATTACATTGTTTTGGTCTGCACACAGGACAACATTTGACAAGGAAAATAGATGTTCGAATCCCTCCAACTATGATTCAAGGATCTCTCAATGCTGAAGTCGTAGTCTCGGGTAAATTGATGAGTTCATTTCAATTATTTTGTCCATACACATTCAAAAATAGAGGTACTAATATGTACTTAAAAGGGTACAAAGCTTGTCGCTGGGGGTGTTCCTGTTTGAAAGACATTTCTGTACCCTTCGGTCCTGGTCCATTTTTGTACCTTATCAAGCTGCATGAGTTAATAAAGTACAATTGAACCAATTCAAAATGATGAATAAAAGTCAATAAAATAGAGATTTTGGCAACAATCAAAGATGCTAATAATAAATGAATAATTATTATATAATTATTAGGCCAAACACATATACAATTATACATATAATTATTACCATGGTTACTATGATTATTATGAAAATCATAATATAATAACTATAATTATACTACTTTTTAGAAGTACCGCTATTTATAGTTATTGTACAAGCTACGCACATTTTTTAATGCTGCAGGTACCCTTAGGGTTGAAATGGTACAAATGTGTACTTTATATTACTTTGGGCCCTTTTTCATAGTATATAGGTACACTTCTGGCCTCATAAAGACCAATATTGTACTTTGGAGAAAACATTTGTAAAAAATGTACCTGCAGGTACAGAAATGTTCCTGTCTCTTACCTCTATTTTATGAGTGTGCATGACACTTTCATGTTGTGCAGAAGCCCCATTTACCTCAGTGAAAACATTACATTTTGATATTTTTAACATGAAAAGCTTTAGCAAGTCTGCGTTTTTCTTTATGCAGGTAACATATTTTCCACGGACATCCAGAATCTGGATCAACTCGAGCAGGATCAGTATAGAAGTGGGGACCAGAACATAGCTCGCATGGCCATTGTCACATGTCTCCTCCAGTACCTGGACAGCACAGAACAACTGACACCAGAAATCAAGAGAAGGGGAGTTCGTGCCCTGACTGCCGGCAAGTCACAGTTTTAGAAGTATTGAAAAGAAAAAGTCCAACTTGAAAGATATGAAGTGAAATAAGTTGTGCTTGATTTCTTTAAACTGCACACTGTTGCTCAAAGTTTTGGGATCACTTTCCTGTTGGATTTAATCAGAAAGTGATTCCAAACTTTCAAGCGGTCGTGTAATTACAAAGTGAGTCTTTAGATAAGGTGCATTTCTGCATTTCATTCCTCCTTCTCTCTATCTTCCACATTTATCGTTATCCTTTCTACTGTTTTCCATCGGCATAAAATCCCTCCATAATATTCTTTACTATATATGTCTACATAGCATGAAGTTAAAGGAACAGTTCACCCACAAAATGATTTAACTTCATTTTCCACTTACCCTCATGGTGAGCAAGAATCTGGAACACCTTTTTAATGTCAAATGCAGCCGGCGATCAGGAAGGCTTCTATTTTTCCCCAAATTTTCATATAATGGAATTCGCTGGGAACAGAGCCAAAAAGGTCCAAAAAAGTCCACAAAAACTTGTCAATATTCCTCCATACTGCTCGTCCAATGTTTTCCAAGTGTCCTGAGTGGGTAGCGTCCAGAATTTACTCGAAATGACATCATTTAGCACATTTTTAGAGCCTAAACAGTCCTATATCCTTTTTCCTGCAAGTGTGCCGAAGCGCGTTCGCGACACTACGGAAACCTCGCCGTTCAGAGCCTACTCTGCCAATAATGCAAGCGTAGAAGAAGAAATTCGCTGTTTATGTTGTGCTAAGAGCGCCAGAGCTGCAGACAAACCAGGACAAACACAGGAGGGGTTGGATATTGATTTAAAACAAAGAAAGAAAGAAAAAGAGAACGCACAATCTCGTCTGCCGTGGCTTCCGTTGTTTTGTGAACGTGCATCGGAGTGCTTGCTAGACATGCAATGTTCTACTGTTTAGGCTCAAAAAATATACTAAATGACGTCGTTTCGAGTAAATTCTGGATACTACCCACTCATTGGATGAGCAGTATGGAGGAATATTGACAAGTTTTTGTGGACTTTTATGGACCTTTTTGGCTCAGACCCAGGTGAACTTCATTATATGATAGTTGGGGTAAAACGTGAAGCCTTCCTGATCGCCGGCTGCATTGGAGATATTAAAAAAGTGCTCCAGAGTCTTGCTCACCATGAGGGTAAGTGGAAAATAAAGTTAAATCATTCTGTGGGTGAACTATTCCTTTAACTTAATGCTATGTAGAGATATATAGTAAAGAATTATTAATAATCTTTTTAATTGAATACACTAATTCTCGAGTGTATTCTCGCGACAAACAAAAGTTGGGGATAAAAAGAGGTTAAAATGAAGATAATTTAAGAAGGATTGTGCATGTAAAACACTAGGTTATGACACCTTTAACTGACTACTGAAACTGCCGATGTATCCTAATCCCTTGCAAACTGTGTTATCATTGCTGCCTTGTGTTTGTGTTGTTGCACAGCTTACCAGACACAGCTGAACTACAAAGCTAACGATGGTGGATTCCGCTTATACACATCGAAACCTCCCAGCCCTTGGTAAGAACATCCCAGATCAGTTCAACATGCAGAAAAATAATGTGACTTATCGAACATTTTGATCCCATTATTTATTACGGGAAATAAGGCTGCCACATAAGATAATTCATCAGCCATTCATCGTTATGAGCAGTCAGCGTGTAGGCTAGTTATTGCTGTTGGCCGAAATGACCTCTTATTGCTGAGGAAGCTCCTGACTGCATTTTTTCTCAGCATCTTGAGGCCGAGAAATCATATTTTATAACTTTATGTTCAGTCCGGGCATACCAGTTTACAGCCACATATACCTTTTCGGCACTGTGTCTCATGCTAGCAAGTTAGGCTGTGTAAATGATGGCCAAATGTTGGATCAAAACATTTGCCGTCATTGATCAATATAGTGTAGTTTAGATTTAGTCCAAGCTAGTTTAAGCTTAGATGGCTAAAAAAAAAACTTTTTTTTAGACCCGTAGATCGATTAGATGTCTAAGTTAGACCAAAAAATACTCAGTGGGTTGTTTCAGCCTTGGTGTGTGTCTGAAAATATACATTTTTCATTCATTTCCACAGGCTGACTGTGTTGGTGCTGAAAGTATTTCACAAGGCCAAAGATTTTATTTACATTGATCCAAAAATCTTTGAAGTGTCCATGGCGTGGTTGGCATGTCAGCAAAGACAAAACGGCTGTTTTAAAGTGTCAGGGAAACTCTTCAGCAACAACATTAAGGTAAACTTATGGCTCCATCAGAGTTTCTTAAATATAGAAACATTCATTCAGACAGAAGCATTCATCAATAATTATTTTACTTGAATAAGAGACTATATCCTCATTTTTAATGCGGATACAATTTTATATCACTACAATCACTTTTAACATCAGTGTTGTGTATGATAAGGATAGAATGATAATGAAGTTTGTGTAATGTATTGTTACTACAGGGTGATGTGAATGATGAGATATTTGAAACGGCTTTCATCAGTGCTTCTTTCTTGGAGATGGATATTCCTGTAAATGTAAGTAAATTTGAATAAAATAAATCTCTCTCTTTTTTTTTTTTTTAAACTAACGTAGGTTCTTGCTAAGCTCTTGGGTGATAAATCCTCATGTTTAAGTAGTAAAGGGGGATTAAACAGCGTTTTTAGCCACTGAGAGCTGGTATGATGTGATAAATGTGAGGCTTGAAAACTGGTTTAAAACTTTACAACTACAACAAGACCTTTGACACCAGCAAAATCACCCCTATAGCTCTCCAGTATCAGCAATATGATATTAAAGACAACATGAAGATCTTTATTTTCAAATTGTCTTGATACTTTTTTCGTGGAGCTTCCAGTAAAAATTATGTTGAAGACTTGATCTGTAATTCTGATCCAATTCTAAAGATGTTTAAAATAAAAAAAAAAACAGATTTTAAGAGGAAAAGTTGGCAGCTGGATGATCAATTTTATGTTTTGGTTTCATGTCTTATTTGTTGATAGATATCACCTTTTTATCTCTTGGTACTGTTTTAAAGAGAATCAAGAGTTTTTTTCCCTGATTTACGAAAGGTTTGCGCATACTAAAATGAGCGCTATTCTTTAAACACGCAATAATCCACCGGAGCTGATTTACAAAGCAGGGCAAAAGGAGGTTTGTGCCTGTTAACGGGCAAAATAGCCCCACTATCCATTTTGCGTGTCTGCGGTAGATGAATATGCAATCTGGGCGTTTCGGACAGAAAGCAGATTATGCAAACAACTCAGCTTTGCACACGCAATGTGATATATCAACTGTGCAACAGAAAGCGGGTGCAAAAAATTGCGTGCTTTTTAGCACTTCGGAAAAATAGGTATTAACTGGCAGCTTCATGCACAAATGGCTGAAAGAGTGCTGCCTTTCATGAACGGTGAGGGCAACTCGTCAAGTTTTCATTATCTAATTAAACAACACTCAACATCACTATTTAACACGGGTTATTGTAGACGGATGAATCAGAACATTCGCAGCTGTAGCATCATGGTAGTTAAAGCTGACATTAATTACAGTATGTCTTTCTTCTCCTCTCCAGACCAGCTTCCTCCTCTCCACACTGCAGCAACAGCTGCTGCTGCTCTGAGGTTGCTGACCGGAATGACGTTGCCCCCCACCCCACACAAAACTCAGTGAAAACAACCAGCAGAAACTAATTATACTATTTCTTCCTGAGTGTTGCGTGGGGTGGGGGGAATTACGCAGGTCCACCAACTTCACAGCAGAAATAAACCTAAAATGATTTCTTGAACAAGGCTGTAAACATGTTTAATAGGTCAAGTTTACCTTCATGTCAGCTGTGAGAGGGGGGTGATTTTTTTTATAACTCATCAGTTTAAATGTTACTTAATCTTGAAATTACACATAATTAAAGGCGTGTCCTTTTGATTGACACACGGCAGACCGGAAACTCGGCCTGCTGACTCCTAGTTAGCTCCTTATTTGCTCTCAGTAAGGTCTCAGTTTGTAGCAGAGTCGTACAACGCCGGTTTTAAGTCAGATAATAGCAAGTCTAAGTGTGTCTTACCTTAACCCCGCCGCATAGGGGGCTAATCTTCGTTAGCTCCTCTTGGTTTCCAGTTAGCTCGGTTAGCTGTTAGCTAGTATGTCAGCTGTCAATCATTTGCCCCGCGGCTCGGAGCGGCCTTGCCTTTGCCCATTGTAGTATTTTCTGGGAGTGACGACAGACGTCAAGATGGCGACGGTGGGAAACGCCCAACTGGCTTCACTTTTAGCTCTTCAGAAACCAATGGGTGTCGTAGCGGAAGGTTCATCCCTCTCTATGGTCAATTTTAAATTTTAAATGGGGGGTCTATGGTTGCAACCCCCAATATAACATGCACTGCTGCCTTCCCCCCCCAAAACCACACACGCACGCATACAATGCATTGCCCGATCAATACGCCTTATACATCGCATTTACATAATCAGATAAGCTTATGAACTCGCCTCAGTGTCTCTTTATTTTTTATTTTTTAAACACACTGGGATTTGTTAAAAAATGTACTGGTCAGTTATCTTATTGGTACTTTTTTTTTTAATAGGCTGAAATGATGAGAATATAAACCTTGAAATTTTACTTAAAAAGCATGCTGTGGTTCAAAATGGGAGGGGGTCATATCAGCGCACTCTGCATGGCTGATAGCCCACAGCCTTTCCCGATCAGGGCTTCCAAGATAATTTCAGAGGGTTGTCAGATCATTATGATACAAATAAAATAAATATTAGGGATGTCAATATTAATGTGCTAATACAGAGAGATTAATCTGTGAAGTTTTCCCCTTTTATTTTCTAAACAATTAAGTTATTACTCATGTCATATTAAAAATCCGTATTTGGCATATTCTCATTAAGTTAGAAAGGTGCTTTATAAATAAAGTTGGATGTGATTAATGCCGATTCACATTAAGTCCACGATTTTGTTCCAACTTCCGCGTGCATCATGTCACACTGTGTTAATTAGTCTCCCACAAAAAATCAGTACAACCGTAAGTGCAGGTACCATGAAGGCTGAAGCTTATCGGTCCAAGTGGACCATGAGACTTTCTTATACTGGGTTTCAGTCCCTACTGGGACCTGTCATCATTTCAAATTTACTTTTAAATGTTTAAGTAGCCTAATGTTTAAGTTCTGCTATTTCAGACTGTCTGTGAATGCTTTCTGCAGCCGCCGCTCCTGCTGACAGCAGACCAGGGAGAAAAAAAAAGAAAAAAAGGGTTTCTTTGCGTGTGAATGACAAGGACAGACATGAGACTAGTGGACAGGTTCATTGTTGTTTTGGTGTAGCCTAGTTACGGCTGACAGTAACTGGTTTTGAGTGATAAAATGACTGTTTGAGACCAACCGCTCCTCGTCCTTCTAATGTCCGGTTATTAAAGGTAGAGTCCGAAGTCCCCCACCGTTTCTGTTTGCAAACAACAGTATTCAATCTGAGCACCCTTCCCTCTCAGGCTAATTGCCGCCTTGTTCTTCACCCCATTCAGCTTCAAATCTCTCCTTCAGAGCTTCAAAGCGGGTAAAAGTCAAACTAATATTAACCCTGGTTTTCCATCTTGCATTATCTAAAGCGCTTACATTTTCTTCAGTGCATCCACCGTTTTCTTATTATTTCTTTTTTTTTTACTTCGAGAGTTCGAGTGACTGGTGTCTGCTCCAGTCATGAGCTTATTTCCGAACAGCTAGTGATACAAACAGAAATCTCCACCAAGAAACGTCCCAAACACAAAAAAACAAAACAAAAGAGCAAATTACAGGCAGAGGGAGAGGGAGTTGCATTCAAACACACCACGGCACGTGAGTAGAGGCCCAAAGGTGCGGTTTGAGTCAGATTTCACTTGCACAGGTCTAACGTTTATTTTCAGGGAGGGGATCTTCGGACTCTACCTTTAAGCTACATTGCGCATTTGGGCATTTTATTTGATTTCGGGCCCTTTTTGAGTTTTCTTTTTCTCAAAAAATAAAATGTCACAAAAAAAAAGAATCAGTTGTCACAGTACTTTGCCACACCTACCTTGTATGAATCGTCATGCTTTTGCGAGTCAAAATCTAAATATGTTGACAAACATCAATTTAAGGTTTTATGTAAAAAATGGGTCTTTTAGTCAGTAAAATAGCTCCGTAAAAATGTTGAAAAAATGGTTTAGTCAATGTGAACTTTTAGACAGACATGATCAATTTTCTACCATCACCACTGGTTATTAAAACATTTATATAAATTTTTATTTGTTCTTAAATTTCATCAGGGATGCAAAAAGGCCCAAAATCAAATAAACACCCTTTTATATTTCTCCAAAGTAATTTGGCTACCCCCAGAAATCATTTTGCAAACCCCAGTTAGGGTTGTGACCCCAAGGCTAGGAATGGCTGCTTTAACTTGTGATCACTGTCAGTGACTGCAGATTATTCAAATTGAATAGAATCATTAATATTTTGTGTTGCTTTCTAACCTGTTAAAGAATCCTGTGGTGAAGAAGGGCCTGTCATGCCTGAAGCAGTCTATCAAAGACCTCAATTACAGAAGCCTCGCTACAGCTTTGCTGGCATATGTCTTCAGGAAGGCGGGTAGGGTGGGGGTCAGCTCTGACCTCCTTAAAAAAATGGATGGTGAGTCATCTCAATGGTGGAAAGATTCAGGGTTCTTGACGATGCCTGTGACTGACACTGTTTATTTGACTGTTTGTCTTAGGGGAGCTCCTCCTCTGGCCTCACACAGACAAAAGAACATCCACCTCTTCGTCTGTGGTGACTCGCTCCTATCTTGTGCTGGCCAGTATCAGTAACTCCACCAATGATGAAGACCTGAAAACAGCTTCAAAAATTGTTGAGTGGCTAGTTGAGAAGAAGGATGTTTCTGGCAACAGCCTCTCCCTCCAGGTACAACAAAGTCTCAAAAGCAGAGCAAAGTGGTTTAACTTCAGCATACAAACAAATATAATGAAAACCTGAGACTGACTTGTTTATGACACACTTAGACCTGATACTGCAGCTTCACTGGAGGCCAGTCTTGTCTAAAGTTTAAACATAAAAAGACTCCTGATGTCCAACATGACCCACCCCAGACAGCAGACACATTTGGGCCTTCAGTAATCCAGGCTACTTTTGGCACTTATAGCTCATTTACAACACTGGCAAGTGTGTTTTGTGGACCAGAAGTGGTCCAAATATGGGGAGAAAATGGAAAAAATTACAGCTTGTGGGACACATCTAGTGGTTTTAAATGTTGAATATGGAACATTTTTATAAAAAGGTATATTAAAGAAAAAAAGAACTCCACAAGGCATTTGAGGGGTGCAGAATGAAAGTACAGCATTTTCTTTAAAAATTATATTTAGCCTGAAAAAAAAAACCCCAAAAACAAATTTTAACGGGTTCCACAATAGTGTTATGTTTAAACCTACAAGTCAATACACGCCGTCATTGTGGGTTGCCAAATACAATCTGTGTGTGGCAGTTGTTTGTTTGGCACAGTTAAGCTGGCATTGCGGAAAACGGTGGAGTCTGCAAGTCAAGCAGCTGCTTCAGAGCCCAAGAGATGTCGTTTTCCGTCTCAGAAGAGGAGTGACCTGGGAAGAGCAAAAACTGGAGAAAATGTAAAGAAGTAATCAGGGCAGCCTTTTAGAAGACAAGAAATGTAGTGGTACAGATCAGGTACACCCGGAACCAGATTTAAATTACAAGTCTGTCAGGAAAACATGGAGAAATTTGTGAATTTTAAAGGTGGTATACTATAGAAGATGTCTTCGGCATTTCAGAAAGCAGAGAATGTTAGCAAGTTTTTGAATAATGCGCATGCATAAGACCAACCTGCTAGATTTACAGCTCCCTCCCCCAATGTGCACGAGCCACTCTGGTGTTTAGCAGACAGCAGGTAATAAGACAAATAGAAGGTCTGAGTGACACTAAATGAAGAGCCATTTGGGACCTGAAAGAGCCGACTCTTCTAAGAAATCTGAGTTAAATGAGTTGAAACCTTGAAAAAGGCCAAATTTGCCATCTGTTTGTAAAGCCTCCTCTCTAGAATACCCCTGAAGTGTTTAAAAGTAAAAGAATGAATAACAAAAAATGTGAATGACAGTTTATGTGAGTGTGTTGAGTGTCCTGATAGCAGCACCGCCCCTACCCAAAGTGAGGCCCAAAGCAAAGGGTCCGGAAAAGGCCCCACCTCAGGCCACAGTCCAGAACCCCTAAGAATGTATGTGCATAGGTTTGGGTAATATGTAAAAAAATGATTAAGGCCTCTGACGTGCCACTGAAGAGTTCACTGCAGTTTCTAATAACTTAAGAGAAACATATTGTTTAGTTTACAGACCAGTTGGGGCCTTTCAAACACTATTGTGCATTTCATGGTAGAGCTTTTCAGTTGCAAGACATGGACATTAATCCGTTCTTAGCAAGAAAAATGATTCAGTTTATGGGAAACAATACCACTTCTGAAGCCTATTTTACCTTAATCCACTTAAGAATTATTCAACGTAATGGACATCCGTTGAAATGACACTTTACTTAGGGTTGAATATCATATGTATCATATATCATGTTGACTGGATGTCAAAAGGCAACACGTAGAATAGTAAAGCAGAAACATCCCTGAAAATCATTACAACTTATCTCCTTGTTTGCACCAGTAACTAATCACTTAAAGCAGTGAAGCACTAACGTGTGTCACAAATACAGTTTTTTGTCAGCATGACTATAATGTCACGTTAAATTGCGAGTTTCGCCGGTTTGATGCTGAGAGGAGCAGCTGCAGATGGCAACACTGAGGGAAACTGGGAGACACGACATTAAAAGGCTGTGCGCGCGCTCCCGCGGCTGTCTTTCAGGCAAACCATCCCACTAGGAACATCACCGGTGCTGCAGCAGAAGAGTCGTGATCCGTCTCGCTGTGGCTTTTGAACAGTAATAGTAAACTACGTGTTTTAAAGGGGCCACAGTACGGTCACGCCACTCACGAACCTATACTTATTTATTTGAAATAAATAAATAAACTTGATTCATATTAGTGCCAAGATCCACACACCGGCCACTTTATTAGTACACCTGTCCAACTGCTCGTTAACGCAAATTTCTAATCAGCGGCAGACGACCACACCGGGTTCCACTCCTGTCAGCTAAGAACAGCAAACTGAGGCTACAATTCACACAGACTCACCAACATTGGACAATAGAAGATGGAGAAATGTTGTCTTGTGTGATGAGTCTCCATTTCTGCAACGAAATTCGGATGGTAGGCTCAGAATTTGGTGTCAACAACATGAAAATATGGATCCATCCTGCCTTGTATCAATGGTTCAGGTTGGTGGTGGTGGTGTAATGGTGTGGGAGAGATTTTCTTGGCACACTTATGGCCCCTTCGTACCAACATGGCATGGTTTAACCACCACAGCCTACCTGAGTATTGTTGCTGACCATGTCCATCCCTTTATGACCACAGTGTAGCGTCCTCTGATGGCTACTTCCAGCAGGATAATGCACCATGTCATAAAGCGTGAATCATCTCAGACTGGTTTTCTGAACACGACAATGAGTTCATTGTACTCAAATGGCCTCCACAGTCACCAGATCTCAATCCAACAGAGCAGCTTGAGGATGTGGTAGAACGGGAGTTTCTGATCACGGATTTGCAGTCAACAAATCTGCAGCACCTGCGTGATGCTGTCATGTCAATATGGAGCAAAATCTCTGAGGAATGTTTCCAGTACCTTGTATCACTCTCTGCAGAACTACAAGACCAGACCAAAGTAGAGGTGATTGTCAGAATGCACAAAAAGCTTAACACCAGATCAGCACTAACACCTCCAGCTCATCTGGGCTCTCTCTGCAACTACAGGACCTGGACAACTTGCAGTCACTGAATGCACCATGAATTCTTCTGGATACCAAAGTATTCTGGTGTCAAATATGAGTCAGTCTGTCAGACAGCTAAAGCGTGACTTAAACTGTCTCTGCAACAGGACAACGATCCCAAACACAGCAGCAGATCTACAAGAGAATAACTGAAAAAGAAAATAATCAAGATGTTGAGATGATCCAGTCAAAGCGCAGACCTCAACCTGACTGAAATGCTTTGGTGGGACCTTCAGAGAGCTGCAGAAACCAGTGCTGAAAAACCTCAAAAAACTGCATCAACACTAAAGAAAAGTGAATCAAACTCATACACAAACATGAAAGACCAATAACATCATCCAGAAAACCACTACCTCAACTTATTCCTGCTGAAGGTGCTGATTGTTCCATTTTGTCCAGTAAATGTGGTTTGGGTGCACAATTTTATGTAATTTATCTGCAGATGGATTCAACTCATTCTAAGATCTGCCTACAACCAAATCATTGTTTTCTCCCCCTGTGTGTCTGCTTGGTTTTGCAGGAGAAAATGGTGTTCTATCAAACTTTGACGCACTTCTTCCTTCGGAAACCCAATTCACTTGGTTCAAGCAGAGTGACGATTTTTTCCCCCAGTTCCCACCTGACATTTTACGTCAATCATCTCAACCGACTGAACAACCAGGCGATGACGCTTTATGATTATAAAGGAAAGTACAACGTGAAGGTGGAGGAGACGGCATGTGCTGCAGTGCAGGTCAGTACCCGACTGATTAAATGATCAGCTCTAACCTTCCAGGTTTGTGGTTATCTTTTGTTCTTTTTTTATGTTTCATCCATCATTTTTCATGCATTTGCACATGAGACAGTTACAAAGAGGATGTAAATATTAACCAGACTTTGCCAAAATACATTAAACAGTCACGTAAGAGAATCTTTTTACTTGTCCATTTGCCAGGTTATTATTCGCTACAGTGTCCCAACTATTACAACTGGTTCCAGCGACCTGAGCGTGGAGGTGGACACAGTGATCGGGTCCGGTAAACCTCCCGGACAGAAAGTCACTCTAAAGCTCAAGTCCTCGTAAGTAATCCCATACCTGCCAACTCTCCCGATTCATGCGGGAGACTCACAATTTTTAACGTTATCTCCCACCGTGCTCCCGACTGGTAATGTTTCTTGCTATTATCCCAATTTTACAGTGCAGGAAACAAATAAGCTTGTGGGAGATATTTGTCACAGAATCTGGCAACCCTTACGCGTACAGCCTGCCGGAATGTTAGAAGGAGAAGACGAAGATGTCGTCACTCAGACGCACACACTCAGATGCTGTCTGTGTGATCTTGATGTGACAAAAAAGCAAATTTCATTTCTTTTTTTTAATGTTGACAGGTTGACAGTTAATGGTATTAGCCTTCAGGAGCTGAAATTTATCGATTATTAGGTTTTTTTTTTAAAAAAAGGTTATCGTGCATCCCTAAATTACACCTTGGGGCAATACACAGATGAAAAAAATCTCCCTATTTTTCACAACCCAATCTTGACAAGAATGTAATCAGCATTTCAAAGACAAGAAGCATCCACAAATCTGTCAAATTATTCATTCATCTTGTGCATGAGGCTGGATTAAATTCTGTCATGCTGGACTTTAACACCTTAAACTGCTGATGACAGGACCTTAAAGCTAGGGTTGGCAATGTTGGAAAAACGGTTTCAGCAAGTGACAGTTTAAAATAGCACACCACCCGAAACCACACCTTCAGTAGCAGGGACGTGTGTGCCGATGTTTTACGTGCAGGTTAACGATAACAGCCGAGTGGATAGCTCGTTAGCTTGATTGTATACAGCTGACAAACCAGGTTTTTAACAGCTTTAATCCACTCACCTCCAACTCCTTCTGCGGTTTAAAAAGTCCACACTGCAAACGTCAACGCCTCCAAGACTTAATCCTTATCTGTTGTTTTGTTTTTTGGGCACAGCAGCAGTTAGCAGTCCGTTAGCTATATTTGTTGACAGTGAGCGGCACACAGGGGGGTCACGCGGGGGATGGAGAGAGGGGAGGGACAGAGAGGAGACGTAAAGGCATCGATTCGGTCTTTCTATAAGTTGCTAATGACCAATTCCTGCCTTTCGGTGCGAATGGCAGGGTTTGGTCAGAGTTTTTACAGAACTGCAGCTCTCACAGAGGTCTGACTTTTTTCCTTCCTTTTTATGAATACATGATGTATTGATACTGTCACGGAATGACCATTTCACCCAGTATAACAAAAAGTGTTTCTGAGCCGAATTACCAACTCTGGCTTTAAATGTAGAGTAAGGAGTGTTCCCCCATTTCTGTTTGTAAACACTATTCAAACGAAGAGCCCCTCCCCTCGGGCTAATGGCTGCATCGCTCTGCCCCAAGCATCTCCTTAAAAGCTAGAAAGGGGGTGAATGCCAAACCAATATTTACCCATAGTTTTCAAGCGTGCATGATCAAAAGCTCTTTTTGACGCAAAGTAGTTCCTTTTCGTCGCTGCATCCGCCATTTTTATTGAGAATTCGAGTGAATATGCCCTTAGCTCTGTCATTGGCTGGAAACAATACAAACTCCGCCCAGAAAGGGGAGGGGGTAAGGGGGAGTTACAAACAAAATTCACTGCCACACGAAAGCAAAGCCCCAAAGGCACAGATTAAGCCATATTTCACTCACACAAGTCCCGCGTTTATTATGTTACCGGTGAGTAAATGCATGTATAAACTCCTAAAACTAAAGTCCAGGTTGGAAAAAAAAGAAAGTTATCCTTTAGGGCCAATAAATTAAAGTTAAAAATGTTAGACTCTTTTTAGACTTTTTAAGATCCTGCAAGAACCATGTAAATATCCGAAGTTTAACAGCCACAGCTTGCTACCCGTTAGCAATTAGCCTCTCCATGACACAACTTGATGGGTAGAAGCAGTTGTGGTCAGTTAATTGATTTCCATGTACAATCAAAGCAGTGGAAAACATGAAAGATGCTCCAGAACAGCTAGATTGGAACTGGTTTCTGTGGTGGGATCATCAGCCAGTTCAGAAGAGTGTGATGATGCTGAATATGGGGACATCAGACCTTACAGTTTAGAACCGGACTAAGAACTGTAAAGACTAATTTATAGTTGTCCATAAAGTGCTCTACGTAGGTTACGGAGAGCCCTCTACGTCGACGGAGAGCCCGTCGGAGAGCCTCTCCATTGTCTCCGGCTGCACAAAAGATTTTTTAAGTGTCCATCACTCCGTCGAGGGACAACGGAGACGACAAGGGCTGTGATTGGTCATCACAACGTAAACACTTGGCACAGTGCCATCTTTGACACAGAAAGATGCAGATATGAGTCCAACTGAAGAACGTTTGGCAGAAGAAGTGATGAAATACTAAAATCTCTCCATCATCTCCATTTTTGCATCAGAATTATCTCTGTTTCAATGTTATTCAGCTGCAGCAGCAACAAGTCTTTCTCTCTCGGACGCCATAGGGGATTATCACGCTTTCCAGAACTTAGGAAACTCTTCCAGGCCATTTCAACAATAGCTGAATCCAATGTCCCTGCTCTGTTCCACTTTGTAAATCGAATAAATGCCAACCATACTTAAACTTTCATTGATTCCCAACTGAAGTGATGCTAAGGAAGAAGTGGATCAAAGCGATTTGTTGGGGTGAAGGGCCGAACTTTATAAAACAACGTAGCACGTTTGTTTGTAAGACTACACAGCTGGTGTTAGCAGGCTAGCGTTAACAGGCTAGGTTGTTGACGTGCCTAACTTTGTGCGGCTGAAAACACACGAGCATCTGAAAGCGTCTCCTTTCTTGGCAGTCCCCAGTTGTTCCACTGGAAACGGGGGGGTACAGACCCGATTTTCAGATGCTTGTGTGTTTTGAGACGCTCAAAGTTAGGCACGTCAGCTAATGTTAGCCTGCTAATGCTAGCTGTGTAGTCTGCCGGCTACAAACGTGCTACGTTGTTTTATTATAAAGTTCGGTCCTTCACTCCGGCGAATCGCTTTGATCCACTAATTCCTTAGTATCACTTCAGTCGGGAATCCATGAAAACTTAAGCAGGGTTGGCGTTTATTCAATTTACGAAGTGGAACAGAGCAGGGACATTGGATTCAGCTGTTGTTGATCTGGCCTGGAAGAGGAAGCGGCTAAATGTTACAAGTTCCGGAAACCGGAACACGGTTTCCCCTATTGCTCACTGTAACCAGAAGCAAATTAACCACCGAGGTTACCGACCATTGGCTTCATAGGGTTGGACCAGTCTTGCATAGTGACCCCTACTGATTGGGCGGGGAATTGCACTGGGTCGGAGAACTATGAAGGCTCGAGATGTCAGCGCCACAGTTTGGTCAGATGTGCTGAAATGCAGCGATGTTTCCTATTCATTTACAGTATGCAGGCACGCCCTTTCTGTACATAGATCATCATGTAGAACGTTTTTGTTTATAAAACATGGCAAAAAATGTCAAAATCATGTCATTCAATCTGTTGTTCCGCTGAGTTTGAAAACAGGTAAAAAAAAGCTATTTTCACTCTAAAAAGCTGATAGAAAACTGTCTGTACAATAAAATGCAAAGAAAGCATTTTCATCATCCTTTGCAGATACAGAGGAAACAGAGGCTGCGCCGACACGGTGATCCTGGACATCCGAATACCATCCGGTTACAGGCCGGAGGACAGGTCTTTGAGAAATGTAAGTTACAGAGAAACTGCCTCATGAATGAAGATGTGGGTGCAGACATGATGATAAGGCTGCATGTCGTCTCCTCACAGCTCTTTCAAGCTCAGCAGGTGGTTCATGTGGAATACAGGGACTGTCGTGTTATTGTGACCATACACAAGGTGAGAGAAATAGACTTCATGACACAGCTGATGTTCTTCAAGTTTGCTTCTGAACCTTTTTCTAACCCTCTTTTTCTTATTTTTAGCTATGTGAAGGCAGAGCTGTCCTCCACATGTTGAAGTTAGTACGAGAGCATGTGGTGCTGAACCTGCAGCCAGCCATCGTCAGGATATATGATGTCCAGCATCCAGGTGAGGCATCAAATCTTTTCACAGAAAGCAAATCAAACTCAGAAGGGATAATTAACCCTTAAAACTCCCCAAGATCTCCAGCGCCCCCGAGCAATATCACTTATACTGCCAGAGATTTTTCAGGAACTGTCGTGTGTAGTAACTGTGGAGTAAGTTGTGATCAATAATTTACCCTTCAGATGATCTGTAAAAGTTTTCCAGGCATTTATATCCTGCCCATGAGGCATACACAAAATGTAGTGTTTTTTCAGAGGCTCTATGTAAATCCACTAGGATACTGATATTATCGGTCAATATCTGCATTAAATGTGAGATCAGAAAATATTACCTGGACGGATATTTTTTACTGCCAAAATCCCACGAGATCTTGTTCCATTAGCAGCATGTAGAAAAGCCCCTGTTATCCTGGAAGAACTTCATATCCCAGCATTCCTTTCAGAGTCATGTGACTACGGTGCAGCTGCTGCTGCTACAGACTGACTTGCTTTGAAGATGCTTATAATATGTCTGGTTTTAAGTTGTTGGTTAAGTTACCAAGTTGTCAGAAACATTATAATTAGCCGCATGTTGGCTAATACCTGCTAGTATCTGATATCTGGCAGCCAGATGTCACAAAATGAACTCCTCTGGCTGAGTTAAGGCTATTTTGGGATCTTTGCTCTCAGAGCAAATATAGTTTTCGTTTTTAGATTATGAGATACAAAACCTTGCAGTTGTCTTAATATATCAGTTGATATCGGATATCAGAGATTGAGAGTCGGACAATGTTGGCTATCGGTAAAAAAGCCAATATCAAACATCCCTAAAATCCACATGAGTGAGCCATGATAATACTGTTATTTATCATATTTTCATAATGAAAAAGGATCACTATCACTTCTTTGTTGCGATGACAACTCTATTTTGACCTGGAAATTATGATGAAGACTGGTTTTTCACCAATCAGATTGCTTAAATTTGATGGTAAAATCCAATCTGTAGCAACCACAGATCAACAAGAAAGCAGGAAGCTCTGAATTTAGAGAGAACTAAAATAATGGTCCTCTATGAGTGGAATAAAGCCAAAAAGGTGTTTTGTTGCACAATGGTGCCAAAAAGCAGTTGAGTAGGAGCAGTTTTATGGATAGCTGATACATGGCAGCACAAATAACTGTAAACAGAAAAAAAAAAAAACAACTGGAGGAAAAAGTGTCAATATGTAAATAGTAGAGATGCATATTATTGGCTCAATATCGGTATCAGCTGATATTTGCTTTACAACTAAGTACAGTATAGGATAGCAGCCATACCATATAATTAACCAACATTTGCTGTTTGGTGACAAACCCGCAGAACTTTTTTTTTTTTTTTTTTTTTTTTTTTTTTTTTTTAAATAAAAAATCGGTGGGGCACGAGAATGTCCTCACAGTCATAACAATTATGTCCCGTGACATTATGACGTTTCTGGCCACTACTGCATCTCCCCCAGAAGATTCTTTGTAGTTTCACACAAGGAATGAATATTACATCATTTTCAGCTTTAATTTCGGTATAAGTTATCGCCCAAATGAGTTGTAAAATATAGGCATATTGGATATCATCCAAAAATCTAATATCATGCATCCCTAGTAGTTTCTTTTGTGTGTTTGTTTCGATGCCAAGATGTTTTCTCCTGAAAGCCAAGACTTAAGGTAAGAGTATGATATGCAGATAAGAAAAGGTCACTGTTGATCTGTGTGTTATTTCTACAACATACTGTTAGTTATAAATTCTGTTTTCTTGTTTTTGGTTGGCTTTTAGACTAGTGACCACTTAGTAGAAACTCATAGGGATCCTAAAAGAGAGAAAAACAGGCAGATCCAAAACATCAAAAAATGGCTTTAAATTTGAAGAGTTAAAGGAGTTAAAAAAAAAAAAAAAAGTAAAGCTGACTGTTTGCACTTGATCTTCTTTTTCCTCTTAGGTGATGGGGCTGAGACAGAATACTGGGTGTGTACTTCAGACTGTCCCAAACCTTGTCCTGTGTCCACCAGATTAAATCATTTCTCCAAGGTGTGGAAGTTCGGTCAAAGGAAAGAAGTCTAGTAAAACGGCGCCAGCCTGAGATCAAGCAAGTGCTACGTTTAAAAAAAGAAAAATTCTACAGATAACAGGCTTTATTTTTATTTATTTATTTTTTTTGCTTTATTTTGTTTGTTTTTTCATGTTTTAAGTTGCTACAACATTGCAGTTTCCCTTTGGGTTAACTAAAATATTTTTCATTTCTTTTTGTTTTGTAATTCCCTAAATCATTTAATTTGGATTGGACTGTAAAGGAACAGCTAGTGTGATGCGAATTATTCCCAGCTTTTACGTTATCATTTTTATTCCTTTCATAGTTTTAAGAGTGAAGTATGGTTAGTCCTAAGGCCATCGTTGATTTAAAAAAAAAAGTGAAAACCTGTCATTTATTCATTCTTTTTTTTTTCTAAATTCATATTAATTTGTTTTTAGTGGAATTTTTTAGAGTACTTCAGTTTCTTACTAGTTGCAATATTTGTTGGATAGAAAAAATTGACCTTATCTGTTGGTTTCCTTAGCTTGGTTATTATGAATTAGCTTGCACTGATTTGTCTGTGAAGTGCCCTGAGATGACAATGTTGTTTACTGGCGCTATACAAATGAAGCTGAATCGAATTGAAGTGAAAAACAAAACCAAAATTCAATAAATGATCTGATCAAACCCTCCAACTTCTCAGTTTCTGTTTTTTCTGTGCAGTTTTGAAGGTGACAATTTATTAACAAAGCTGTCCAGTTTTACCCAAGTGGCAACCTCCGGTGGCCAATTATGAGTCTACCCGGAAGAAGTCATTATTTGTAGTTCTCCCTTCATCCACTAGGGGCTGCAAAACAGAGCAAATCCCCATAGACTCCCATGTTAAAAACACCAACTTCAGAGCAGAAATAAACATGTTTACATACATCCTGGTTGAAAAAATCATTTTAAGTTTAATAGGTCAAGTTTACAGTCATGTCAACTGTGAGGGGGGTGAATTTTTTTTATAACTCATCTGTTTGGATGTTATTTAGTCTTGAAATTACACATAATTAAGGGCGTATCCTTTTGACATGCAACAGACCAGAAGTCCGGCCTGCGTATCGGAATTATCAGCTATTCTGCAGGTCTTTGTTGTTTTGCTGCTCCGACAGACCTGATTCAAATCAAAGGGATCCAACGGCTTGTTGTCAACTTCCTCACACTCACCTAATGATTTAAAGGGACGAGAGGCAAGATTAAGAAACAAAACTTGCGAGTCGCGACTGGCGCTTCAGGTAACTGCAGCCACGAGCCAAGTCGTCACGGGAGCGTGCACAAAATGAAGCTATAATGTTTACTAGGGGTGTCCCCAAATATTCGACGATTCGTTTCCAGAACTGGGCTTCGACTGCCAGTCTCTAAGTCGAATAGTCGCAGCATTTTGTTACCAAGCAAAAATCATACCATCCTGCAGTAGGAGGGTGCTGAATGTTATATTTTTACACAATATTCATTTGTCCTTTAAATAATTCATGTTATAGGTCTGTTAGCAGCCGAATAATTCTATTACTATCAGTGTGGCATACGGCAAGATGAGCCGGGCAGGCGGGTTTAAACCCGCAGTCTGCCGACTGAGTCGCACGCGCTGAGCACTCAGTCAAAGCGACGTCTCTATAACCAAGTAGCCAGACATGATGAAGGACCCTCACCTGTCACATCATCATCATCGATGTAGTTTCTTCCACTGATTTACAGCATCAGTCTGTCAAGGTGAAAACAGTCTTACAGACATGAACACCGCGTCTACAGTACTCCCGTGCGTAATGCTGAAGATGGATAGCTGGCACTGCTGGAGGATTATTCAGATTATATCAGGAAAAAACACGTTTTTAAGAACCATCATTTCCTGAATCATGAACCTGTGGCTGATATCAGACTCCCTAGAGCAGCGCTTTTGTCTTTGTCCTGAACTGGACCGCCGTCTCGCTGCGTCAGCTGTTGAGCGCACATGTGGAGCGGCTCCTGAACGGTGGAGATGCCAGGAGAAGATGCTGCACTATTCCAGCAAGTTGTGGAATAATCATGGCTGTGATGTTCTGCAATTCCCTTCACCTCCACTCCACGCCATCCAGAGCAGATTCTCCTATCGGCTTTATTGTTAACGAAGCGAGGAGGCTTTCTGCTGCGCAGATTCTAACTTTTACTTTCCGTTTTACATGGATATAACTTTGTACTTCGTTATGAGCCTATTTTTTTATTGTTGTGTAATTGATTTATTTATTCAGTGAAGGTTATTCTATTGTAATTCCTCTGTATATATTTGACATTTGGACTGTGCGCAGCGGAGCGCGCACAGACTGTCAACACCCTTTTAATTTTCTTTCCTGACTTTAAATTGTTAAGCAAAAAAACAAACATAACAAACAGACAAAAAAACAACAAATAAAAAACATTTGAATTTATTTGATGAGGTGTTCCAGCTCTTTCTCTGGAGCAGGAAAAGACGATTATGAATCAAGAAGGGGAAAAAAAAACAAAACATGATTCGACTATTCGTCGGCGAATGACGTGATCTGACGAATCAGGTTCGACTATGAAAATTCTTAGTCGGGGACACCCCTAATGTTTACTAACCTTTTTCTTCGTAGTTACACTTTTTAGTGTCTTTCGGTTGATCTGGATCGTTTGCTGACGGCAAAAGAATCCATAACTATCGCTTATAGTCAGGGGCGCCGCCAGGAATTTTGGGCCCCATGAAAGACATTCATGTTGGGCCCTCCTCCCTCAAAAAGTTGATGCAAGACTTAAAACTGTTATAAAAAGAGTATTATTTACAGTTTCAATGTATTTTTGTAGGGCTGTCAAAAAATTCATCCTGATTAATCGCGTTTATCACTTCTAGAACACATTTAGGATTAAAGGTGTCTCAGCAGGAATTCTGCATTTATCTTTAGTAGACTAAACTACTGAAACCCTGTCCTTACATGTCTCCCTAAAGTCCTTCAGATGGAGGCAGTTTAGTCCAGAATGCTGCTGATCCTCACAGGCTGACTTAACAACTGTATTATAGTTTTTCTCAATTGCTAAAACACAATTTTTGAAATGTCCCCTCAGTTTTTCACAACTTTAAACACTAAACCCCAAACTCAAACTACTTTCCCAAAACCTCTTTTTCTTGCTGCAAAAGGAAGTTACTGACTCAAAACAGCATCACCTGGCCTCAAAAAGAGACACTATTGTCAAATCATGCCCCAAGCACAGCAAAATGTAGAACACTACAGAGCAATCAGGAAACACTAGAAGGAAAAAAGGAAAACATAGTTCTCAGAACATCATGCTGTCAAAATGTATGTTTTTTTTTTTTATTTACATCAGGCCAAATGCATCATGTCACAACACAGAGAACTCATAACATAAAGTACTAGAGCGCAGACCTCTGCCAAGCAGAACTCGCAATGATAAAGAATCCTTCAAAAAATTCATGGATCCAGAAGATGATCTGAATCACCACCAAAATGTAATGGGTTCATTTTTGGGCTGAGGCTCATGACTGGTGAAAATTTCAGGTCAATCCGTCCAGAACTTTTTCCGTAAAGTTGCTGACAGACAGATAAACAAACCAACGCATCAAAAACATCACCTCCTTGGTGGAGGTAATACTGTAACATGGCAGATCACAGTTGCACGGATTTCACCTGAAATGAAGGCTCTGCGTCAGACCTGATTTTGTCTCCTTATGTCCTCATCCTTGACCACCTCTTATGCGTACTTTTTCTCTCTGATTTCCTCTATCCATCGCAAAATCTTGACCTCCCACAGCTTCCTCAACTGGTTTATATTGGTTCCCTCATCATCAGCCAAAGGTGGAATCAATTTTGAGTCACTGTGTTTACCTGCTGACACCTGTGTCTTAGTTGTGATCAAAGTGTGCAACATGTGTTCACCATTTTGCACAGCAAGTGCATCACAATGCAAATGTGTTTGCAAACAGTGTCTAATGATGTGAAAGGTGCTTTCGGTTTTGATCACAAGAGGACCGATTTGATACCTTGGTTTAGGCTTCTGAAAAATTGGCTTTGAGAATGAGATTTAGTGTTTTAGCAACTGAGAAAAACTGTAATGTGAAGCTGAAATTCAGGTCTTAGTCCTGGACTAATCCCAGATTTCTGGCTTGGTTTTAGCCTTTAAGTTACAAAACAAAAGTTTGTGTTGTCTACATGTAGCAGTACTAATTAATATAAAAAAAATCTCTTGTTTGACAATAGGATTAATTTTTTGACAGCCCTAATTTTTTTGTTGTTCCTCCATTTCTATACTTTCTGGCCAAACCTGAGAAATGTAAGCCAAGAATGTAACAGTTGTTACATTTATATAATGTACCAACAAATTATATCATCTGATTACATCCATTATCAGCAGCTCAGTGTAACCTCACAGCTAGATTGCAAAAAGGTATTTATGCTTCAGATCAAGCTGCTCAAATAAATTAACCGTCTTGAGAAAGATAAAGATTTATAGATGTCTTTTTATGGCTCTAATTCAATCTGAATGTAAAAATCTAACTGAACTATTTAAATCATGACTTTGATTTTAATACAGGCGCCTGATGGCTACTCAGTGTTTTCATTTAACTGTCCAGTATTCTGTACAAACAACTACAGTACAACTACAGGGTATTTTTATTTTATAGAGATCATTATGTTTTTTTGTTTTGTTTTTTAAGTGTTTCAATTCTTATTTAAAAAATGCTTCATTCTTATTTTTGGAATGGTAAAATGAGACAAATTCCCACAGCAGACTCTGTAATGATGCTAACTTGTCCCAATGTTGCTTACCTTTTTTACTGGGAATGGAAAGGGGGGTGGGGGGTTGAAGAGGGGCAGCTGCTGGTGTATCATCTGTTTACATATGATTAAGGGGGGACAAGGAGTTATTTAATATAAGTATCTTGCTAAACAATTAATAGCACTCAAGTGATGTTCTGAGAACCATGTTTTGCCTGGTCTGGTTGTGTAAATGTAAATTCTCAGCTCTGAGTTTTCTGGCTTATTTGCTTCTGTTTTAGTTACAGACACACAATAAGCTCATTACAAATGCTGGAGACTCCTGCTTTAATTTTTCTTTTAACGAAAAAAAGAG
The DNA here is from genome assembly GCA_023101725.1 of Atherinomorus stipes. Taxonomy (NCBI): domain Eukaryota; kingdom Metazoa; phylum Chordata; class Actinopteri; order Atheriniformes; family Atherinidae; genus Atherinomorus; species Atherinomorus stipes. The sequence goes on along the minus strand of JALJCO010006296.1, from coordinate 273,080 downwards.
GGAAAATCACTTTCCGTTTAAGACGCACTAACCAGCATCATCAATCATGTGATCCCACTTCTACCTTAAGGAGGATTAACTAAGTTGTAATAGTCTGCAGACAACTAGGTTATTTCACTCAACAGGTTTATTTGAACAACTCAGGCAACAAACCTTTCTCTAAAAACTGGCTCACGCTTCGTTCGTCTCTTCTCTTTCTTTCTGTTCTCATTTGAAAATCATACTTTCATTTCTTGGGGCGCTGTGTTCTTCGTTTGCGGATTGACTTTTTGTCATACTGCTGCTTATTTACACATTTTCTTAGTCAGTCGTTTCATTCGCTGTCATTCTGCCAAATGAAGCGCATGCAGCGATAAAGGCCCGATACCAGCAAACCGCTGCTGACAGGCAGGGAGCTGATGCGCTGAGGCAGTTCCTGAGGACCAAACCATTTCTTGCACTTTCATGGGGGTGGGTTGGTCATTATATTCATGCTTTGTTTTGCCGTTTACTGCTGAAAAACCAGTGAGAACCCGAAGGCAATGTATTCTACTACTGTATTTTCTTGTTCTCTTTTTAATCTATATAAACATATTATTTGAAATGAAGGTTTAATAATTTCCACATCTTTTGGGGCCCCCCACAGTCATGGGCCCTTGGAATCTTCCTAACTTTCCCCCCCCATACGGCGCCCCTGCTTATAGTGTTTGAATTTACCGCGACCGTCTTCTTCCTGTATCAAAACTGCAGATGTAACGTCATTTGACATCACGTCTGCAGGGCAGTGCGGGAAATTCGGCCACCGAATTGCAGCGCATTTTGCAGCACACAGCCTGTTCAAGGCAACGGAGAGAAACGTGGGTGGAAACGTTATTTTTGGTATTTAGTGCTTCATCACCCATTAGTATTCAAAAAATGGACATGCATGTTTGTTTTTTTTAAAATTCCTGCCTCTAGTCCCTTTAAATCAGGTGTGTTGGAGCAGGGAAAAGGCCCGCACGAAAGCGGCCCTCAAGGACAGGGGTTTACTCCTGCGATAGACTGACAACCTGAGACAATGGATGACCTGAAGTTACCCAGTGTGTCATATTAAGCTGGATGGCAACATGGAAACAGAGAATATTGTCAAACTGATGAGTGTTCACCAAAATTTATCACGTTTTTGTTGTTGCGAATAAAGATTTCCTTGACATTGTTAAGACGATAGTCCGATTGTCATCTGTTCTAGAGGTTTCACCCCCTCAACAGTGAAGGGTCTACTTCCAGTCTTAAGGCCTTCACACACCTACTCCGAATATTTCGTCCGAAAGATTCGCACGGCAAAAGCTTGAATCAAATTTATATCAAGTCAAGGGGAACGTTCACATCAGTGACAAAATTCCGTCTTGTGATTTTGTGACGTTTATTTTTTTCGAACTGAGGTCGATTTTCTTTATATTCGCATCCGACAGATACACAATCCACCAATCAGAGAAGGCGCTCTGACGTCACAGAGCTGGTCGCAAGCAAAAAGAGAAAGGAAAAAGAGAGAGGTGTCGCTTGGTCGCTGCTACTGCATCATTATGGCTCAGGTGTTATCATATTTGTGTCGCTGCACTCTCGTTTGGCATAAGGGGTTTGGGGGTGTCACAGCTGAAGTAGCAGTGTTTTCCCTACATTTTGTGGCCATTTCAGGTTATTAGCTACATGTGTTCTATTTAAAATCCCTATCTGGCATCTCCACGGTGAGATCAGCCGTTTTCAGCATCCAGAAGTTTCCCTGCAGCCGCCTCTCCCTCCGTCACTGCTGCACGTGCTCACGTTCCTCTGGAATAACAAATGCAAGTTTGTTTTTGCATCTTCGTATCCCAATAAATCCCAATGTTTCCTCTACTTTCAACTACTAGCCCTTACTCACTACTGCTAGCCCCCACCCACTCCCACTGCACCCTCGAATTGAAGCCACAAGGGGTAGGGCTTTGTAATCTTCCCTGGGAATTGGAACATCACTTGCTGCATTGACGTTCAAACACATAAGCGACGGCATAGTCACGTTTGCACATACGTCTCACCATAACAACACAGAGTTAGCAGTTACGATTGTTTTTCTTTTTTTTCTTATCATTCATCAATCTTCGGTTGATTAACAAACAAAACAACCACACGGCTAGCGTGGCTAGTTTGGCTAACGTTACAAACAAATGTGTAATGTGTACATATGTACATTTGTGAGTTTTGTTCTCCGAGTCCTGTCACTATCCTGAGGTTGCTGTTGTTCCCTTTTTCTCTGGCCCTTCCTCAGCAAGTCAGCATGTGACACCCCTCGCTCTGAAGGGCTAGATTCATACCCACTACTCCTTGTTATGTCTACTGCCCCTACATGCAAAGAGGAATTGGGACACCACTACCTTCACGGGAAAATTTAGGGGGTAGGGATAAAAAGTAGGGCTAGTGGGTGTATTGGGACGCACCCTTAACATGGGCTGGTCTATTCTAGCAGAACAAGGGATGAATGAGGGTCACCGAGCCAGACTTAATAAGATTTTTAGAAAGGAAAGTTTGAAGTCTGGTTTTAAAGGTAGAGAGGGTGTCTGCTTCCTGAAGCCAAACTGGGAGCTGGTTCCACAGAGAGGGGTCTGATAGTGATAGCTGAATGTTCTGCCTCCCATTCTACTTTTAGATCCTCTTGGAACCACCAGTAAACCTGCAGTCTGACAGTGACATGTTATGATGGGAAAATCTGAAACTCTGAGATCTTTAAGATCCAATAGAGCTGAATCAGTAAGAGCTGTATGGCGAGGAGAAGAATTTTAATTTCTATAGTGATTTTACAAGGAGTCAAAAAAAGGGAAGATAAACTGGAGAAAGATGATCTCTGCTGAAAATTCTCATCAGAACCCTCGCTGCAGCATCTTGGATCAGATGGAGACTTCAAAACATTAACGTGAAATTTTAGGCATCATCACATCAGTAATTAACCTGGAAAACTGAAAATGTTGCCACCAGTCATAACTCTAAGAAACTGTTGTAATCATCTCAGTCACAGTAGTGTGAAAAAGTGTTTGCCCCCTTCCTGAATTATTTTTTTACATGTTTGTCACACTTATGTTTCAGATCAAACAAATTTAAATATTAGACAAAGATAACAAGTAAACACAAAATGCAGTTTTTAAATGAAGGTTTTTATTAGTAAGGGGAAAAAAATCCAAACCCACATGGCCCTGTGTGAAAAAGTGAACCTAAACCCCCTGAACCTAATAACTGGTTGAGCCACCCTTAGCAGCAACAACTGCAATCAAGCGTTTGTGATTACTGGCAATGCGTTTTCTACAGTGCTGTGGAGGAATTTTGTTCTACTCATCTTTGCAGAATTGTTGTAATTCAGCCACATTGGAGGGTTTTCCAGCATGAACCGCCTTTTTAAGGTCATGCCACAGCATCTCAATGGGATTCAGGTCAGGACTTTGACTAGACCACTCCAAAGTCTTCATTTTGTTTTTTTTAAGCCATTCAGAGGTGGACTTGCTGGTGTGTTCTGGATCATTGTCCTGCTGCAGAACCCAAGTGCGCTTCAGCTTGAGGTCATGAACAGATGGCCGGACATTCTCCTTCAGGATTTTTTGGTAGACAGCAGAATTCATGGTTCCATTTACCACAGCAAGTCTTCCAGGTCCTGAAGCAGCAAAACAGCCCCAGACCATCACACTAAAACCACCCTATTTAACTGTTGGTATAATGTTCCTTTTCTGAAATGCCGTGTTACTTTTACGCCACATGTAATGGGACCTACACCTTCCAAAAAGTTCAACTTTGTCTCATCAGTCCACAGAGTATTTCCCCAAAAGTCTTGGGAATCATCAAGACGCTTTCTGGCAAAACTGAGACGAGACTTTGTTTCTCATTTTTTTCCTTAATTTCTTTGGATCGCAGCATGATGTCTAGCTTTTGAGGATCTTTTGGTCTACTTGAATTCGTCAGGCAGGTCCTATTAAAGTGATTTCTTGATTGAGAACAGGTGTGGCAGTAATCAGGCCTAGGTGTGGCTTATGTTTTAATGGGGGGCCATTTTCACACAGGGCCATGTGGGCTTGGATTTTTCCCCCTTTACTAAAAAAAATCTTTATCTAAAAAGTGCATTTTGTCATCATTGTCAAATTTTTAAATTTGTTTGATGATTTGAAACATATAAGTGTGCCAAACATGCAAATAATAAGAACTCAGAAAGGGGGCGAGCACGTTTTCACACAACTGTATATAAACTTTATCTGTTTCTCCATTACTTCCATAACAAGGATGCAAGCAGATTTCACCATGAATTTTAATTAATTACCAAATGACAAATTAAAGGTACACTGTAAAATGAGTAACTGGGCTGTAGTTGATATGAAGGACTTATTCATATAGATGTAACTTTATTGTTTTGGTTTGAAATGAATGAAATGAAATGAAAATGAAAAATACTTTATTCATCCCCGAAGGGAAATTCAGTATTGTAAAAGCTCACTTTTTTTTTTTTTTTTTTTTTTTTTTAAATAAACAAAAAGTCAGTTAGTCTTGTTCTTTAGGGTGATGGTTGCTGGCAGGAATGAATTCCTGTATCTCTCCGTCCTACAGCGAACTTGATGCAGCCTCCCACTGAACACACTCTGTTGATTCTTCACCGTGTTGTGGAGAGGATGGGAAGTGTCCTCCATCATCTTCATCAGCTTGTGAAGCATTCTTTTTGAACGATCAGCTCCAGCGGCTCCAGAGTTATCCCCAGCACAGAACCAGCTTTCTTGATCAGCTTGTTTAGTTTCTTCAAGTCTCTGGTTCTGATGCTGCTGCCCCAGCAGATGGCTGCAAAGCTAATTGCACTTTCTACCACAGACTTATAGAAGATCTGCAACATCTTTTGCAGACATTAAATGATTTTAGCTTCCTTAAGAGGTAGAGTCTGCTCAGACCTTTCTTGTAGATGTAGTCACTGTTGCATTTCCAATCGAGTCTGTTGTCCAGCTGAACTCCAAGGTATTTGTAGTTCTCTACCACCTCCACCTCCTCTTCCAGGATGTAGACAGGACTATGCTGCTTATTCTTGCTCCTCCTGAAGTCAACAATCATCTCTTTAGTCTTGCTGGTATTTAAGATGAGCTGATTGTTACTGCACCATTTCACAAACTGATTGACAAGTTCCCTGTATTCGGCTTCTTGTCCATCACTAATACACCCCACAACAGCAGAGTCATCAGAATATTTCTGCAGATGACAGGACTCAGAGTTATACTGGAAGTCTGAGGTGTACAGTGTAAAGAGGAATGGTGAAAGTACAGTCCCTTGTGGTGCTCCAGTGCTGCTGACCACCATCTCAGACACACAACCTTTCAGTCTCACAAACTGTGGTCTGTTTGTGAGGTAGTCGTAAATCCAGGTGGTTGTGGAGGGATCCACCTGGAAGTTATGGAGCTTCTGACATAGCAAAGCAGGCTGAATAGTATTAAATGCACTTGAAAAATCAAAGAACATGACCCTCAAAGTGCTGCCTGACTGGTCCAGATGAGAGTGGGCTCTCTGAAGCAAGAGGATGATGGCGTCTTCAACCCCAAGCCCATTACGATATGCGAACTGTAATGGGTCCTGAAAGGTGTTCACTTGCTTGTTGAGGTGAGCCAGTAAGAGTCTCTCCAGGACTTTCATGATGTGAGATGTCAGAGCAACTGGTCTGTAGTCATTTGGTTCAGCTGGTTGTGGTTTTTTAGGGACTGGAACAAGACAGGATGTTTTCCACAGCACAGGAACTCTGTTCTGTCTCAGGCTGGTGTTAAAAAGGTGCTGGAGAACTGGACATAGTTGTTCTGAGCAGGTCTTGAGAACTCTGGGACTGACACCATCTGGACCTGCAGCCTTGTTCCGGTTCAGTTTTTCTAGTTGTTTCTTGACCTGGTCACAGGAGACAGTCAGGCTGGAGGTGGAGGCAAAAGAGGTCTCAGGATGTCCTGATGTGGAGGGAGAGGAGGCTGTGTTCAGGTCCATGACTGAGGTGCAGGGTGACAGAGTGGAGGTGGGACAGGAAAGCTGTGAGCTCATGGAGGGTGTGTGGAATGTTGGGTTGTCGGCAGAGGGGGAACTGAACCTATTGAAGAACATGTTCAGTTCGTTAGCTCTGTCCAGACCTCCGTCAGTCTGGTCCCCCTTTTAACTTGAAGCCAGTGATTTTCTTCATTCCCGACCACACATCCCTCACGTTGTTCTGCTGGAGCTGGCTCTCCAACTTCTTCCCGTAGTCCTCCTTGCACTTCTTAGTCTGTGTTTTCAGTTGTTTTTGTGTGGTCTTCAGTAACTCCCTGTCTCCATCCCTGAAAGCTTTCTTTTTGATGTTCAGCAGCTTTTTCAGGTCACTGGTGATCCAGGGTTTGTTATTGGGGAAGCACCTCACTGTTCTTGTTGGAACGATGCTGTCCACACAGAAGTTTATGTAATCTGTCACACACTCAGTCATGGTGTTGATGTCATCTCCATGAGGTTCACAGAGGACATTCCAGTCTGTGGCCTCAAAGCACCCTCTCAGAGCATCTTCAGCCTCAGTAGACCAGGTTTTAATCGTCCTCCTAATGACTGGTTGCTGCTGAACGATGGGCTTGTAGGTGGAGGTGAGAAGAACCAGATTATGATCAGATCTTCCTAGAGGAGGCAGGGCAGAGGAGCTGTATGCATTCTTTGTATTTGCATAAAATAAGTCCAACATCTTATTTTCTCTGGTGGAGCAGCTGACAAACTGCTGGAAAGTTGGCAACGTAGCAGAGAGGGAGACGTTGTTGAAGTCTCCAGAGATCGCCATGAATGAGTTTGGATGCTGTGTTTGTAGTTTAGCCACGACGAAGCTGATGACATCACAGGCTGTCTCTGATGCGGTACCTGGTATTATATAAACCGCTACCAGAATAACACAGGCAAACTCTCTGGGTAAATAATATGGACGGAAACTCACAGCTAACAGTTCAATGTATCTTGTGCAGATCTTCTCCTTGACAGTGACGTGTCCTGGATGACACCAGCGCTGACTGACCAGCACTGCAATTCCGCCTCCCTTCCGCTTCCCGCTGAGCTGTATATTTCGGTCTGCACGGACCGTCTTGAAGCCGTGTACAGACGCATTACAGTCCGGGATGTGTTCATGCAGCCAAGTCTCGGTGAAACACATGATACTGCATTCTCTGTACTCTTTCTGAGACCTTGTTAGCACTTCGAGCTCGTCCATCTTGTTAGCTAGCGATCTCACGTTACCCATCACAACAGTTGGAAGAAACGGTTTAAATCTCCACCGTTTTTTCTCTGCCTTACCCCTGCCCTGCATCCTCTTGTCTTTCTCCTTAACTCCACTGGGATTTGACGTGTTATTTCGCTGAAAATCTTGATTTGGGAGAGTTTTAACAGTTGATCACGGTGGTAAACAATTTTTCCGTTGCTATGGATACACATCATAACAAGCAGTGAAAAAAGCCAATATACGAGGAAAAATCTCCCGAATTGCACACCGTTCAAACCAGCATAAAAATCCTCCAAGAAAAACCTAATCTGACGAATAATGTCGATAAAAAAGACAACTATATTAGAAAAGAACCACAAAAGTTAAGGGAGAGCTTTCACAAATTGCAGCTACCTAGCAGCGCATTCCAGAACAAAGATGGTGATGAGATATAATGTTTTTGAGTTAAATCAATTTAAAAATCACACTCTTTAGTCCAAAATAAGTTTTTACTGTCACTCAAAGTAAAATTTTTAAAAGTTGTTTCAGCTTCAGAGTGCATGAACAACAACGGGGGCGGGGCTATTTTCAAAGGCTCATGGGAAATACAAATTCAGCAGGAATTTAACCTTTTATGATTGTCATCCTATAATTTGAGTTGTGTTTACTGTGTTTGTTATGTTCACATGCAGAGGAAGTTGTTGAGAAATTCCGTTCAGTTCGGACGTTAAAGTTGCACCATAAGTGTGAAGGACAGTACAAGGAGATGAACTCACAACCCCTTTCTTATTCTTCTGCAGTGCTTGGCTCAAACTCACTATGATGATCATTGCTGTTTGAATTGATATTGAATCACAGACTCATGCATGAAGTAACACTTAGACTTTGTACTAAATGTAATGTGCCATGTAAAATATTGGTAAAATTATACTTTTATGTACCTTAATTTCAGAAAAATAGGGAAAAAGCATGAAGCAGAATTATAGCAATTCAATTAGTTTATTCCAAGATGAAAAATTAAAGGTTGAATGTGGAACATTTTTATAAAAAGCTATATTTAAAAAAAAAAAAAAAAAAAAACCCTCCACAGGTCGTTTGGGGGGTACAGAATGAAAGTACATTTCCTAGAAAAATTATATTTAGCCTAAAAATCATTATAGAATTGATTTTAACGGGTTCAACAATAGCATTATTGTTTATTTACGTCTATAAGCCAATACATGCCGCCATTGCGGGTTGCCAAATACGATCTCTGTGTGGCAACAACATGTTGGGCACAGTTGGCTGGCACAGGGGGAAACAGTGGAGACGGCGAGTGAAGCAGCTGCTTCAGAGCCCTGGAGATATTGTTCTGTTTCTGAAGAGCAGTGACCTGAGAAGAGCAAAACCTGGAGTAAATTTAGGCAAAGACTACACTAGATGGACCCACATAAAAATTTTCCACGGCATAAAAACACGGAAATGATGATTTTTCTCCTTGTTTAGTTTATTCCAAGATTAAAAGATTCTTTGTCATGAATTATATTTTTTACTTTGTACGAAAGCAATTTCTTTGTTTTAAAGTAAAAGATATATTTTCAGTAGATCAAAATTTATAGTTTCAACCAAATCATAAATTTAGTTTGAGAAAAACTGATAAATTTAGTTGTAACAGATTATAGCAATTTTAAAAAAAAAGTTGATCCAAAGTATAATTTTTTTCAGAGTAGAATGGGAGATCCTGGAAAACTGCCAGAGCAGCTGCACTGATGAGGCAGGTCTTAAGGAGGCCTTTAGGGCGCTCTTCCCAACATTGACCACCAGAGTGTACTCTACACCCTTCTTCAGAAACTATCTTCAATCATTTCAGAAGACAAAGCCACTTGTGGTCTCCTCTTCACTATCGGTCAGAAGAACATATCCTCAACCCATGTTTATGTGGTCAGTCCATTTATCCTTTTTCTATGTATATTTAATCCAATTAAGGGTCCTGTGGGGCTGGAATTTATACCAGCTCCTATCAAGGTACACCCTGGATCCAGCTTCATGGTACAGACCTCTGAGGTCAACAATCTTTTTCAAATTCCTGTTCACGATGAGGTGATTGTTACCGCACCATTTCAAAACTAACTGACCAGTTCTCTGTACTCAGCTTCTTGTCCATCACTGATACTCCCACAGCTGTAGAGTCATCAGAGTATTTCTGCAAATGACAGGACTCAGAGTTGTACTGGAAGTCTAAGGTGTGAAGAGGAATGGTGCGAGTACAGTTCCTTGTGGTGCTCCAAAGCTGCTGACCACTGTCTCAGACACACAACCTTTCAGTCTCCCAAACTGTGGTCTGTTTGTTAGGTAGACATAAATCCTGGTGGTTGTGGAGGATCAACCTGGATTTTCTGGAGCTTGTCATCGTGTGAGGCTAAACTGTCTACAAAGCATTAAAGAAATCAAATAACATGTTTCTCACAATGCTACTTTAAGTGGTCAAGATGACAGTGGGCTCTCTGAAACAGACAGATAATGGTGTCTTCAACTCCAAACCTATTCATTAGTGAGCCCTGAAGGGTGTTGACTTGCTTACTGAGGTGAGCCAATAAGTCTCAGCAGGACTTTTATGATGCGGGATGTGAGAGCAACTGGTCTGCTCTCATTTCAAATAGATTGTTGGAGTTTTTCCATAAGCTGGAAGAAGCCATGATGTTTTTTACAGTGCAGGAAATTTTTCTTGAATATGAATAACCAAATAAATAGCTTGATTTAAAAATAGAATGTGTCTTTGTTTCCAAACGAGAATACTTTTCATTGCTTACATTTTTTAAATGAACAAATTTCATTCACATGTTTAATCTACATAATCGTTTAATTAAATTCCACGAGCTATAATCTTTTCATGAAAAGTGGTCACTACAGTGGAGACCTTTGAAGCTGTTTTCTAGCATACACATGGGTGGATGGCATGTTTTTAAATTAGCCACCTATCCTGCAAACAATCCTACAAACACACACAGTCGTCCTCAAAATTATTCATACCCTCCTATTAAATAAAGCTAACTTCACAATAGTAATTAAAATAACAAGAAACTAATAAATTAAATTACAAAATTATAGTTTAGTCAAATATTGCTTTTAGTTGTGATTGGTAATAATAATAATAAAAAAAAACAAACTAACTAACTAAAACTGTCCAGACATATTAGAGCACATTGCTCCTGAACAGTGCAGACGTCTGTTTAGAGGTTAGAGAAAACACCTGATTGCAGTGATTGTCTCAAAGAACACTTTGGCTTCGAGCCCCATCATAAACTTGTTTTTTGTTTGTTTGTAATATTTATTTCGAACCACAGTTCAAAATCAATGTCATGATTTTCAGAATTTTTTTAAATTTATTATTGCTTTTGTCAATTTCAGCTTATTTAACTGACAGATGATATTTTTTCTTCTTCAATTTTGGGGGAGTTTCGACTGTAGACCTGCACGCTGTTGTAGTTGGCCTTTTATTTTGAAAGCCTTTACAGGAAGTACGGCTTTGCGTCACGTGACTTGACGTTGCGGTCAGTCACCGGAGAACCGGAGCGCTGGGTTTAACTGGGAACTCCTGCTGTCGGTGGTTCTGCGTCCATCTACTGCAGGTAGGAAACACAAATCAAATATTGATCTGTGGACAATTTGCAGCGTTTGCTTATTTTTCCTGCGTTGTTTATCCGTTTGATCTTCCATACCGGTCGTTGATGTGGCAATTTCATTCTCTGGTTCAGTCCGACACAAAGCTACGTGTCTGCACCGTAACTGTCTCCAGTCCTGCTTATGGAAGCAACAAGTAGCGAGAGACAAAGTCGGTAGAAGTCTAAAGGTCACGTCATCAACACCATCAATAGTAATGCTGGTCATCCGTGTGCATTTTTTCTTCATGCTTCCGTCAGCGTGACTGTTGAGCCGACACACATTAATAATTGCAGGCTAGCTAACTGTTAGCTAACTACTTAACTAGCAGACTATAACGATAACTGATATCAGTAAATAATCAGTATAACCACGGCTCAGTTTTCAGTGAGAGAGTAACTGATTATTCTTTGAGTAATCTCCTGATTTACGCATTAAATCAGGGATCACCATCTGGACCTCTCTTGCTAGTGTCCTGCAGGCATTTAGATGTTTCTTTGCTTTAACACACCTGTTTAAAAAACTGGTTCTTCAACAGCTTGTCTAGTTCTACGCAAACCTCTTAACCCCCCATTAATTTGAGTCAGTTGTATTGCAGCAGGGAAACATCTTAAACCCGCAGAACACTGGTCCCAGAGCTCCAACTCCTGTCCTCATTCATGATAATTAAACCAGTTTAGTTGTTTACCAGAGCAGTTGATGCAGTTAAACCTTGATTTTTTCTAATACTCATTGGTAACACATATTAAAACTACCCATATTTGACTGGAGTTTGGTTATATGAGGTCTTTATTCAAATAAAAAGTCCTAGAAAGTACGAAATGTATCCGCAGCGTTTTCCTCACTCACTCCTCTTTCCACAGTGGAAAGAGAAGTGAGTGACTCCTTAAGGCTGGAAATAATTTTAGACCAGCTAATGGTAGGGTTTAACTCGTAGGGTTTCATTTACTCCAGTTTTAGTTTGTTCCTCCCACATTTCTGGTTTTCTGTCATCTCCTCCTTACACAGGCTGAACAAGTTTACATCTGAATGGTAAATTATAATAACCAGGTCACTGTGGTTCCTTGAGTCAGATTAATCACAAAAGTATTGACTGATGTCATGACATGGACTTTTAATCCAGAGCTTGTTTTCTACTGATCATGTGACCCCACCTGTCTGAAATGTGACAGCCATATATATTAGAATTGATACACCTATGTACATCAATAACTGATATGGATACCGATATTAAAGCTGAAAAAAATAAGCAGTGATTTCAAATGGTTTTGTTATCCGTTTCCGACACCCTCAATAGGGGTGGGAAAAAATATCGATACACAGAAATATCGCAATATATTCATATGCCGATATCAAATCTATATTTAAAAACGTGGTTTCGGTATCGATCTATTTTACTTACAAAATCTTGCGAGATTTCATGAATTCTCACGAGCTTTCGTAACAGAACAATGAAATAATGCGAGATTTTGTTTGGGAAATAGATAAATACCGCATTTTTAAATGTCAATATGACATCAGCATATGAAAATATCGCGATATTTCAGTGTATCGATATTTTTTCCCACTGCTAGTCTGTAGAAGTTTTAAAGTCTGTAAAAAAGAAATTTTTGAACAAGAAAAGAAGAAGAAGGTTTTATTTTTGGAAAAAGCGGGCTGATTGATTAAATATCGGTGGGGTGGCCAGTGTTCGAAGCTCAGTTTTAAGGCCGATATAGGCTGATACCGATAGGGGGCCGATTATATTGTGCATCCCTTTCCATATCGTATGGTGATCAAACCAGTGATGTAAACCCCTATTTTGGCATGGCAGAGTTGGCATTCCACTGAAGAGCGTAAATCTCTGACATTTAACCGGGTTCTGGTCGGTTGGTCATCCCCTTTACACATGTAGAAAAAGTTGGACATGTTGACACTTACTTGGTACTTCATGTTCTGCCTTTGATCTCCCTTAACACAAAGAAGAAACACAGGTATAAACAGAAAACTGAAAAACATCAGCCAGGATCCAAAAATTAAAATGCAGTAAAATAAAAGTGAAACCTGCTGGAGAGAAGTAAATGTTCACCATCTCTGCATGTTTTGACCCAGTCGCATTTTCATTAGGGATGCATGATATAATTGGCCACACATCGGTATCGGCCTATATCGGCCTTAAAACTGAGTATCGGACATCGGCCACCCCACCGATATTTAACCAATATTTAACCGATATTTAACCGGTAAGCCTGCTGTTTCTAAAGTCTTAAAAAAAAACCCCAAAACTTCTTCAAAAACTTTTTTTTACAGACTTAAAAACTTCTAAAGACTAGGGGTGGGAAAAAATATCGATACACTGAAATATCGCAATATTTTCACATGCTGATATTGACATTTAAAAACGCGGTATCGATCTATTTTACTAACGAAATCTTGCGATATTTCATCGTTCTGTTATGAAATCTCGTGAGAATTAACAAAAACTTTGCAATATTTCATATGCTGATATAATGCTGACATTTAAAAACACGGTATGAATTTATTTTACTTACAAAATCTTGCGTTATTTCATCGTTCTGTTACAAACGAGAATTTGGGATATAGCGTGAGATTTTGTAACAGAACGATGAAATCTCGCAAGATTTTGTAAGTAAAATAGATCGATACCGCGTTTTTAAATATCGATTTGATATCGGCATATGAAAATATAGTGATATTCCAGTGTTTCAATATTTTTTCGCACCCCTTTCTTTCAAAGTGTCGGAAGTGGATAACAAAACTACTATTTGCAATGAATGCTTATTTTTTTCAGCTTAAATATCTGTATCGATATCAATTATCGGCCACATGAGTTTTAAAATATTGGCATATCGGTCAAAATTCCAATATTGTGCATCCCAATTTTCATTGATTCAGGTACATTTGCTGCTCTTTAGCAGGCTCATCTTCAGTTGGACCTTCATCTTCTTGTTATTTGAAGTGTTATTTTATTTTATTTCATTTTTTTCAGATTTGATTTTTCTGTGTTCAGGCTGCAAGAGTGGCCTTCGTCTTGATGGCTGATGGACGTGGAGCGGTCACAAAATGCTGGCTCGTAACCGCTTCATCCTTCTGGTGGTGGTGGGTGGGGCCGTGCTGGCCATCGTCAGCCTCAGTCTCCAGTTCTGTAAGTTTTCATGAGCTCAACTCAACTTCTGTCATATCCATCCTCTGTCTTCAGCTCTCAGATTTAAATGTGGGGCATTCGCAAACCTCCTCCTCCAATGTTTGCCTTCAAAATAAAAGCCAGTCAAATAAAAGCTAAATAAACCGGTTTTGTGCAAAGCTATAAAAGCAGCGGTGGATTTCTGATCTGATAAACCACTCAGTTCTGATGCAAAATTCCTGAATCTACAGGATTCCTTCATCAAGTCATTGCTCAACATTCCATATTCCTGCCAGACACAGTGAATCCAAGGAAAGTGAAAGAAAAGAGCTTGAGCTGCAGTGGATGTGATTTGCAAGCCTTTCTAGTAGGATCAGAGACAAAAGATGGAGTCTGCAGAACAAATCGGCTTTTATTTAAATGCAAAATCAGGAAAAATAAGCTGCTGCTTTTTTTTTTTCTTTCAGGAAAGGCTGAATTCCTAACCCCAAGAATCAGAGAAAGTTTTATAGAGAAATAATTAACTTATGTCAGGATTAGGCTCAGATAAATCAGGCTCGCATGCAGGATTATAGAGATTTGTGCTGCTAAATATTCTGATGTGTTGTTCATCAGCTGAGTTGAGAAACATCCTGAGCAGGAAACTCGAAAGCAAAACGCTGAAATCTTTATTTTAACTCCTGTTTCTTTGCCTTTACAAATCTGAGTTAAATGTGAAAAAAGAGGAGCAAACTAATTCAAAGTTCCTGCCTCCTCCTCTCCCTCATATTAATGTTTTGAAGCATCGAGGAAGATGCTGTCCGCTCCTACACTTCAACCTTCACCTTCAGAGGTCATCTCAGTGTAAATCTGTAGATACATAGAAGTTTGTGTACTGCCAATTTATTTCTTTATCACTGTGTAAGTTGATTAGATCAACTTTGATCTTAATTAAGGAACATTATTCTCATTATTCATGCTCAGAACTGCCCTTCATTGATAATTATTTCTTTTTATCATCACTACTGGAGAAGAAGAGGCAGCTCTCATCATTTATTCATTTTACACTGAGACAGAATTTGAGCCGTTATCCAGGAAAAGTACCTCGTGTTTTTAACCTCGTGGTCATCTTCTGTTTTTGTTCCATTTGGCTGCCGTTGCTCGCTACTTTCATTAATTCTTCTGTATCCCCAATCCATTTTAAGAAAATGAAAATTCACATTTTATTGCCCTTTGATAATCCTTACCATTAAGCTAGTAATGACTAGCAGAACCCTCCTTGTATCTCCAGGTAAACTCTAGTTTAGGGACGCACAATGTTGGAATTTTGGCTGATATCCGATATGCTGATATTTTAAAACTCATGTGGCCGATAACCGATATCAATACTGATATTAAAGCTGAAAAAAAATAAGCAGTCATTTCAAAGAGCAGTTTTGTTATCCATTTCCGACATTTTGATGAATAGGGGTGGGAAAAATATCGATACACTGAAATATAGCAATATTTTCATATGCAGATATCAAATCGATATTTAAAAACGCGTTATCGGTCTATTTTACTTACGAAATCTCACGAGATTTCGTGATTTCTCACGAGATTTCATAACAGGACGATGAAATATCACGAGATTTTGTTAGTAAAATAGATGGATACCGCGTTTGTAAATGCCAATATGATATCCGCATATGAAAATATTGCAAAATGTTTGTGAATTCTCGCGAGATTTTGTCTTAGAATGATTAAATTCGCAAGATTTCATTAGTAAAATAGACCAATACTGCGTTTTTAAATGTCAGTATCTTTAGAAGTTTTAAAGTTAAAAAAAGGTTTTTGAAGAAGATGAATGGGATTTTTTAGACTTTAGAAACAGTGGCCTGATCGGTTAAATATTGGTTAAATATCAGTGGGGTGGCCAATGTCCGATACTCAGTTTTAAGGCCGATTGAGGCCGATACCGATAGGGGGCTGATTATATCATCTGGTAAATACCCAGAGGAAGGTGGTGAGCTCTGCGGACTCCATAGAGGACCAGTCTGTAGTCTGGTGATGAAAAATAACTAACCAGGCTACTGGTCAGGTAATAAAAACACACGATTGGGCCGCAGGTTATCAAAACCCAATCGGGTTTACGGATCAGGTGGTTAACAACACCTGATCAGACTACAGCAGGGTTCTGCAGTTCCATCCTATGGGGACCACATTCCTGCAGGTTTCAAATGCTCAAACACACCTGAGTCAAATCATGAGTCATTGTCCTGAACATCAAAAGCTGTTGGATAGAGATGCATCAATCCAGTTTTTTTCCAATCAAATAAGATATGCGGGCTGAGGATATCATCAGATACCAATCCGATACTACTGTTGAATGAATGAACCTTATACCTTTCCATGTGAGTGAGAGCATCTGGCTTGACATAAACATTTAGACTTGTAAAAAAAAAGGTAACAAATTAACACATAAATTTACTTAATATTATCTAATATCAAATAAAGTGTACACTAGCAGCAAGAAAAAAACACCTCTCTACTCTGTGTGAAGTAACCGCCGTTGGAAACTTAAATTGAAGTGACTAGATAGCTGTAACTGTATTGCTGTGTATGTCATAAAAAAAAGAATGACTGGATTGGCCACAAATCAATTTTACATTGCAAAAATATTGATGGACAGGACATCAAACGCATCACACCGGTGCATCCACCCCCAACCAGCCTCCCAGCTTGAGGTGTGTTGGACGTCTGGTCTCCCCCACATCTGCGGCATCAGGCTGACATCATCTACAACGCAGGTGTTTGGACTTTTACCTATTTATCACTCGTATCCATAGTCTGTATCGGCAAGTACTCAAATGTGCTTGTAGCCTACTTGGTTGGCAAGAAAGAGGCATCGGGACATCCCTAAAACAATTCGAACGAAAAGTCGACACATTGGCCTCGACAATCGATTTTCCAAATCCCGTGTCGTTCCCATCCTTAATGTAAACAGCCCACCTATTGTCATGGCCGGAGGAATTTATTCTTTTTCAGAACTAAAGATAAATTAAATTTCTCATTACAAACATATCTTTATCTCCGACCCTTGTTGGAATTAACTCACTCAGTTTCTTTATTCTCCTTATTTTTTCCAAGTAGACTCAACCACAGTTCTGTGTGATGATACTAATGACCTGAAACACAATGACGTCTGGGTCTCTGCTCTGCTGCCCGTCTTTGATCATCATCATCGCATGAAATGACTCTAAATCGAATGAAAAGAAGCTTTAAAAGTTTATTATTTCAAACAAACACTTTTTTTTAAGATGAATTCACTGCTTCTGAAACAGTACAGTCCCCACCATATTTTGACTGAGTTGTTTAAGCCTAAATGTTTTTTTTTTCTTTTTATTGAAAGAAGGATTAAAATTCAGAAAAAGATTATCTTTCATCCCTCCTGACCTTTCATCTCAACCATCCCACATTTGGTCTGTCCTTTATGGACTATTCTCACATTATCTCTCAGTGAACTACTGGACATTGGATGGTCTGGACATGTCCAGTGTTTTAATCCAGTTTTTTTTTTTTTTCTTTTAAAGTTTCTTATAGTTTTTAATATTCAGTCATGTGCAACACTGTTTCAGCTGTGGTTGTCTTAAAGTGCTTTAGAGATAAAGTTGGTATGGTATTGACTGAATTGTTCACATTTACTGTATTTCTCTATGAGTGCACAATATTTTCAGCTCTGCTGACCATTATTAACCAGTCCCATTATTAAGACGGACTGTATTCTATGCTATCTTTCGGATCAAATACAGTATTCAAGAGAAAATGGTGTGCAGCTTTGGTGTAGCTGTTAGACTTTATCAAACAAAATAAATAAATTAAACATTTCAGGTAGATTTTAACCAGAAATGCAGTTCATACAGCTTTCTTTGGGGTTACCAATGATCTTTGAATGTTGTCAAATTTCCATTGTATTTCTTCTAGATTTGTCTGCAGTATTTTATACCAAATATCACACTAATGTCACTGATAAATTAGAATAATCAGGATCTCTGCTGATTAAAGTGGATTTCCTCTTACTGAAGGTTTTTCATTGTAGCTAACGATGGGTCTTCTTGTTTCTATGTCATGTGAGGTTCCTCAGGGATCAATTTTTGGACCCATTTTATTTGCTTTATGTGGCAAGTTAAAAAAAATGGTATGGAAGCATGTTTGTTACAAACCTTTTATGTTTCTTCATTGGTTACTTTCCTCTGGTACTGAAAAATGATATTTTACTTCATACTGGGATCAAGTTGGGCAAATTTTAGTGTTGGGATGACTCTTCAAAGATTGCGTAGAGTTAAACTGAGAATACATTAGCTTTTTAACCTTGCATGTGCACAAATTCAGTTAGCTCTGCTGAATATAATTGTTCACATACTGACTTGAATTCTTTAGTTGTTACACAAGATGGTTCCACTTGGGGCTGCACCAGAGAAACCAGACTAGAAAAAGTTGCTGAATTTGTAGGATGTGAACAAATGATAAATATGGGGAAAAAACAGGAGAATAAAATTTGGTCAAGTCATTTGGTTAAGTTTAAGGTGACAAGAGAAAAAGCAGCAGCAGGGGTATCCAAAATGGTATGTAACATGGATACTCAATTTGGTCCTGCAAGGGCTACAATCCTAGAGGTTTTCAGTGCCTTCCAGCTCAGACACACCGGATTTAAATTAAATACATGTAAATCCAGTAGCCAATCAAGCTCTGCTCAATGCATGCGTTTACATGAAAGTTTTAATTCCTCTTCAATTCCGGATAAAAGTGAATTCTGTTTTAGGAAGACCATGTAAACCCTTAATTTTGAGTAAAAACAAAAAATCTGAATAAAGCTTAATTTTGAACTAAGTGGTTGGTTTATTCTTCTTTTAATTCCGAATAAAATAATTTGCCTGTCATGTAACAGTTTATTCAGCTCCAAGTTTATTCCTGTTCTGCGCATGCTCCTCTCATCCTGTTGTAATGGTGCTTGTCGAAGCGGCCGTGAAACAAGCGCTGGACTCGTGCCAGTCGGCGGAAATGAAGTAGTATGTTAGTGTTAAGCTGCTGCTACAAAACTACAATCAAAATATAATGAAAATCTGTGTAATTATGTGGTTTTTATGTCATAGCCAAAACAAAAAGGAGCAGGAACCGGCTTCTGTGTACTTCCAGGTAGATGTAAACAGACATAAATACAGCATGTCACGCCCGCCCCCTGTCCAGTCAGAACCCTTCCTAACCCCCTGATCTAAAGCGGGTGTTTTCCATGTAAACCTTAATTTGGAATTATTTTCATGTAAAGAGTTAGAGAAAGAGAGAGAGAGTAATTTCATTCTGAATGATTTAATTGGGAATAATATATTCCTAATTGAAAAACCGGGGCCAATGACTCATTAACTTGAGTTGAGGGTGTTAGAGCATGCAGACATTGAAAACATGCAGGATTGCAGCCCTCGTAGGACAGAACTGAGTTGCCCTGGCATATAAGATCATTGAAACGAGCACAGCGTGCATCATCTTTAAAACTTTCCATCATTGTCACCCATGTCAATCCTCTTGTCTTCTGCTCAGACTGGTCCGACACTGCCTCGCTGACCCGTATGTATGAACTGCTACCCTCAGGCAGATGTTATATAGTTCCAGTTAAAAATAAGAAAAGATATTTGAACTGGTACAAATTTTCATTTATTCCACTCTCTCTGTTGAACTTAGGTCGTAAATAGAGGGTTTCTGTCAGGAATGCAATGTAGACTATGTATGTATGCACTTTGATTGTCGGCACTTGTGTGATATGCACTTTTGTACTGTTATGTGTTATGCAGCAGCCTGTGTGTCCAGGACAAATTTCCTTCGGGACTAAATAAAGTAATCTTGAATCTTGGAGCAGCTTCTCACATAATCCAGTTTGCAAAAGTATTGCATTAGTTTCAGAGGTTGTGCGCAAACAATTCAAAAAAGTGCAAAATATGCGAGGCAGCCATGATAAACATGGAGAGGACCTCATTCTTATGATTTCTCAAGTGTTTTTAACATACAAAGGCAAAAAATATACTTAAACTTAGGGGTTTGCATGATATTGGATTATCAGCTGATGTACAATATTAGCATATTGGATAACTCTGTTGGCCAATAACTGATACCGACATTAAAGCTAAAATAGTGTAATATTCATTCCTTGTGCAAAATTAGAAAAATACTTATGTTGCAGATTCAGTAGTTGCTGGAAACGTCATAATTTTGCACAGTTGGCACAGCCTCATGTTGTTCCAATGGATTACCCCCCCCCCCCCCCCCAAAAAAAAAAGCAAAGCAAACAGAAAAGCAGCTTTCTGCAGGTTCGTCACCAAACAGTACCTGTTGTTGGTTCATTTTATCGGGGTCAATATCTGCAAATAGGGGTGGGTAAAAATGTTGATTAATCTGTGCAAACCCTTCCCTGGGCAATTCGACATCAATTCAGCAAATTCTCTAAATTGATTCACCTTCTCATCTGTGGGGGGCAATGGGTGTGTCATGGTTGCATTTGATCATACAACAAAATGGCAACTATTTTGGGTTTTCAGATGTTCAAAAATGTGAGGTGACATATGACGTATGTTCACATGGGCATAGTTATGAATTTATAACGGAAACTAATTACCGTATTTTCCGGACTATAAGATGCTCTTTTTTTCATAGTATGGCTGCTCATGCGATTTATAGTCCAGTGCAACTTGTATATACAGTATAGAATTTAACATATTTTTAAAGTGTCAATTCATGCTGACTGACATGACCCAAGGATGTTCATCCCTGTTAATTATGATGTTTATGATCTATTACAGGCATTAACTTTGGAATCAGAGTGATTGGGGAATTTTTAGCAGCAACAAACTGGATATGAAAAATTCAAAAATCACCCTATTTTTTAAAAGAATAAATATGACTTGTAGTCCAGTACGACTTGCGTATATATGTTCTTTTTCCTCTTTATGATGCATTTTTTGACTGATGCGACTTGTACTCAGGAGCGACTTTTAGTCCTAGTACGGTATTTAGGGTATTTTCACTTCTTACTGAATCAACATCAAAGCATTTAAATCGATATTGAATCGAATTGCAACTCAAACAATCAAAATAAAATTGAATCACAAGGTTCTTAACAATACCCAGCCCCAAATATCGATGTTCAATTTTACAGACCCACTATGGAACTTTTAGCAGTTTTCTCAGTGGTGCGCCCCCTATCAATGGCTAAACTAGCATCCATCTTGCATCGTACCTGTACTGTGATTCCCTCCAGCCAGTAAAAGACAGTCTGATCTTGTCTCTTGTGCTGTCTCTTCCTCTCTTTCTTTTCCTTTCTGCCTTAATGTTTCCTTGCGTTTCTTTGCCAAATCCAACATGATGCACGTTCAAAACACCCGCTGTGTTCGTATATCGTTCATGTCCGTTTGCTAGTAAGTGACGTGGTGCACAACCAATAGTCGGCTACAACGTCACAGCTGCGTCCCGGATGAAAAAGTTACATAGTGCAGCCTCTGGGCAGTGACTGCTCAAAAAGCATAATGAATGTTGGTGTGCCATCAAAACGAGTCAGAAACGCGTTTTAAGCTCCAAAAGTTACGTTGTGGGGCAGCCAATATTGGCCCCATACCGATATGGGGCCGATATTATTGTGCATTTCTAATCTCCTCTATTACTGCCATATTAATCATTGTTAATGTCCTACGAGTTCAGGAGCTCTATCCAGTCTCTCCAGTGACCCCCTAGTGTCACCCCCCCGGTAACATGCATAGTATACAAGCAAATATGCGAACAATTATATGCTTACAACAGAGCTGGTTGAAAATGCAAATGGAAAGTGAAAAACAAGCATGTTCTCAGCCTGAGAAGTGTGTATGATTTTGTGTCTGTGGTTGATCGAGGATTTGTAGTGGAAAGGAAGTTCTAAAAAAAACCCCCAAAACCTAAAATGGGCTATAATTGGATACAGTCCATTACCAGTTCAGTGTGTGTGTGTTGTGCAGTCCAGAGCAACAAAGGCCTGATTGTGTAGAGAGCTCACCGAGCTGGTCAGCGTGTGTAGACTGACGGGTGGATGAGGAGCTGAAGGGGTGGGTGGGGGGGGCTAGGTTATGGTAATGAATGAGCTCTAGTGTTTGCAGTCAGACCTCCAGCTGGCCCTTCAGTCCTTAAAATGTTCTCCACTGTTGCCGTGCAGCTTTTCTTCTTCTCTGGTGAGTTTGTATGATCATACCTTCTGTTCAGATTGAAAACTTTATTCTTCATTCATTTCTTTTTATTGAAGATGTGACTACGTGGAGTTTCCCTCTTATTACACTGGAAAGCCGTCTGTTGCACATGGAGTTCTAACTGGGAAAAGAATGTGTCTGGTTTGGGTTTTGTCTGAGTTTTTTTTTTCTCCCAGTCAGAAAACTTTCTTTATGCAAATTCTTGGAATGTTCGATGTGTTTTCCACTCTTAGATGGTATGTGGTTGTTAGTATCTGGTGGGGCCGTACTGATGAATATCGGTAAGGAGAGTGAAGCAAACAGTAAAATATGCTGCAGTAATCCCAGAAATGGGATTTTCTAGGGTTTGTGCTGTTTGGTGAGCATTGATGGCAGATGTGTTTTCTACATCTGGTTGAATATGAGGCCATAAGAGGTCAGAACATGGAGAACCACAGGATGTATTTCCAGTTTCTCCTCATGTTTTTGTTCCCCTCTGCCTCAGCTTAATCTTATTTGAAGCTGCATTCATAGAAAATTATTGTGTGTGAGCATACTAAGGTTTTGTGTTTTTCCTCTGTTGCTCCATCAGCTGTCCTTTTCCTACATAAAAATCTTCACATTCATCAGGTTTAAATTCATTAGAGTTCCTGCTGTGGTTCAGAATGGTGTAGCTTCACCACTCCTGGATGGATTTCTTCCTCCTTCACTTGGTTTCTCTCTTCTTTTTCACTCAGTGTCTTCACTGTTTGTTCATTTCTCTCCACAGTGAACCTGATTCCCACTGCCCCCATGGTGGAGGAGCCGTCCTTCAGGGCTGCAGATGAAGTAATGGAGGTGGTTCTGGGAAAGGGCAGGAAGCGAGTCTTCCCAGTGCTGCACACCCAAGAGCCCGACCCCATATCTGAGGCTTACGGCTACTGCAACACTCCCAACCGA